>CM053793.1:504933057-505538057 GCA_028749045.1 Cupressus sempervirens | reverse complement strand
GAAAGCTTAGAGATAGAATTATGATTTAATTTATATTTATGATTATAGTTCATCCTAAAATTTATCTACTAATGCAAACTATAAGTCTAGATCCTAATTCTAATACATGAACCCTATCCCTAACCATAATAATCCTAATTCTAATCATAATACTTAAACTTATAATTTATCTTCTTTATTAATTTAAATCTTAACTTATCATTTAACAATTGTTATGAATTTTGAGCTAATAGAACTTTTCTTCCCTCTAAATCTCTATGTTGGAATGTGTTCTATTAATTGCATTTTCTAATTATGACCATATTCTTTTTATTAATAGAAAACTTTGTATTATATTAATCACATCTTTTATAGTTACTTTTGGATGCTTACTTGTCTTCCACCTACAAACTACTCTTGGCTCATCCAAACATTAGCCTCAGTAGTTTCAATGATTAAAATAATATATGTTTTCTTAATTCTGATTTGTAGGTGGAAGCAACTTCACAAATTATCACTTTTCTTAAGGTGTTTTAATGAGTTGTTGGATATAAAATTTAATTGTAAACCTTAATCATAAATCTTAATTATAAACCTTAATTATAAACCTTAATCATAAATCTAAATATACACCTTAATTATAAAATCTAAATTATAATACTTATCCTATTTATATTCTAGAATTGAATACAAATCCTAATACTAGATCCTAATCTTAAATATTAAATGGTAAACCCTAACCTTATATGTAAATCATAGTTAAGGTCAAGATTAGGGTTTAATATTTAAGCTTAATATTTTTATTTAGAATTAGGAGAAGGGCTTAGCATTTATGATTATTTTTAGGATAAAGGTTTAACATTTAGGATAACTTAGTTAGGCCAAGGGTTAAGAATTTAGGATAAAGGTTTAGGATA
This sequence comes from Cupressus sempervirens, assembly GCA_028749045.1. NCBI lineage: Eukaryota > Viridiplantae > Streptophyta > Pinopsida > Cupressales > Cupressaceae > Cupressus > Cupressus sempervirens. The sequence goes on along the minus strand of CM053793.1, from coordinate 505,537,161 downwards.
AGGGTTAGACTTGAGATTAGAATTTAAAACTTAATGTCAAGGTTTAATATTTTGTATTAAAGGCGCATGTTTTACCATTTAAAGTACAATTTTAGCATTTATAATTAGGGATGAGATTATAATATCATTGACAACTATAGTTTAGTATTTGAAGAGTTTAGATTTTTTCATTTTAAATTATCATTTAGTATAACTTAGGGTTATTGCTTAAATATGGATCTAATATTTAGTATTTAATACTTTTGATTTATGTAAATCTTTTAGGATTAGGACCTTAGTGTTTTAATAAAAATTAGAGATTGTATAAGGGTTAGGATTTAGGGACAGGGTTAGGATTAGGAATATTAATGTTTAACATAAGAGTTAAGCATTTAGGATAATAGTTTATCATTTAAGGTTAGGATTATGGTTTGACATTTATAATTAGTCCTTGGTTTTTAGTATACTTATTTAATTATTTATATATTAGGGATGAGATTATAATATCATTGACAACTATAGTTTAGTATTTGAAGAGGTTAGATTTTTTCATTTTCAATTATCATTTACTATAACGTAGGGTTATTGCTTAGGTATGGATCTAATATTTAGTATTTAATACTTTAGATTTATGTAAATCTTTTAAGATTAGGTTTAGTGTTTTAATAAAAGTTACAAATTGTACATAAGGGTTAGGATTAGGAATATTAATGTTTAAGATAAGGGTTGAGCATTTCTAGGATAATAGTTTATCATTTAAGGTTAGGATTATGGTTTGACATTTATAATTAGTACTTGGTTCTCAAGATACTTATTTAATTATTTATATTAGGGCGTAGCTTTTAGCAAATTAAGATTATGGTTAGGATGAAAGTAAGGGTTATGATTAGAGTTTTAGCTAAAATTGGGATTATAGTTATTCCTAAATGTTTTCCCTTAATCCAAAACTATTAATGTAAATCCTATGCCTGATACTTGAACCCTAACCCTAACCATAATAATAACCTTGATGTAAAGTAAGGGGGCACATTATGTAACACCTAGTCAAGGGATCCAAAGAACTAATCTAAAGTTCTACTAAGCAAGCAATAACATGTACAATAATTTACATAAAAAACATAAGAGATTACATTCCTTAATGATTCCTTAACGAGCACATTTAGATTGCATTTTTAAATAATTATAAGTACTAGAAGTAAAATAAATAACACATCCACATAAAAGAATAACTACAAGTTCAATCCATTTAAATAATAAACATTTGTTCTAAATGCCACTTGGAAAATTAATTCGAAATGCATAATCATCCACTGTACATGTCACAGGGTATGAAAGGCTAAAAGAATATACATTTATAAAATAGTTTACATCATCCATTTGCGATCCATGAAAAAAAAAACACAATACAATAAGTAAAATCATTAAACACTAAGTTTGGTGTTTGGATCCCGTGGCGGGGCATTACATGATTAAATACTTAGTTATATGTTTAGGGTTTTATTGTACAGTTATATGGTTAGGTCGAGGATAAAGACAAGTACAAATATAGTTAGTTTTACTTTCTTTGTTATATGGTTTACAAACTAATCTATAATTAATCACTAGTTATTTGAAATCAATATTTATTTGTAATTACATGTTTAAACAATGAATTTACATCTATAATCTAATCATTCAACATTGTAATTTACATATTAAATACATTTCAAAACATCTAAAATAATAATTTTTAAATGAACATCTACGGAACTATTATTTAAATTAACAGATACAATAATCTAAAGATATTACTCATTAACAATGAAAATTTACAATTTTATGTATATTAAAACTGAAAAAAAACAATAAATTGACAGTATATAAAATGTAAAACTGAAAATAATTAAGTAAAATAGTACAAAACTGTAGGACTAGAAAATGGGCTAAAAGCATAACATACTATGAGCAAATCACAAACTCAATAATCATATGTTAGCACCCACAAGTCTACCATGAAAGCCAAACTAAACAAAAGAAAGAAAACATAATCAAAAACTCCCTTTTCCGTTTGTAGCTCCCATGTCCTTCTTTCTTCTCCAAATGATTGTAGCTGAAAGTTGCCTATAGTGCACACAAAATTGAAGCAAAATCCTATGATAGTGATAATGCCATGAGAATACTTGAAGTGTGATTTTATGTGAGAGAGAGAATGCAAAATGCAAATTAGAGACTCAAAAACTCAAAGATTCAAGGACTCAAGAGTTAAGCATTATAGATCTAAGAGACCCCAAAATGAGAGAAGAGTGTTCATTTTATAATCAACACTCAAAGTGAGGGCATTGGATTTTTCACCCATAGATGTGCGATGTGGCAAGAGATTCCTATGACGCATATGACAAAATATGCCAATTTTGAGATTCTATGACACATGCAAGTCAAATTTGGAAGAGAATCTATGACGCATCATAAGATTCCTCAACCCACTTAAAGCCAAGAATCTATGACGAATAAGCCAAATAGGGACATGCATAAGAGGTAATAATAATTCCTATGACGCATATGACAGAATATGCCAAAAGTAAGATTCTATGACACACAAGAGTCAAATTTGGAAGAGAATCTATGACGTGTCATAAGATTCCTTAACCCACTTAAAGCCAAGAATCTATGATGAATAAGCCAAATAGGGACATGCGTAAGAGATAAGAATATTTGATTATGAAAAATCTCAACCAAGTGTCAAAGGAGAATCCACGAGGTGTCACATCCAAGTGTCATGATGATGAAATATTTTATGGAATATTTGAATTAAAAATCCTTTATTCCAAAAAATAAGAATTAGTAGAAAATGGAATTAATGATGGAAAATAGAACTTAGGAAATTGTAAATTTCCATGGTTTGTAGATAATGAATTAATTAATTAATAAAATTAATTAATTGAGGATGATAATCAGGAAGAATAATTAGTGAGAATAATAGAATTAAATTATGGGTTATTTAATCCTATAGAGAAAATTAGTAGATGATTGGCCAAATTGATTAAATGAATGTGATCGTATCCTTTGATGAAAATGTGATGATGATGGATATCGAATAAGATGATGAAAAGGTAGACCAAAGCCATGGTCAAGTTAATTGATAGATCGAAATTGATAATATGCCAAGGACACATGACATGAATTAATTGATATGTAACATTTAACCGACATTGTAAATGCTATAGGATTGAAATTGATTGATAAGGTTTGATCATAATAACATTGACGGACACTGTCAATATTATTAAAATGGTTGATGATGCCATGATCTGACATTGAAAGCCTTGTCAAAGATTGAATGACATGAATGATAGTTTGACCTAGCACTAAGAGCGACGATAGTACTAAGGTCAGATTGAAAAGATTGATAGGTTGATAGGTTTCCAAGGCACTGAAAGCCACAACAATGCCTAGGAGCAGATAAATGATGATTGATTTGAGATATTTGATACATTTTGGGTTGATTAGGACTGATTTCGAATGATTTTGAGTTGATTTGGGGTGATTTCAAGTTAATTTGATATGATTCCGAGTTGATTTGATATGATTCTGAGTTGATATGAAATTGATGTGAAAGGGGATACAAATGATGAAATATGGTCAATCTGGCCAAAAGATCAAAGTTAGTAGAATGAGAAAATGGGACAAATTAGTATGAAGAAGTGATGAAACAGTAGATACGAACCATTTTTGAGTGTCTACATTTTGCCCCTCTTTGATACAATGTGATTTAGAGCCTTGTATCAAAGAATAACTGATGAGAAAGCTACAACATGCCCCAGTAGGGATGATATATATGGGTGCCCCTCATGAAATTGACTAAGATAAGCATATGATAAGTCAATTTATCGACAACAAGAAGACAAAACCATAGCAACTGATGGAATGACCCGAAACTGTGTGTGCATACCCAAAATGATGGAAAGATGTCATAACATGAGGGAAATCATCAAAAATGGTCGTATTTGGTCAAATATGATGAGACAAATGTTAGATTGAGGTTGAACTAGGTGGAAAGCCATAGAAAGTTGATTGATAGCGTAGGATAATGCAAGAATGCATGAATGCAAGATGAAGATGATTTGGTGAATCAGAAGACATGATCATGGTGAGGGAGAATGAGATGACGAAGAAAGATGAGATGAGGAGATGTTAGTATGATGGAAAGACTTTTGCTTCTAGAAAGTGCATTATATGTCAAATGGAGCTTTATTTTGATATGGCAAATGGAATGCAACGCATCATGGCATAAAGGGCCAGAGCGCAAATGCAAGCCTTTTGTGTAAACAAGCACAATGCAAATAGAGAATGACCATGTCCTTCCTGAGGCATATGTACATGCCCCAGACTCTCAAAGGTACATTGTAATAGACAAAATGGAAAAAGATGACCATGAACCATCCCATCCACCCTCATAGATTAGTTTTATATCATCGAGTGGCATAGGGACATGATCAAAGAAAAAACAAAGCAAAAATAAATCACTTGAACTAAACAGCATGAGCCAACAGCTATTCTTGTCCATTATTACGTTCTTGTTAATGTTTTCGATGTTTGATATGTTGATAATGTGATAGTTCTGGTTGTGGATTCAGTTGATAAGTTCACAGTGACATGTTGGATTGATTGTTGGTCACATTGCCCAGATAGTGTGATTGGCATTGAAGTGTAGTGCTTTGGGTTTTAGTCTGCAAAGTGCAAGTGTGAACGCAAAAGGGATGGTTATCCACAGTGAAATTATACAAGGTTTATTGCAAATTTTTTGACAAGTTTTGTGATTTTTAGGGTTTTTTGAGGATATTTGATTTTTTTGTGTGGCTGATTTCTTCAGGTCATTTTACGATTTTTAGGTTTTATCTTAGGACATTTTATGATTTTTAGTGCTTTTTTCAAGATCGTATTTGAATTTTTTTAAGGATTTTTTTCAGGACATTATGTGATTTTTAGTGATTTTTTCAAGATCATATTTAAATTTTTAGGATTTTTTCAGGACATCTTATGATTTTTAGGGATTTTTTCAGGATCGTATAAGCATATACAAGTGTTAGTTCCAATCCGTTATGCGATAGATCCAATGGATAAAAAGCACTTAGGGGTATGCCCCTAGTTAAAATTCAAACTTACGTATCATGTAGGTAATATGCCCCCAAACAAGACAAAAATTATGTACAAAGGCCAATGATAGAGTGTGTGTGTAGACTGATGATGCTTAAGCAAGGTAATGAAGGACATTAACCAGTTCGTGAGCCATGATAAGGAACCCAGGATGTCTTGCAATATGAAGGATATGATCAAGGAATGATGGAGGGGGAAAAGACTAGATGGAATCCTGATAGATGGAGGAGTGACACTGATTACACATGGCACCTGTTTGCCAGGTTTTCACCATGGTACTTGCCCAAAGCGCCTATTTTCCAGGTTTTCACTTTTGGACGGAATTTTTCTCTTGACTCAAATTTTCATGCCAAGATGCATGTTTGCCAGGTTTTCATCAAGGCATCCATGTTTTCATGACTTTTTTCACTTTTTTCTTTTCTTTTCTTTTTTCATGACTTTTTGCTTTTTTTTTGGATATTTTTTCAGGACTTTTAGATGAAATCAAGAATGTCACTGACAAATGCTGAGAAGATATCTGTTGTTGGTGCTACTAGCTAATGAGCCCTGGATCGATGACTGACCATAACGACATAGGATTTGTTCCGAGTCTGTAGCTAAAATCAAACCACTAGAAAGGCCTCGAGAGATACCATCGTGTACCGTATGTAAGACAATGTCTATCTCTTGCGAATCAAGGCATCTAAGGATAATTGGCTCAATAGAAATGTCATTTGGGATGTCATTGATGATGACATATGCAAAGGCTTGTTGGATAAAAGACTGATTTTGGTTATAGGACAAATTAGGTAGTTGGATTGGGGGATAAACGAAGGGATATAAGGGAGGGTTGGGAGGGTTGAGACCAATGACCTTCCGCATAAATGCTGATTGAGAGAGCTCCAAAAGACTTTGTGGCATGTTGAACACTGGAACACTAATATTTGTGGCATCATATTTTTCATTTTGTATCCTTGGGAGCTTCTTAGCTTTTGATTTTTTATGGTCTAATGGTGCCTTTCGATTTTCACCAAGAGACCTATGCTTGTTATTTCTTTCTCTTTTTGCTTTGTAACTAGAAGGTGGAGTAGGCTCCCCAAAATATGCCAATGTGTTCTCTTTAGGAGAAACTGCTTCTTTATGATCTTCAGTCATAATGCCTTCAAATTCTATTATAAGAGTGTCATCATTGTCGAATCGATCAAAAATTGGTGGTCCATGTTGGTCCCAATCCAAAGGTTCAGGATAACTTGAGGACATGTCATCATCAGTGTGGAATGGGCTTTGGTTGAACGTAGACATATGGGTAACTGATTCAACTGGGTCATTGGGGTTATGCTCAAAGGCTAGAGGATTGTTGGTTTCAAGTGGGATATCCTCAGATGCCTTTTCATCATTTGAAACATCCATAGTCTTACATGTAGGTAGTGTGGTACTAGGAGGACCTATTCGTAATCGTTTAAATCCAAGCCCCAAACTAGGAGGTTGGCCTTCTGTAGTGATAGGTTCAATGATTCCTTGTTTTTGAGATCCAAGACCACTATAGCCATCATACCCTTATTTATGCATGATGGTAAACCCAAGTCCATACTTGCTAGGAGATATCAAAGTGGGTTCTCATTCTACTTTTGCTTTCTCAATACATATGGATGTATTCTCATTGATAGAAGTATCATTCTTTGTACTGATGGGAGAAAGTGGTGACTCCCTAATGTGAGAGACTTGAGACATAAATTACTCTCCACACCCATTGTCTTCAATCTTCATCTTTTCCTTGGCTTTACTAAGTAGTATATCGGCATCCACATACTTAGAGGAATTTGTGGGTTGTGCTTCATTATTTGTTGGGATTTGGTAGGTAGTAGCATCTCTTAGATTAGCACAGAACTGGACAGGATCTAGATCGCCAGGGATGGTAACCTCTATGTTGTGATAGGAAAACTTTAGACATTGATGATATGTAGAAGGGACTGATTTCATAGCATGAACCCAAGGGCATCTTAGTATCATGTTGGAATTCATTTCAATGTCTAGGACATGGAACAATGTGTCTTCAGTAGCTAGACAACTCTGACAGGTAATGTGATGATGCCCCTAGAGAAGCGTTCACCATCATCATAAGATTTTATTGTGATTCTTCGAGAGGGATCCACATCATCTTCAGAATAACCCAAATTGTTGACAACCTTAAGAGTACAGATGTTCAGTCCTGCTTCTCCATCTATTAATACATGTCTAACTTTGGCATTATGGATGAAGACTTCGAGATAAAGGGGATCATTATGGTTAGGTTTGTCCTTAGGAATATCTTGGGGTGAAAATGTGATATGTTGTGATGCGGATAGGTTCCCAACCATGGCTTGGAACTGGGTAACATCCATGTTATCTGGGACTATTGACTCTTTAAGGGCTTGCTCCAAGATCTTTTGGTTTTGGGGGGAGGCATGTAGTAGGTCCAAAATGGATATTTGTGCAAGGTTTTTTTCAATTTGTTCAACAAGGCTATAATCAGATGAAATAGGAGTAATAGGTCTACTTGGGGGTGCAAGCCTAGTAGAAGCAGTAGGTCTAGATGGGGCTCCAGGTAGGGTAATCTTGCTATGACATGTAGTGACAGCACAACGAGGGTCTTCAGCCTTCAATGTGAATGTGGATATGCGAAATTCAGACTCATTAAAGCAATTGATGGTGTAGTCATAGCCGGTACATGTGTAATTCACATTACTTTGTGAGTTTGAGTTTGAACTTGAGGGTTTCTCTTTGTCATGATTACCCAAAGGATCTTTGAAAATAGTGTGATCAGATTTGGGTGCTAACAGTGATGGATCAACTGTTATGACACCATCATCAATAAGGTCTTGTATTGCATGTTTCAGTTGGAAGCATGATGAAGTTTTGTGTCCTTTGGTGTGATGGTAATCACAATACTTTTTGTCATCCCACCAATCAGCTTTAGTCAATGGTTCATCTTTGATAGGGGGTAATTGCAAGAAGTTATTACTCAGTAACTGTTGCAATGTCGTCTCAAGTGGTATTCCCAATGGTGTGAATTTTCTATCCTTGGTTCTAGGATGTCTTTTATCTTGTGTGGAAGTCTCATTTTTTTGTTGTTGAGGTGTTGTTTGATTAGGATTTTGTGAATTTGTAGGATTTACACCTTTCAAAGTCAGTTGAGGTTGTGCTGTGCTAATCATGTGGGCATCCACAATGCCATCATTAGTCACATTCTTATTTTTGGAGAAAAAATTTTCCTTGTTATTAGACAAGTTGGTATTTGTGTTATCTTTGTTTATCTTGAGGATTCCCTTACGGATAAGAGCATCTTCAATACTAGCCCCTTTTTTCATCAGTTTAGAAATGGTGCTTGGACTCTTGATTTTGAGTTCATACATTAAGTCTGGGACTAAGTTTTCAATGCACAGGTTTACTTGTTGTTCTTCAGGAATGTCTAGTGAGCATTGACTAACTAGGCTTCTCCAACGCAGTAAGAATGTGATGAATGATTCTCCAGTCTTCTGTTTAGTTGAGCACAAATCAAAAAGTGTCACCTCATTTGTAATGTTAAAGGCAAAGTGGGAGATAAACTTATCTGCTAGCTCTGACCAAGATTTGATATTACTAGGAAGTTTGGAGTACCATTCAAGTGCAGGCCCACCTAGAGAACGAGGGAACAATCTCATAAGGTACGTGGGCTCGTCACTAAGTTCGATACATGAAGCACAAAATTCTCGGATGTAATCAATAAGGTTTCATTTTCCTTGGTATTTTTCAAACCTTGGAGCTTCAAAGTGTTTTGGGAATGGAGGCATATACAGACTTTTATAGAATGGATTAGGACGTAGGTCCCTTTCGGTATATAGAGCATGTCTCTTTTGGACTCCCAATGCCTCGACTTGTTTGGAAAGTTGTTTGAATTGTTGTAATAGTTCCTCATTGGGGTTTTGCATGATGGTCTTTCCTTCAAGTCTTTTTTGTCTATGAGTAGACCGTTTGCTGTGGCGAGAACTATGTCTACTTGATTCTGACATTTCTGTGTTTGATGAGTCTGATGAAGTGTCACTAGGTGGTGGAGGTATGTTGGCACCTCGAAGACAGAAAGTTCCTTGTTGTTGGGGTACTTTTTGTGGTATTTGATGTGGCACTTGTTGTGGGATTGACTGCAATTGTTGTACCATGTGTTGTTGTTGTGCCATGTGTTGTGGTTGTTGTTGGGATACCTCTGTTGGTTGTATGTGAGACCATGTATGTGCTTTTTGTTGTAGAGGTATTTGTTGAGGTTGTTGTGGCACATGTTGTTGTTGTAAAAAATGTTGTTGGTATGCGATTTGTTGCTCAAGGCATCTTTGGTATTCCATTTTTTGCTTGAGTTGCTCTTGTTGTTTAGCAAACATTGCTTGTTGTTGTTGGAATTCCTGCTGAAATTATTGTTGATAAATTGTGTGCAAGTCAAGTGGGTTCACATGGGACTGCGTATTAGGAATGTTGGATGTTTGCCCCACTTGAGGTTGTTGTTGTTGTGCTTAATGTTGTAGTTGATATGTGGGATGTGTGTTAAGTGGATGTATACTTGGTTGTGTCTTGGAAGTGTTGAGTCCTTGTACCATTGTAGGTTGTTGTTGTCATGGGGGTTGACTAAGTCCTTGAGAATTGAATGTCATGTTTGTATTGTTGTTTTGGTACCTTTGTGTTTTAGATGTTCCTGCTTGCGACATCATATTGACTTGCCTATGGGATACATTTCTATTGGGAATCGGTGTAATGTCAATAAGATTTTTCCTTTTTGTGTCCATAGGGATGGTTGTGCTTGATGTTTCACATGTTGTACTTATGAGAGGTTCTATAGTGTTTGATGGTGTAGCACTTGGTAAAGTTAGGAGCAAAGGTGTACTTTGTTGATTTGCCTCCAAAGAAGGTATGTTTGGCATCCCTAGAGCACGGGTCCCTTTTGGTGCATCTTGTTGTTGCATCATGTGACTAAAATCAAGTCTTAATGTCCTTTTGGGGTGTTTAGGGATTGGTGGTATTTCATCAAACAAGGGGTTGACATTGATGTGTTCAAATGTACTTTGGAGGATTTCAATTGTTGGTTCTTGTTGGGATCTTATAGGTGCCATTATTGTGTTTGAAAACTCCAAAGGTTTTTTTCCCTTGTCCAAGTCCAAATTTATCATGGGTTGTATGTTTTCAATAGTTGTGTTGGTTTGATGTTTGGACCTAGGACCTTCCAAGTTTGGGTTAAATTTGACAATTTCTTGGGCTGCCAAACATTTGAAGTTCTTGCGAAAACTTTTGTCTTGACATGCCCTAGCCATTTCTTCATCAGTGGTGCCATAATCAGTGTTAGAGTCATCACTTAGGTGTATAGTACCTTGTTGAATGTTTGATGTGTTAGGTTGGCTGAATTCAAAGGAATGTGATTGTTCATCTTCAGGTGAGGTTGGTACACTTCCTCCTCCTAGTGGCATTGACAAGAATATAGGTTCAAAGTCAGGACTCCATTGACCCATCCCATGTGTGGGGGAAGTGTTTGGAGGAAATCTCATGGTAGGTGCATTGTTCAAGGTTTGTTGTGCCATAGCTTGATTATGAGGATCTTATGGATACATATTCAAAGGGTCTGATAGTAATGGTTGTGATGTCTCGATTTGGTCTTCGTCAAAGGTTTGTTGGATTTTCTTGCTCTTTCTTTGTCTTGGATGAGGTTTTGGTTGTGCTTGTGCCTCAGAAAACAAAGGTTGATAGAGTTCCTCTGGTCTCTGAGCTGCTTGTCTCCTAGTAAGTGTTGGCATGATACCTAAGAGTGCAAAGAGTGGTGGGTATGCAAGATATGAGTGTTTTTGGGATTTTTAAGTGTTTAGGAATGTTATGAAATGTGAGGAAATGCTGGATGAATTATGGTTTTGATGTGGAAAGTGAAAATTTCCTAGGGATGTTATGCAAATGCAAATGCAAGGTGATGTTTTGAAGTTTGACTAGAGGGGATGAAAATGAATCTAAGGTATGCAAATTGACAATTAGGGTTATGTTTTGGACTTGTTAAGGATGCTAAAGGTTGATGTACGCAAGGTGTATCATGTAAAGGATGATGTTCTAGGGTTCACAATGACGTTTGGGACATGTAAAATGAGGGTAAATGCTCAAGAAGGTAATTTGGTTGATGGACAATTTGATAGGGTTTGGTAGTGAAAATGATGCTAAGGATTTTGATCAATGCAATATGAAGGGGATATACCACTAGGGTAGGTCAAAATGACATTTGAGGATGCTAGGGATATGATTATGCTATGACAAGGGTATATGGAAAGTTTTGAACTTAGGTAAAACCTTTTAGAAAGTATTTTGTCTAGGAGTTTAACCTTGTGATAAAGGACTTTGGATCTTGACCAAAAACTGATAAAAGATGAAAAGATCAAATTGATAAAAGATGAAAATGTCAAAGATATCAAGACATAGATAGATTTTGACCAAAGAAAATGATAAGAAAAGATAAAAAGACTAGTCAAGATTCATTATCCGTCAACACTAGGAGATACTGTAAGACTTATACTTTGTCTAGTTTTTTGACTAAATTCAAAGGTTTTGGGGGTTCAAAATGACGTTTTGAGGACTCAAAATGATGGTGATGCTAAGTGGGATGTCACAGAGAGGTAAATGGTAGACGATAGTGTTAGGACCAGTTTGGATGCTCAAAATGATGATTAGGACAGCCAAAATGATGGATAAAGTGGTCAAGATGATGAATAGGTATGTAAAGATGCAAGGTGGTGAATGCAAAGTGTTGATTCTAATATGGGAATGAAAAAATTGAGGAAAGTAAAACTGAACCTAAATGGATGCAATATGAAAAGTAATGAGGACTAAAAGGTGCAATATGAAGTCTATATGATGTAAGAATGAAGCCTGGACTAAGGTGAATGCAAGTGAAATCTATGCAAGTGTGAGATCTACATTTTGCCAAGCACATTTAAGAGCACAAGTCACCATGTTTTCCAAGGTTTGAGTGTGTTGAATCAATGTTTGCAAAGTTTGATAAAGGTTGAAATGTTTTGGCAATGTGTGAGGTTTTGACAAGTTCAAATGATATCCAAGGTGTAAATTTAAAAGTTTGGCTTTTATCTTGATTATGTTTTACACACACGCAAGAGACATTAAGACAAGAATAGGTATTGTAAAAAGTTAACAAACACACCACAACCTAGGCTTTTAGGACTGTATCCACTGAATTCCTACTTGAACTGAAGATCAACCATGCTTATCCAGAGCGGACAACCTAGGATCTTGGCACTACAGGCTCCCCCTTACAATGCACTCACTTCTCGGGGCTACCAAGATCCACTTGCCAAGGGGCATGACTTCCCAAGGGACTGTTGCCTCTACTAAGGACCATGAGAATGTAGGATGTCTTCACAGGCATGGGTGACCCCTTGAGCCAGTGGATAGAAAGGATTTTGGCCACTAAAACATGGTTTTTAGTAAGGGCATTCTATTTGGAAAGTTAATGATAAACTTCCGCAGAAGGTCTCCCAGCCTCGAGAACCGAGGTTTGATGCACCACAAGGGTACTGGAGGAGAGCTATCACGCAGCAATACCGTTGACACGGCTTTCACTGTAATCGAGTTTTATATAGCGGCTGGAACGTTGACCTGGCTTTGCCCTCGTTACCGCTCTGAGGTCGTCCCTTGGCATACCCAATATCGAGTATCTTGGTCCAAGGTAGGCCTCCTATAGAAGTTACACAGATTTCTCTTACACCCAAGATCCACGAATGGCGAGGGGAGAGGATACGTCCAGTGCAACTCCTAGGGATCTAACACCATAGACACGCCAGGCAAAAAAGAAAAAGGTTCTTTTTAAGCACCAAACAAAATGTTATCTAATCTAGGAAATCCACACACATAGTTTTGAAAGACACACAAAGTCTTCAACAACATCCTGCAAACAAAGCATTAGTAGTTTATGATCATGTCTTCATCCCATGATTGCCACATGCTACAAATAGACCATCAGTAACACAAAATCACCTAATCTATGTCCTAGAGAGTGATACGAGCTTGAAATGTAGATTTTGATTGGTGCATGTGCTTACTATGAACCTAGGTGTGCTCTGACAGTACAGATCTAGGTGTGAAAAGGAAGAGAAAATAGTCATTATACCTTCCAAGTGAGCTCCTTCCTTGCACCTACAAGCACATAACAAGAAAACCCAAGTTAGATATGCATGTTCGCATCGGGTTCACCAAATGTAGGACCAGAAAATGGGCTAAAAGCATAATATACTATGAGCAAATCACAAACTCAATAATCATATGTTAGCACCCACTAGTCTACCATGAAAGCCAAACTAAACAAAAGAAAGCAAACATAATCAAAAACTCCCTTTTTCGTTTGTAGCTCCCATGTCCTTCTTTCTTCTCCAAATGATTGTAGCTCCAAAGTTGCCTATAGTGCACACAAAATTGAAGCAAAAGCCTATGATAGTGATAATTCCATGAGAATACTTGAAGTGTGATTTTATGTGAGAGAGAGAATGCAAAATGCAAATTAGAGACTCAAAAACTCAAAGATTCAAGGACTCAAGACTTAAGCATTCTAGATCTAAGAGACCCCAAAATGAGAGAAGAGTGTTCATTTTATAATCAACACTCAAAGTGAGGGCATTGGATTTGTCACCCATAGATGTGCGATGTGGCAAGATATTCCTATGACGCATATGACAGAATATGCCAATTTTGAGATTCTATGACACATGCAAGTCAAATTTGGAAGAGAATCTATGACGTGTCATAAGATTCCTCAACCCACTTAAAGCCAAGAATCTATGACGAATAAGCCAAATAGGGACATGCGTAAGAGGTAATAATAATTCCTATGATGCATATGACAGAATATGCCAAAAGTAAGATTCTATGACACACGAGAGTCAAATTTGGAAGAGAATCTATGACGCGTCATAAGATTCCTTAACCCACTTAAAGCCAAGAATCTATGACGAATAGGCCAAATAGGGACATGCGTAAGAGATAAGAATATTTGATTATGAAAAATCTCAGCCAAGTGTCAAAGGAGAATCCACGAGGTGTCACATCCAAGTGTCATGATGATGAAATATTTTATGGAATATTTGAATTAAAAATCCTTTTATTCCAAAAAATAAGAATTAGTAGAAAATGGAATTAATGATGGAAAATAGAACTTAGGAAATTGTAAATTTCCATGGTTTGCAGATAATGAATCAATTAATTAATAAAATTAATTAATTGAGGATGATAATCAGGAAGAATAATTAGTGAGAATAATAGAATTAAATTATGGGTTATTTAATCCTATAGAGAACATTAGTAGATGATTGGCCAAATTGATTAAATGAATGCGACCGTATCCTTTGATGAAAATGTGACGATGATGGATATAGAATAAGATGATGAAAAGGTAGACCAAAGCCATGGTCAAGTTAATTGATAGATTGAAATTGATAACATGCCAAGGACACATGACATGAATTAATTGATATGTAACATTTAACCGACATTGTAAATGCTATAGGATTGAAATTGATTGATAAGGTTTGATCATAATAACACTGACGGACACTGTCAATATTATTAAAATGGTTGATGATGCCATGATCTGACATTGAAAGCCTTGTCAAAGATTAAATGACATGAATGATAGTTTGACCTAGCACTGAGAGCCATGACAGTACTAAGGTCAAATTGAAAAGATTGATAGGTTGATAGGTTTCCAAGGCACTGAAAGCCACAACAATGTCTAGGAGCGGATAAATGACGATTGATTTGAGATAGTTGATACATTTTGGGTTGATTAGGACTGATTTCGAATGATTCTAAGTTGATTTGGGGTGATTTCAAGTTAATTTGATATGATTCCGAGTTGATTTGATATGATTCTGAGTTGATATGAAATTGATGTGAAAGGGGATACAAATGACAAAATATGGTCAATCTGGCCAAAAGATCAAAGTTAGTAGAATGAGAAAATGGGACAAATTAGTATGAAGAAGTGATGAAACCGTAGATGCGAACCATTTTTGAGTGTCTACAAAAACAAAATAAAATACCGATTATGTAAGAAAATAGTAGCAGGGGGCAATCAGTAGAGGTCAAAAATGAGCTCTCGTATTGCTCTAAAATTAGGCTTTCATTTTCTAAATGCTGAAAATGACACTCAAAATGCCAAACAAGGGGGTATTTGTAATTTTTTGAAATTGGGTGCCCAATTTTTAAGCAGTTTGGGCACTCGGTCCGCTTTTCAAAAATTAGGGACCCATTTCTGAGAGGTCCAATTCCGCAGATTTGAATTCCATGGAGTTGCGACCCAATTTTGTGCTCTTGCCTGTAATTGTCATTGAAACTATTGATAAATATGGCTTCAAAAAATATGAATTTCTGAAAATGCTCCTTTATATATTTTTCAATTTACTATATACTTATTATAAATTGAAATAAAAAACACTTCATTTTATATGAAACCACCAATGTCACCGCTAACAATTTTCTTTGGGCCGATAAAGGTTACGACCAAAACCTTTACGGCCAAAAGGGTTTTGGTTGTAACTGTCTATGTGTCATCTTAGTTGGCAGCCACACAAGCAAAAAATGCAATTTCTCCAAGCTTTTCACTTTCAAGGCTGATTTCTCCATACAAGATTAAGTGTTTTCAAAAACTAAGAATACTATTTTGTAGATCTCAGACTCAAGATTATGGTCATATAAATTTTGTATTATTTTGAGTATTTATAATATGTTAGAACTTTCAAATATTACAAGTAGGTATTTTAAGATTCAAGAAAATGTTTGTTCAAAAAAAGAAAAAAATAGTTCAAATTTTTTTTTAAATTATGTGTACCTCTAGAGGAGAGAGTCATTTTCAAGAATATGTAATTTGTTTTTAAAAATATGTAGATTTAATAAAAAAAAGTTTGGCTAGAAAAAATAACTCTCTATTTATGATAAGTTTGACTTTAAACACTTATAACTTGAAATATATAAGTCCAAAATAAAAAATAAAAAAACTTCCACTAGGTATACATGTCAACTATAACATTTACAAAATCAGATCAAAATATGATCATTTGCATAAATTTTTTTGGTGGGAATGAAACTTTATATTTTTAGCATTTATAAAAAATTAGAAAATAGACTTTAATTATTTTTTAAATGATAAAATAATAACTCCATTTTCAAAAAAGAAAATTACAAGCATAAACTTCATCTTCATCCAATTTTAAATATTTTATTAGTTTACATCATCTTCAAATTATAAACACAAATGTCCCCTTTCTATCATTAAAGTTGAACAATTTAAGTTTTGATATCCCATTTCTTTATAAAAAGTGACACAAGTTTGCACTTTTACCCAGTCTTGACCTTTGTTGCTAGGTAAAGCTTATACCTTCTATGATAGAGCTCAAGAGGGACCTCTACCAATAGCCCTCCCCTTTTGGCTCATTTTCTTATAACCCAGAAGTTACTAGAAATACTAAGTTTTGAACTAGAAAGAACTATGAAAATTCCCAACTGAATTTAGGAGTTAAGCACTAAATCGTGGAAGAGAAGCCTTTGAGCCATCTACAAGAGCACTAATAAAAATTATTTCTTCTTTTTCCTAAACCAAACAAGAAAATCCATATTACATACTCATAAAAGGAAGAGGAAATATATATCAACCTTATCATTTATACATACACAATGGCATTAGTATACTCATTAATAAAATAAACACACATCTATAAATATAGTTATATATACATACATAAAAATAAGTTTCTCTTTATAAATGAAGATTGGATATATGTACATATATAGAGACAAAGAGATATGCATATGTATATTAATATATTTGTATAATTTTTTCTAATAAACAATAATATTAGAATGCGTCCTCACTCTAAACTTCAGTCCAAATCTTTATGCATCTAATAAATTTGGAACAAGTGGTATGTCTTCTTTTTTTATGTTAATTCTACAAAAGATAAATACTAAAATTCAACTTTTAGCATATAGGATTCATTATGAGATAATAAATATTACATATTGGATTAGATCAATGGAGAATAACTAACACTTCCAAAAGTCATTTGATGGTTTATTATATTGGCTTTGGTTTACAAATCAATAATTGTAAACCAAAGCCAATATAATAGATAATTATGAATAATTATAAATCACCATATATTCCAATAGTTTGTAATTTTTTGTTATTTTCAACTACAAACTATACATATCATGAAAATCAAATGATAAAATTTTGAAAAAAAAATCTTTGATATTTTCCATTTTTAAAAAATTTGACAGCCACTTCCTTCAAGAACTGGCTCAAGAAAAAGGGACGGACAACAGCACCATTCCGTGCCAGCAGATTTTGCTATTCCTGATATATAGAGTACCACAGATTGAAGCTTAATTCCCTAACCAGTTTTCCACAAACATAAAATCATTTCACCAAATACTATTCCAGTGGTGAAATAACCATCAATTCACAGTTGCATTACAGTAATATCATCTCATCAAGAAGCATTCAAATGGAAAAATAATCAGCAATTCACAATTCTATTACAGTGTTGCAGTTCCATTAAGTGCGATTTGAAAACTTCCCAATTAGGTCTCATATCTAAAAGTAAAACTAATTACTGTCAAAACGATTTCTACATCGATTTTGATCCAATAAATTACCCGAAAGCTCAACCTTTAGCATTAATGTACGAGTAGCCAGAAGCGCGGCCATTATCCTCAACCAAAAGGGTGGTGTTAAAGAACACCGTTCATTTTCTACACTTACTGCAAAGCTTGAAGCAAAAGGAGACAAACCTAGCTCTCTCACTAAGCCTCCTTCTTTGCCTTCTTGACAGAAGGGGCCTTGCCAGCACGCGTGGACTTTGCAGGACTCTTCTTCGCAGACTTGATAGATTTAGGCTTCTTCGCCTTTACTGGCTTGGCCGCAGCTGTTTTCTTTGCAGGAGCCGACCTCTTCGTGGCAGGCTTTGCGGTCTTTGTAGCAGTAGCAGGGGCCTTGGCGACCTTCTTAACAACCTTCTTAGCCGCTGGCTTGGCAGGCTTTGAGGCAGATTTGGCTTTTGAGGCGGTTTTCGCTGCAGGCTTTGAGGCAGATCTGACCTTTGAAGCGGTTTTCGTCGCTGGCTTTGCAGTTTTCCTTACGATCTTCTTCGTTGCCGCCTTCTTACCCTCCTCTGAAAGCTTGAAAGAGCCTTTCACCTTGACAAGCTTTCCACTGAGCACCAGTTTCTTGATCTGTATCGCCAGCATCTTCTTGTAATTCGGGGAAAGCACGGCCTTGTGCTTCTCCTCCATGAATTTTGCAATTGCACGGGGACTCGAACCTCCCTTCTCCTTGAGGGCAGAAATGGCCTCCTTAATCATCTGAAACAGAACACAAAGTAAAATCTTTAAGCTTAGAAATCAAAAATCTTAAATCAATTCCGCAAACTGTCAAATCTGAGAACCTCGAATCAGAATTTACTCAAATGTAATGAGTGAGAAGAGATCTGTTGAATTTGTAAACCCTACCTGAAAATAAGAGGGTTGAATTTGTAAATCCTACCTGAAAATAAGAGGGTTGAATTTGTAAACCCTACCTGAAAATAAGGAAGATGAGCAGGGGTTGCCTTGGGAAGCCGGGGCATCTTTTCCTTGACCGACTTCGCCATCTTCTCCTTGCTTGGCTCTGTCTCGGCCTGTGAAGGAACTTCGCCAGCTGCAGGAAAAGCTTCTTTGGGTGGATTCACCTGAGCATCAGTGGAAGCCATTGCTGAATATCGAACTCGAGATTTGTAATGCGAATATCGACCGATAAAATCGTAGTCCCTCAAATGTGGATGTTGAATGTGCGGAATGGGGGAGAGGCCTTTAAGTAGTGAGAGGCCCGTATGTTTCCTTGCCATTGGAGGGCTCCTATTGGACAGAATATCACACGCACGGATTCATTGATCCCAATCAAGCATTTTTCATTCATCGAGGGTGGTGAGCACAAAGTAATGGAGCATTATAATCTCACTTTTCATTGGATGTGAATAGCAAGATACTATTTATATAGAATATAAAATGCTATATGTAGCACTCGTAAGCTTTTGTGCTTCCAATAGATATTTTAATTAAAATAAAATTTAATTTTGTAATAAATTAAATAAATAATATTTACTTATTTAATTTATTATATGCTAATAAATTATCATCTAAAAAGTATTCTCTTCACTTATATGAGCATCACCTAAATCTAATGACTACTAAGTATTCTATTTATTATCATGAGGGATGGATTCTTGTAAATCAATACTCATTAAACATGAGTCAATGAGTTTGATTCAAAAACTACATAGTTAAACCCTAATAACAATATCATAATTTAACTTGCTGTGGAAAAATATCTCCTGCTTTGTAATGTCCTCATCTTTTTAACATCTCAATGGAGTTCTTAGCCTTGACATTCTCCGAAGGCTAAGTGGAGAAATAAGGAGAAATTGATTAAATTAATTTATTATAAAGTCATTAAATAAATTAAAATAAAAAGGTGACTTTATGTTTAGTTAGTTTAATTAATTGAGAGTGCATTAATTATTGGAAGAGGAAACTTCTAGTAATTTAATTTTATAGAAGCACAATTAATTATTGTATTGCAAGAGAGAAGCTTCTAGCGAGTGCATTAATTATTGGAAGGGGGGAAACTTCTAGTAATTTAATTTTCTAAAAGCACATTAATTATTGAAAAGGGGGAAACTTTTAGAGAATGCAATTATCAAATATTTTATTTTCTTCTAGAAGGGTGAAGGAAAAGTATAAATAGAGGTGAGAGCTTCATTGTTTATCATCTGATTATTGTATCTGAATATTGTGAATTGCATTTGATATTAAGTTGGGAGAAGAAACTAAGGTTTCCAATTTCAGTCAGTCATTGGAGAATGTCAACTCTTTAGTGTTGCAACCATTTGAGGTGGTGAAATATCCATTGAATTTGGTACTCAGGAGAGCTTCAATTTAGGAGTTATATTTGTGCTTAAATTGGAGAATAGATTTTGGTTGCTACAGTACGCATGCACAATGTCACGCTACAGTATCTATGTTTGATTCATTTTCGTTCTTGGGAATCACTATTATCAGGTTCCTCTTGTAATTATTAGTACTTATTATTGTACTTCATAAGCATATGATTTTGTTGTGATAATTCAAAATCAAATTTTGGCATTACTATAGTCATTATTGTATTTCAATTATTTTGCATTTCATATCTAATTTCCATGTATTTGCATTGAAAATACCAAAAGAATTGCACTTGCATATTAGTTCCTTGTAAGAGGATATTACATTGATATCAGAGCTTGCTTGAAAAGTGTTTGACAAAATGTCAAACAACTGAACTAGAGAAGATTTTGGTGTTTGAAGAAGTTATAACTTGTTGGGGTTACTATATTGGTATCAAAGCTAAATCCTATCATCCTGAGGGTTTAGCAATCACATGCAGCCACCTAGGGTTGGCTCTCATAAACTTTCCACTCATAGGCAAGCTTTATTTATTAGGGAACAAGATTTTTACAAGCAGCCAAACACCATGGGTGACAGGCAAGAGCATAGCCCGCCAAGAGACAATAGGAATGAGGATCAAGAAACAAAAAAAATTTATAGAGCAATGGTTATAGAACAAGGGAAAATGGCTCAGGCTTTGCAAACACTCACCACCATGGTTAAGTGTATGAATCCATAGGATAGACAGAATCAGGAATAAGAGGATAATAGGAGTGTAGTGGGATCGCCCAGAGCTCATAGAACTCTTTCTAGAACAATAAATAGGCCCACACATCCTACCTTTGTTAGAGAAGAACTAGTAGAGGAACCAATGGAGGAAGTTGACGATAAGACATTTGCAAATATCTTTATGGTTGCAAATAATGAATGGGGATTATTGGCACCATAGGTTTGGGAGATGATGACCTTTGAATGCTTTTTAAATTAGAGAAGAGAACATTACAAGTCACTAAGATAGGATAGGAGGCCTAAGGGTCAAAATAGTGAGCTGAAGAGGGCTACAAGCAAGCTTATGGGAGTGGTAAGATGACAACTCAAGCTTGGATTCATAAGCTTGACACATTTTTGGCACTAAGGCCAATGACAAAGAGTGAAGCTATCAAATATGCCACTTTGCATTTGGAGGGAGTAGCACATGATTGGTGGTACCATGGTATGGGAACACTTCAGCATAACCAGGTGACAGAGTACCAAGACTTTGTGGATAGGTTGGTTGAAAGATTTGATAAGAAATTAGCACAGTTGAAACAAACAGGCAACTTGGAGTATTTCATTGGTGAATTTCAGTGGTTGGTAGTCATGGTGCCAAACATTTTAAAGCATAGATTGATAGTTCTTTCAATGAAGGCCTATATGAACCACTGAGAGGTTGGATAAAAGTATTTGATCCCATTTCTTTATAGGAAGCTATGAAAAAGGCAAGAAGTATGAAACATGTAGTCCCAACAAACAAATTTTAGTCCAAAGGAGCATCTTCTAATAAGGATAACAAACCATTTTATAAAAAATCAAAGAGGACTGATTTCAAAAATGATTCTAAAGAAAAAACTCTAGCACCTTTTGACAGGGAAACATTAAATGATTTGAGAAAGAAAAAATTATGTTTCTACTATAAGGGACCCTATGATGCAAACCATGATTGTCCTCTTAGACCAAAGGGAAAAGCTAAAAGAGTTATGTGGGCATACTATGAGGAACCAGAATTAGATAATTCAGACCATCAATCTGATATAGAGGAAATAGATGGTGAAAAAAAAAGACAATGTTGAAAACTCATCTAAAATGGAGTTCAAGTATGGGGAAGGAGATGGGCAACTTAGGGAAGCTCAGTTAGCACTAGTTCCATCCAACTTCCCTTCATTAACCGAATGAGCTTGGTTAACACTCACTTTCTGCATACTTTCCTTTGATGCCTGAGTGAACTCGGTAGACAATGCCTTCTAAGCTAGGCAATCACAAGAATGCTTGGTAGACACAAAAAATTGTCTTTACTGCCCAAGTGAGCTCAACATATACTGAGTGATAATGATATGACATTTGTGTAACATCAAAGATAATACACAATTAATCAATTGTATCAAACATCATCTTCATCAAAGAGAATATGAATGTCCTCAATAGTTTCTTCCAAATCTGCAATGTTGGACTCCATAAACAAACTAAAAATGTCTATCAAGTAGTCATCCCGTGGAACTGAGTCTAGAAGACAATAAATATATCATTGCACTGAATCATGTGAATCTATGCTATGCCCTTAATATTATTTTATATAGGGTTATGAATAGTCAACTTGTGGCTATCTTAATCCTTAATTAAGTCATATCATAATTATTATATTATAATTTAGGTAGGTAGGTTGGCCTAGGTGTTATGAAGGGTTGTGTCTATTCAACCTAAGCATAATTAGGTATGTATAGGAGGTTGTGAGTCTTATTTCATCATGGTATTGTGAAGTGGGTTCTCATTGGAGATATTTGGAGGTTGCCCCCTCAAAGTGGCCTATTACTCTCAGATATTATCAAGTATTTATGTAATATTTCATATTATTTCTTCTATTGTGCAAGTTATTTCATTACAAGTGGTATCATAGCATAATCTTGGCACCATAGAGGCAATATTTTTTCTCAACATTGGGGCAATTTTGGGAAGAGCATAACTTTTAGATTTTAATGAATTTTTCAAAGATTTTTAAAGAGTTTTTGAATACTAGATTAAAGAAGCTATGGTCCAAAATTTAGAGGAATTTGAGAAATTTTGAGGAAATTATTGCAAAATTACTATTTCTACACAATTTTTTGAGATCTTCATATCTCTCACCTCCTGCCGAATTGGAGTATAACTTATATTGGGTTTTTGAATACATAGTAGAGGGGCCTAAATTCAAAGCTTGGAGAAATTGAAAAAAAAAAAAAGCAAGATATTGTAAATTTTGGAAAATTCTCTCTCAAGGCAGAAAATTTGCTAAAAAAAATTGGGATTTTTTCCGAGTAAGGATTTCTTGGCCGAAGTAAGTTATAGTAAAGAATAAATAAATCAAAGAATTTACATTTTATTTGTGTGATTTATTTCAAGAATCATATCAAATCAACACGAAATCACCCCAAATCAACTCAGAATCACTTGAAATTGGTCCTAATCAACCCAAAAACATATCAAACATCCCAAATCAATCATCATTTATCTGCTACTAGGCATTGTTGTGGCTTTCAATGTCTTGGAAACCTATCAATCTTATCAATCTTATCAATCTGACCTTAGTACTGTCATGGCTCTCAGTACTAGGTCAAAATATCATTCATGCCATTCAATCTTTGACGTTGTTGAGGCTTTCAATGTCAAATCGTGGCATCATCAACCATTTTAATAATATTGACAGTGTCCGTCAGTGTTATTATGATCAAACCTTATCAATCAATTTCAATCCTGTAGAATTTACAATGTCAGTTAAATGTTACATATCAATTAATCCATGTCATGTGTCCTTGGCATGCTATCAATTTTGATCTATCAATTAATTTGACCATGGCTTTGGTCTACCTTTTCATCATCTTATTCAATATCCATCATCGTCACATTTTCATCAAAAGATACGGTCACATTCATTTAATCAATTTGGCCAATCATCTACTAATTTTCTCTATAGGATTAAATAACCCATAATTTAATTCTATTATTCTCACTAATTATTCTTCCTGATTATCATCCTCAATTAATTAATTTTATTAATTAATTGACTCATTATCTGCAAACCATGGAAATTTACAATTTCCTAAGTTCTATTTTCCATCATTAATTCCATTTTCTACTAATTCTTATTTTGTGGAATAAAAGGATTTTTAATTCAAATATTCCATAAAATATTTCATCATCATGACACTTGGATGTGACACCTCATGGATTCTCCTTTGACGCTTGGCTGAGATTTGTCATAATCAAATATTCTTATCTCTTACGCATGTCCCTATTTGGCTTATTCGTCATAGATTCTTGGCTTTAAGTGGGTTGAGGAATCTTATGACGCGTCATAGATTCTCTTCCAAATTTGACTCTCGTGTGTCATAGAATCTTACTTTTGGCATATTCTATCATATGCGTCATAGGAATTATTATTACCTCTTACGCATGTCCCTATTTGGCTTATTCGTCATAGATTCTTGGCTTTAAGTGGGTTGAGGAATCTTATGACGCATCATAGATTCTCTTCCACATTTAGCCAAATTTGACTCTCATGTGTCATAGAATCTTACATTTGGCATATTCTATCATATGCATCATAGGAATCTCTTGCCACATCGCATGTCTGTGGGTGACAAATCCAATGCTCTCACCCTACATGAAAATTATAAAATGAACACTCTTTCTCTCATTTTGTGTCCTTGAATCCAGATGCTTAAGTTTTGAAAGTCCAAATCTTTGAATCTTTGAGTCTCTACTTCTTTGCATGTTGCATTCTCTCTCTCACATAAAATCACACTTCAAGTATTCTCATGGCATTATCCATATCATAGGCTTTGGCTTCAATCTTGTGTGCACTATAGGCAACTTTGGAGCTACAATCATTTGGAGAAGAAAGAAGAACATGGGAGCTACAAATGAAAAAGGGGGTTTCTATTGCTTTATTAATTAGTTTGGCTTTCATGGTAGACTAGTGGGTGCTAATACATGTTGATTGAGTTTTGTGATTTGCTCATATTGTGTTATGCTTTTAGCCCATTTTTCTGGTCCTACATTTGGTGAACCCGATGTGAACATGCATATCTAACTTGGGTTTTCTTGTTTTGTGCTTGTAGGTGCAAGGAAGGAGCTCACTTGGAAGGGTATAATGACTATCTGCTCTTCCTTTTCACACCTAGATCTGTACTATCGGAGAACACCTAGGTTCATAGTAAGCACATGCACCAATCAAAATCTGCATTACAAGCTCCTAACACTCTCTAGGACATAGATTAGGTGATTTTCTGTTACTAATGGTCTATTTGCAGCATGTGGCGATCATTGGATGAAGATATGATCATAACAAACTACTGATGTGTGCTTTGCAGGACGTTGTCGAAGACCTTGTGTGTCTTTCAAAACTATGTGTGTGGATTTCTTAGATTAGATAACATTTCATTTGGTGCTTAGAAAGAACCTTTTTCTTTTCTGCCTGGCGTGTCTATAGTGTTAAATCCCTAGGAGTTGCATTGGACGTATCCTCTCCCCTCGCCATTCATGGATCTTGGGTGTAAGAGAAATCCATGTACCTTCTATAGGAGGCCTGCCTTGGACCAAGATGCTTGATATTGGGTATGCCAAGGGACGACCTCAGAGCGGTAATGGGCCAAAGCCAAGTCAACGTTCCAGCCGCTATATAAAATTTGATTACGATGAAAGCTGTGTCAGCAGTATTGCTGCGTGATAGCTCTCCTATAGTACCCTTGTGGTGCGTCAAACTTCGATTCTCGAGGCTGGGAGACCTTCTATGGAAGTTTATCATTCACTTGCCGAACGGAATGCCCTTACTAAAAACCATGTTTTAGTGGCCAAAATCCTTTCTATCCACTGGCTCAAGGGGTTAGCCATGCCCATGAAGATATCCTACATTCTCGTGGTCCTTAGTAGAGGCAACAGTCCCTTGGGAAGTCATGCCCCTTGGGAAGCGGATCTTGGTAGCCCCGAGAAGTGAGTGTGCTATAAGGGGGAGCCTGTGGTGCCAAGATCCTAGGTTGTTCGCTTTGGATAAGTGTAGCTGAACTTCGATTCAAGTAGGAATTCAGTGGATATAGTCCTAAAAGCCTAGGTTGTGGTGTGTTTTTTAACATTTTACAATAGCTATTCTTGTCTTAATGTGTCTTGCGTGTGTGTAAAACATAATCAAGATAAAAGCCAAACTATTAAATTTACACATTGGATATCATTTGAACTTGTAAAAACCTCACACATTGCCAAAACATTTCAACTTTTATCAAACTTTGCAAACATTGATTCAACACACTCAAACCTTGGAAAACATGGCGACTTGTGCTCTTAAATGTGCTTGGCAAAACGTAGATCTCACACTTGCATAGATTTCACTTGTATTCACCTTAGTCCAGGCTTCATTCTTACATCATATAGACTTCATATTGCACCTTTTAGTCCTCATTTAGTATCTATTACTTTTCATATTGCATCCATTTAGGTTCAATTTTACTTTCCTTAGTTTTTACATTCCCATCTCAAAATCAACACTTTGCATTCACTGCCTTGCATCTTTGCATACCTATTCATCATCTTGACCACTTTATCCATCATTTTAGGTGTCTTAATCATCATTTTGAGCATCCATACTAGCCCTAACATTGTCCTCTACCATTTACCTCTCTGTGACATCAATCCTGAAACCATAGCTTCCAGAATTGCCTCAATTTTAGCCCAGCTTACCAACTACGCCCAGAAACTACCAACTGTGCCCAAATGGGCCCCAACTGTATCATTGATGTATTCTGCACTATTTTCATGCACTTGGTCATCCTGAGATCCAATTTTTGGTTCCAGATAACATTTTGGAGCTTCAACAGTGTCCTTAGGTACCTGGTTAGCTCCCCTTGCACTAGCCTGCCTAGATCTGCATCCTACAGCACCTAATCGTCATCACCTTCACTTAAGAAATCATTCTATACATAATAACCTTCATTTTTCATCTCCCAACCCATCCTATCATCAACCCCAACATCCTAGCTTCCTGGCATGTCAGTTTAGTAACCATACCCCTCAGAATCAGCAAACGTTCTTCCTAGCTTACCAACTGCACCCAGAAACTACCAACTATGCCCAAACTGGATCCAAGTGAATCAATGACATAGTTGGTACTGTTAGGTCACACTTGACACTGTTAGGGCACACTTGGGTACTTGCATGACCATTTTTGGCCTCCGAACTGCACTTTAGGACCCCAAAACTGCATCTAGGAGCCTCTAGACCTACCCATTCTGCATTTGACCCAAAACCGTATCCTGCACCCAAAATCCCCTTTTGCATCATAGTAATTTTCAGAATCACATATCAACACAGCACCACCATCATTTTGAGTCCTCAAAATGTCATTTTGAACCCCCAAAACCTTTGAATTTAGTCAAAAATCTAGAAAAAGTATAAATCTTAGAGTATTTCCTAGTGTTGACAGATAATGGATCTTGACTAGTCATTTTATCTTTGCTTATCATTTTCTTTGGTCAAAATTTATCTATGTCTTGATATATTTTACCTTTTCATCTTTTATCAATTTGATCTTTTCGTCTTTTATCAGTTTTTGGTCAAGATCCAAAGTCCTTTATGACAAGGTTAAACTCTTAGGCAAAATACTTTCAAAAGGTTTTATCTAAGTTCAAAACTTTCCATATACCCTTATCATAGCATAATAATATCCCTAGCATCCTCAAATGTCATTTTGACTTACCCTAGTGGTATATCCCCTTAATATTGCATTGATCAAAATTCTTAGCATCATTTTCACTACCAAACCCTATCAAATTGTCCATCAACCAAATTACCTTCTTGAGCATTTACCCTCATTTTGCATGTCCCAAACATCATTACGAACCTTAGAACACCATCCTTTGCATAGTCTACCTTGCATATACCTACCTTTAGTATCATTACCAAGTCCAAAACATAACCCTAATTGTCATTTTGCATACCTTGGAGTCATTTTCATCCCCTCTAGTCAAACTTCAAAACATCACCTTGCATTTGCATTTGCATAACATCCCTAGGATATTTTCACTTTGCACATCAAAACTGTAATTCATTTAGCATTCTCACATTGCATAACATTCTTAAACAATTAAAAATCCAAAAAACACTCATATCTTGTATACCCACCACTCTTTGCACTCTTAGGGATCATGCTAGCACTTACTAGGAGACAAGCAGCTCAGAGACCAGAGGAACTCTATCAACCTTTGTTTTCTGAGGCACAAGCACAACCAAAACCTCATCCAAGACAAAGAAAGAGCAAGAAAATCCAACAAACCTTTGACGAAGACCAAATTGAGGCATCACAACCATTACTATCAGACCCTTTGAATATGTATCCGCAAGATCCTCATAATCAAGCTTTAGCACAACAAACCTTGAACAATGCACCTATCATGAGATTTCCTCCAAACACTTCCCCCACACATGGGATGGTTCAATGGAGTCCTAACTTTGAACCCATATTCATGCCAATGCCACCAGGAGAAGGAAGTATACCAA
Organism: Cupressus sempervirens; assembly: GCA_028749045.1. Lineage (NCBI taxonomy): Eukaryota > Viridiplantae > Streptophyta > Pinopsida > Cupressales > Cupressaceae > Cupressus > Cupressus sempervirens. The sequence goes on along the minus strand of CM053793.1, from coordinate 505,508,799 downwards.
CCTCACCTGAAGATGAACAATCACATTCATTTGAATTCAACCAACCTAACACATCAAACATACAACAAGGTATTGTACACCTAAGTGATGACTTTGACACTAATTATGGCATCACTGATGAAGAAATGGCTAGGGCATGTCAAGACAAAAAAATTTGCAAGAACTTCAAACATTTGGCAGCTCAAGAAATTGTCAAATTTAATCCAAACTTGGAAGGTCCTAGGTCAAAAAATCAAACCAACACAACAATTGAAAACATCCAACCTATGATAAATTTGGACTTAGACAAGGGAAAACAACCTTTGGAGCTTTCAAACACAATAATGGCACCTATAAGATCCCATCAAGAACCAACAATTGAAATCCTCCAAACTACATTTGAACACATCAATGTCAACCCCTTGTTTGATGAAATACCACCAATCCCTAAACACCCCAAAAGGACATTAAGACTTGATTTTAGTCACATGATGCAACAAGATGCACCTAAAGGGACCCGTGCTCTAGGGATTCCAGACATACCTTCTTTGGAGGCAAATCAACAAAGTACACCTTTGCTCCTAACTTTACCCAGTGCTACGACATCAAACACTATGGAGCCTCTCATAAATACAACATGTGAAACATCAAGCGCAACCATCCCTATGGACACACAAAGGAAAAGTCTTATTTACATTACACTCATTCCCAATAGAAATGTATCTCATGGTCAAGTCAATATGATGTTGCAAGCAGGAACATCTAAAACACAAAGGTATCAAAACAACAATACAAACATGACATTCAATTCTCAAGGACTTAGTCAACCCCCACGACAACAACAACCTACAATGGTACAAGGACTCAACACTTCCAAGGCACAACCAAGTCTACATCCACTCGACACACATCCCACATATCAACAACATCAAATGCAACAACAACAACCACAAGTGGGGCACACATCCAACATTCCTAACACGAAATCCCATGTGGACCCACTTGACTTACACACAATTTATCAAAAACAATTCCAACAACAACAAATGATGTTTGCTAAACAATAAGAGCAACTCAAGCAACAGTTGGAATACCAAAGATTCCTTGAGCAACAAATCACATACTAGCAAGATTTGTTACAACAACATGTGCCACAACAACCTCAAAAAATACCTCTAGAACAACAAGCACACACATGGTCTCACATACAACCAATAGAGGTATCCCAACAACAACCACAACACACAACACAACAACAACACATGGTACAACAATCATAGTCAATCCCACAACAAATGCCACATCAAATACCACAACAAGTTCCCCAAGAATAGGGACCTTTCTTTCTTCGAGGTGGCAACATACCTCCACCACCTAGCGACACTTATCAGACTCATCAGACACAGAAATGTCAGAACCAAGTAGACATAGTTCTCGCCACAGCAAACGGTCTACTCATAGACACAAAAGACTTATCATGCAAAACCCCATGAAGTACTATTACAATAATTCAAACAACTTTCCAAACAAGTCGAGGCATTGGGAGTCCAAAAGAAATAGGCTCTATATACAGAAAGGGACCTACATCCTAACCGATTCGATAAAAGTCTGTATATGCCTCCATTCCCAAAACACTTTGAAGCTCCAAGGTTTAAAAAATACCGAGGAAAAGGAAACCCTATTGATCACATCTGAGAATTTTGTGCTTCATGCACCAAACTCAGTGATGAGCCCACGTACCTTATGAGATTGTTCCCTCGTTCTCTAGGTGAGCCTGCAATTGAATGGTACTCCAAACTTCCTGGTAATATCAAATCTTGGTCAGAACTAGCGAACAAGTTTATCTCCCACTTTGCCTTTAACATCGCAAATGAGGTGACACTTTCTGATTTGTGCTCAACTAAACAAAAGGTAGGAGAATCATTCATCGCATTCTTACTACATTGGAGAAACCTAGTTAGTCAATGCTCACTAGATATTCCTAAAGAACAACAAGTAAACCTGTGCATTGAAAACTTAGTTCCAGACTTAATGTATGAACTCAAAATCAAGAGTCCAAGCACCATTTCTAAACTAATGAAAAAAGGGGCTAGTATTGAAGATGCTCTTATCCGTAAGGGAGTCCTTAACATAAACAAAGAAAACACAAACACCAACTCGTCTAATGACAAGGCAAATTTTTTCTCCAAAAACAAGAATGTGACTAATGATGGTATTGTGGATGCTCATACAATTAGCACAGCACAACCTCAATTGACTTTGAAAGGTGTAAACCCCAAAAATTCACAAACCTCTAATCAAACATCAACTCCACAACAGAAAACTGAGACTCTCACACAAGATAAACCTCGAAGACATCCTAGAACCAAAGACAAGAAATTCACACCATTGGGGATACCACTTGAGACTGCATTACAACAGTTACTAAGTAATAACTTCCTACAATTACCCCCAATCAAAGATGAACCATTGACTAAAGCTGCTTGGTGGGATGACAAAAAGTATTGTGATTACCATCGCACCAAAGGACACAAAACTTCATCGTGCTTCCAACTTAAACATGCAATACAAGACCTTATTGATGATGGTATCATCATAGTTGATCCATCACTATTAGAATCCAATTTTGATCACACTATTTTCAAAAATCCTTTGGGTAATCATGACAAAGAGAAACCCTCAAGTTCAAACTCAAACTTGCAAGGTAATGTGAATTACACATGTACCGGCTATGACTACACCATCAATTGCTTTAATGAGTCTGACTTTCGCATATCCACATTCATATTAAAGGTTGAAAACCCTCATTGTGCTGTCACTACATGTCGTAGCAAGATTACCCTACCTGGAGCCCCAACTAGACCTACTGCTTCTACTAGACCTATACCCCCATCTAAACCTACTGCTCCTACTTCAACTAATTATAGCCTTGTTGGGAAACTCGGCAAAATCCCTGCACAAATATCCATTTTGGACCTCCTGCGTGCATCTCCCCAACACCAAAAGATCTTGGAGCAAGCCCTTAAAGAGTCAATAGTCCCAGATAACATGGATGTTTCCCATTTCCAAGCCATGGTTGGGAACCTATCCGTGTCACAACATATCACATTTTCACTCCAAGATATTCCTAAGGAAAAATCTAACCACAATTATCCCCTCCACCTTGAAGTGTTTGTCCGCAATGTTAGAGTCAGATGTGTCTTAATAGATGGAGGAGCAGGGCTGAATATCTATACACTTAAAGTAGTCAAAGGTTTGGGGTATTCTGAAAATGATGTGGATCCCTCTCGAAGGATCACAATCAAAGCCTATGATGATGGTGAGTGCTTCTCTACAATGGTTATCATCTTACCTATCAGAGTTGGTACAGCTACAGAGAACACTTTATTCCAAGTCCTAGATATAGAAATGAACTGCAACATGATACTAGGCCGCCCATGGATCTATGCTATGAAAGTGGTTCCTTCTACATATCACCAATGCCTAAAGTTCTCCTATAATAATATAGAGGTAACCATCCCTAGTGATCTAGACCCCTTCTAGTTCTGTGCCAATCTTAGAGGAACCACTACATACCAAGTCCCAAAAAACCATGTAGTAAATCCACTAGAGTCCTCCAAGTATGTTGATCCTTCCACACTCACACCCACATCCAAAGGAAAGCTTAAAATACAAGATCAAGGTTGCGGTGAGTACTCTATGTCTCATGCCTTTCACATTGGGAAACTTCCTTTATCCCCCAAGTCATATGGTAAACCTCAGCTTATACAAAACAAGCCTAAGTTTGCACTTCAAAATAGACCTTCTATAGCATTCACTAGTGGAGGCGGGCTACATGAAGAACACGTCTATGAAAATACCTCTACATGGATGGAAAAGGCTAAAGTAGAACAAGAAATTACTCCTATATCCCCCAAAAAGTATGGACCTGGATTCACCATCATGCAGAAAAAGGGATACGACGGATGTAGTGGCCTAGGACTCCAAAAACAAGGCATTGTTCAACCTATCATTGCATCAGGACAACCTCATAGCGTGGGACTTGGATTCAAACCATTTGTTTTGGGTCTTCCTAATACTAAGTCATCCTCATCTAAGGAGGTGAATGCTTCAAACGATGAAAAGGCATCTAAGAATAACCAACTCGAATCCACCCAATCTGATGGAAGATAAATATGTTAATCCACCTGTCACTCAAACCAGCTCTTCACCTTGGATCGAAACATTTTGGGATCCAAGCCCACCTGCTTCTGAACATGATCCCAATGACATCACTGAAGAAAATATCCATATATATGCCTTGGACCAAAGCTTATTCAACACCGATGATGGCATTTCCTTAGTTTTCCCTGAACTTATTGATTGGGACCAACAAGGAGGAGCAATGTTTGATTAGTTTGAAAATGATGATGCCATCGCAGAATTCTTTGAACTCCATGAAGATGTACTAGAAGGTGATCACAAGTCTGTATTTTCCATTAATCTAAACATTCTGGCATATTTTGGGGAGTCAACTCCATCTTCTAGTGGCAAAATTGAGAAAATGACCAAAAAAGACACAAATAGGTATCTTTGTGAAAATTGAAAGGCGCCATTAGACCATGAAAAAGTAAAAATAAAGGATGTATCTGAAGGTGAAAACCTCTCTAAGGTGCCTAAGGATGGAAGATTGGACACACTCCCATTAAAGGAAAAATCAGCATTACTTGTGGAAATGACAGAAGAGATTAATCTGGGAACTCCTAACAACCCCAAAATCATACACTATGCGGCCTCATTATCACCAGAAGAGAAGGATGAATTTATTAGATTTTTTCTAGAGAGGCAGATCAACTTTGCTTGATCTTACGTAGATATGCCCGAATTAGATCCTGAACTAGTCCTTCATCACTTACCACTAAAACTAAGAATGAAACCAGTAAAGAAAAAGTTGAGGAAAATGCATCCTCAAGTGGCTCTACTTGTCAAAGTTGAATTAAAGAAACTATTGGATTCTGGCTTCATAAGACCCATTGATCATGCAGAGTGGATATCTAATCTAGTACCAGTAAGCAAACACTCTGGGGGCATCCGGATATGCACCGATTTTTGCGATCTTAACAAGGCATGTCCCAAGGATGATTTTCCTCTACCAAACATAGATATCATTGTAGACATGACAGCTGGGTATGAGATGTTATCACTAATGGATGGCTTTTATGGCTATAATCAAATAAGAATCGCCCCTGAAGATCAACACAAGATAGCTTTCACATGTCCTTGGGGAACATACTGCTGGAATGTCATGCCATTTGGTCTTAAAAATGCTGGGGCAACATATCAAAGAGCAATGACTACCATCTTCCATGATTTCATGCACATCCTCATGGAAGACTATGTTGATGACTTACTTTGCAAATCCTATAAAAGGAAAGAACACTTGGGCATCTTGGATCAGATATTCACCAAAATGGAAAGCTATAAGCTTCATCTAAATCGAAAAAAGTGTGTATTTGGAGTTGTCTCTGGAAAGCTCCTAGGCTACATTATTTCTCAACAAGGCATTGAAGTGGATCCTGAGAAAGTAAAAGCAATACTTGACATGCCTCCTCCAACAAATCTAAAAACTCTAAGAGGACTACAAGGAAGATTGCAGTCTATCCACAGATTCATTGCACAATTGGCCGACAAGTGTCACTCCTTTCAACACCTCTTACGTAAAGGAGTATCCTTTCAATGGAATAAGCAGTGCCAAGAATCTTTCCAATGACTCAAGGGTTATCTTCTACATCCACCAGTTTTAATGGCTCCTATTCCAAGAAAACCATTTATCTTATATATATCTGCTACAGATACAGCATTAGGGGCTCTCCTAGCACAAATGATGAACAAGGAAGAGAGTGAGCCATATATTACATCAGTAGAACACTTGTGGGCTATGAGTTAAATTATTCACTAATTGAACGAGCATGCCTTGTTGTTGTCTTTGCAACCCAAAAGCTTAGACGTTACATGCTTCATCAGAAAACAATGCTCATCTCTAAGATTGACCCACTAAAATACCTCCTCAGTAGAGCTGCTCTGATAGGATGCTTAGCCAAATGGGTCATGGTCCTTAGTGAATTTGACATAGAATATGTAGATAGAAAAGCAATCAAAGGGCAAGTGATAGCAAATCAATTAGTAGAAGTGCCTATGTTAGATTATCATCCCATGTTAATAGACTTTCCAAATGAAGCCATATTTCACATGGATGTAGCTAACAAATGGAAGCTTTATTTTTATGGATCACATACACGAAATGGTTCAGGAGATGGCATTATGTTTATCACTCCTCAAGGAGACATAATCCCCAAGTCATATAGGATTGCATTTCACTATACAAACAACATAGCAGAATATGAGGCACTGATCACAGGGCTCAAGATAGGTATCCAATGGAACATTCAACATTTACAAGTCTTTGGGGACTCCCAGTTGATCATCCACCAAGTCAATGATGACTATGAAACCAAAGATGATAAACTAATTCCCTACAAGCAGATGGCAGACTTCCTTAAGTCTAAACTTGATACTATATCTTTTCATCAGCTACCAAGAATACACAACAAGCAAGATGATGCTATGGCTACCATCGCTTCTATGATTGATATGCCTCAAAACATGGAATGTTGTGAATTCCTTGTTGAGCAACTTTTGATTCCAGCATTCGAGCTCTCCCAATCTGAGTTTGTGTGTGAACTTGTTGGTCCCAACTCTCCTTGGTATCAAGACATTTATGATTACCTACATGCCCAAATCCTACCACTCAACTTATCCAAAAATGATCGATGAGCCTTTATCCGTCAAGCTGCTAGATATGTCATCATCGGTGACACCCTTTACAAAAGATCTTTTGACCAAACCCTTCTCAAATGCCTTGACTTGCAAGAAACTGAAACTTCCTTGCATGAGTTTCACGAAGGTATATGTGGAGGCCATTTCAATGGTCTAAGTCTAGCCAAGAAGTTTGTCAGAGCTGGGTATTATTGGCCCACCATGGAACAGGATGCCCTTGACTTTGCCAAAACATGCCATAAGTGTCAGATACATAGCAATCTAATCCATGCACCAGCACAAGAATTGCAGCCAGTCATATCACCATGGCCCTTTTCACAATGGGAATTTGATCTCATTGGAGCTATTTCTCCTTCGTCCTCTGATGGTCACAAGTTCATTATCACGGTAATAGAATACTTTACCAAGTGGGTTGAAGATGTCCCCTTGACCTTCACCACCAGCAAGCAGATCTCCAGGTTTATTCTAAACTATATCATATGTCGGTATGGAGTCCCCTTGGCTATTATTAGTGACCATGGTACTCCATTTCAAAACAAGGATGTAGACAAGCTTTGTAAGAAGTACAACATATACCATGGATATTCTAGTATTTACCATCCACAAGGCAATGGCCAAGCAGAAGCATCTAACAAGACCATCATTAAGATTCTCCAAAAGACTGTCAATGATTCAAGCCGAGACTGGCACCTCCAGCTAAATCTAGCTCTTTGGGCATATTGAACAAGTGTCCATGCTCCTACTGGTGCAACACCATACTCTCTTTTCTATGGCACTAAGGCCATACTTCCCATTGAAGTTGAAATTCCATCATTAAGAGTATCCCTACAAGATGTAGTTGATGATGAAAACTACCGAATAGCTAGGCTTCATGAACTAGAAATGCTTGATGAACGAAGACGAGCTTCTTTGACACACTTGCAAGCTTACCAAAATTGACTCAAACAAAGCTATAACAAGAAAGTTTGAGGTCGTCATTTTTTGGTAGGTGATCTGGTCCTAAAGATGAATTACAAGACACAACAGCACAGAGAAAAATAAGGCAAATTTGAGCCAAATTGGGAAGGACCTTATATAGTTACTACATCTTTTGGATCCAGAGTATATCAGCTTGCAACTCCAGAAGGTGAACCATTTCCCATGTCCATCAACAGCATGCATCTTCGCAAGTACTACACTTGATTCTATCTAAAAGTCCTGAAAAAATACAAAAAAAAAAAATAAATAAATAAAAATTGAAAAATGTTTTGAAAAAATAAAAAATAAAGAAAGAAAAAGAAAAAAGAGAGGATGCCTTGATGAAAACCTGGCAAACAGGCATCTTGGTATGAAAATTTGAGTCAAGAGAAAAATTTCGTCCAAAAGTGAAAACCTGGCAAACAGGGGCTTTGGGCAAGTACCATGGTGAAAACCTGGCAAACAGGCACCATGTGTAATCAGTTATTGCTCCTCCATCTATCAGGATTCCATCTGGTTTTTTTGCCCTCCATCATTCCTTGATCATATCCTTCATATTGCAAGACATCCTTGGTCCCTTATCATGGCTCATGAATTGGTTAATGTCCTTCATTACCTTGGTTAAGCATCACCAGTCTACACACACACTCTGTCATTGGCCTTTGTACATAGTTTGCGTCTTGTCTGGGGGCATATTATCTACATGGTACATGAGTTTGAATTTGAACTGGGGGCATATCCCTAAGTGCTTTTATCCATTAGACCTATCGCATAACGGATTGGAGCTAACACTTTTTTATGCTTATACGATCCTGAAAAAATCCCTAAAAATCATAAAATGTCCTGAGAAAATCTATAAAAATCACATAATGTCCTGAAAAAAATCCTTAAAAAAATTCAAATACGATCCTGAAAAAAGCACTAAAAATCATAAAATGTCCTGATATAAACCCTAAAAAACATAAAATGACCTGAAGAAATCAGTTACACAAAAAAATCAAATATCTCCACAAAACCCTAAAAATCACAAAACTCGTCAAAAATTTGCAATAAACTTTGCACATTTTCACTGTGGATAACCATCCCTTTTGTGTTCACACTTGCACTTTGTAGACTAAAAATCAAAGCACTACACTTCAATGCCAATCACAATATCTGAGCATCGTGAACCAACAATCAATCCAACGTGTCACTACGAACCTATCAATTGAATTCACAAACAGTGCTATCACATTATCAACCTATCAAACACCATCTAAACACCTAACACACTAAAAAGAAATGTAATAATGGACAAGAATAGTTGTTGGCTCACGCTATTTAGTGAGTGATTTATTTTTGCTTTGTTTTTTCTTTGATCATGTCCCTATGCTACTCGATGATATAAATTGATCTATGAGAGTGGTCAAGATGCTTCATGGTCATCTTTTTCCATTTTTGTCTATTACAATGTACCTTTGAGAGTCTGGAGCATGTACATATGCCTCAGGAAGGACAAGGTCATTCTCTGTTTGCATTGTGCTTGTTTATGCAAAAGGCTTGCATTTGCGCTCTAGCCCTTTATGCCATGATGCATTGCATTCCATTTGCCATATCAAAATAAAGCTCCATTTGACATCTAGTGCACTTTCTACAAGAAAAATTCTTTCCATCATACTAACATCTCCTCATATCATCTTTCTTTTTCATCTCATTCTCCATCACCATGATCATGTCTTCCACTTCACCAATTCATCTTCATCTCACATTCATGCATTCGTGCATCATCCTACACTGTTAATCAACTTTCTATGGCTTTCCACCGGGTTCAACCTTAGTATAACTTTTTTCTCATCATATTTGACCAAATATGACCATTTTTGATGATTTCCCTCATGTTATGACATCTTTCCATCATTTTGGGCATGCACGCACAGTTTCGGGTCTACACTCTAGGCCTCATAACTTTCACATTTTAGCTATGATTTTCATTCCGTCAGTTGCTATGGTTTTGTCTTCTTGTTGTCGATAAATTAACTTATCATATGCTTATCTTATTCAATTTTTCAAGGGGGCACCCATATATATCATCCCTACTGGGGCATGTTGTGGCTTTCTCATCAGTTATTCTTTGATACAATGCTCTAAATCACATTGTATCAAAGAGGGGCAAAATGTAGACACTCAAAAATGGTTTGCATCTACAACCTCATCACTTCTTCATACTAATTTGTCCCATTTTTTGATTCTACTAACTTCGATCTTTTGGCCAGATTGACCATATTTTGTCATTTGTATCCCCTTTCACATCAATTTCATATCAACTCAGAATCATATCAAATCAACTCGGAATCACCCCAAATCAACTCGAAATCACTTGAAATTGGTCCTAATCAACCCAAAACATATCAAAAATCCCAAATCAATCATCATTTATCTGCTCCTAGGCATTGTTATGGCTTTCAATATCTTGGAAACCTATCAACTTATCAATCTTATCAATCTGACCTTAGTACTGTCATGGCTCTCAGTACTAGGTCAAAATATCATTCATTTCATTCAATATTTGATGTTGTTTAGGCTTTCAATGTTAGATCATGGAATCATCAACCATTTTAATAATATTGATAGTGTCCGTCAGTGTTATTATGATCAAACCTTATCAATCAATTTCAATCCTGTAGCATTTACAATGTCCGTTAAATGTTACATATCAATTAATTCATGTCATGTGTCCTTGGCATGTTATCAATTTCAATCTATCAATTAATTTGACCATGTCTTTGGTCTACCTTTTCATCATCTTATTCGATATCCATCATCGTCACATTTTCATCAAAAGATACGGTCGCATTCATTTAATCAATTTGGCCAATCATCTACTAATTTTCTCTATAGGATTAAATAACCCATAATTTAATTCTATTATTCTCACTAATTATTCTTCCTAATTATCATCCTCAATTAATTAATTTTATTAATTAATTGATTCATTATCTGCAAACCATGGAAATTTACAATTTCCTAAGTTCTATTTTCCATCATTAATTCCATTTTCTACTAATTCTTATTTTGTGGAATAAAAGGATTTTTAATTCAAATATTCCATAAAATATTTCATCATCATGACACTTGGATGTGACACCTCGTGGATTCTCCTTTGACACTTGTCTGAGATTTGTCATAATCAAATATTCTTATCTCTTACGCATGTCCCTATTTGGCTTATTCGTCATAGATTCTTGACTTTAAGTTGGTTGAGGAATCTTATGACGCGTCATAGATTCTCTTCCAAATTTGACTCTCGCGTGTCATAGAATCTTACTTTTGGCATATTCTATCATATGCATCATAGAAATTATTATTACCTCTTACGCATGTCCCTATTTGGCTTATTCGTCATAGATTATTGGCTTTAAGTGGGTTGAGGAATCTTATGACACATCATAGATTCTCTTCCACATTTAGCCAAATTTGACTCTCATGTGTCATAGAATCTTACATTTGGCATATTCTATCATATGCATCATAGGAATCTCTTGCCACATCGCATGTCTATGGGTGACAAATCCAATGCTCTCACCCTACATGAAAATTATAAAATGAACACTCTTTCTCTCATTTTGGGTCCTTGAATCCGAATGCTTAAGTTTTGAAAGTCCAAATCTTTGAATCTTTGAGTCTCTACTTCTTTGCATGTTGCATTCTCTCTCTCACATAAAATCACACTTCAAGTATTCTCATGGCATTATCCATATCACAGGCTTTGGCTTCAATCTTGTGTGCACTATAGGCAACTTTGGAGCTACAATCATTTGGAGAAGAAAGAAGAACATGGGAGCTACAAACAAAAAAGGGGGTTTCTATTGCTTTCTTAATTAGTTTGGCTTTCATGGTAGACTAGTGGGTGCTGATACATGTTGATTGAGTTTTGTGATTTTCTCATAGTGTGCTATGCATATTACCCATTTTTTTGGTCCTACACATTGATTTCCATCATGACAAGGCCTCCGATAGGAGGCAAAAAGAATTCTATCACACTGAGAAAATCCTCTAATCAAGATTGGGAAGCAACAAAGGATAATAATCCCAATGAGGAACTTAGTAAGTTCAAGGAAGAGGTTAAGAAGGATATGTGTGACCTACAAGGAGATATATCAAATATATGAAGCATGTTAAGCACCTATATGAATGAAATAAGGAAGGAGCTCTCAAGCAATCAAGGTGAAACCTTCAAGTCAATTAATAATGACACAAATTTTATTAATCCTACAGGATCTAGGAATTTTTTCCAAAGGTGGATATGCACAAATTTGATGGCAAGGATCCTCTAACATGGATAAATCAAATGGAGATTTTTTTTGAAGTACATCAAATCCCATATGGACAAAAGGTTACGATGGCTTCCTTACATCTAGAACCAGATCAATTTATTTAGTATCGTTGGCTTTGTACTCATAGGAGGAAAAAGGGTCTCACTGTATCATGGTCAATTTTTACAAAAGAAATCCAAGCACAATATAGCAATAGGGTGACAAAAAACTTCTTTAGCCAACTTGCTAAGCTGCAACAAACAAGATCAATTAAGGATTATATTCAAAGATTCCAAAATCTATCCTTAAGAGAGGATACAATTATAGAGAACTTCAATGATCTATTCTTGGGTGGTCTCAAGGATCACATTCAACATGAGGTACACATGTTTTGTCCCAATTCAATAAATGAGTCTTTTATATTGGCATGCAGGGTAGAGGAGAAGTTCTTGATTCCTAGAAAGCAAGGGGCTAATGTGACAAGAGACAAAGGATATTCAACACCTTATCTTCTTCAACCTACAAGGTTGACTCCACAAAAAATTGAAGTGTAAAGAGCAAAAGGGTTGTGTTTCAATTGTGATAGCAAATATAGTCAAGGACATAAATGTAGTGAAAAGAAATCATTCTATATTGAAGGCCCAAGTGAGGAAGAAGAGGATGAGCCCATGTTAGAGGATGATAGGGAGTCAAGTGAGGAATCATAGGATTCTCAACCAATAATTTCTTGTCATGCACTTCCAGGTTTTAGTGCACTACAAACTCTCAAGGTAGTGGGTTTCTTAAAGAAGTAGAAAGTAATAGTATTGATTGACTCAAGTAGTACTCATAATTTCATCAACAAAAAGTTGGTAACTCTTCTAAATTTTTTTATATATCTAGCCCCAGAGTTTCAAGTTTTGATTATAGATGGGGGCACAGTTAGTTGTTCATGGAAGTGTCATAGCATTAAATTATCCATGGGAGATTATCAAATTAATACCCCAATGTATGTGATATCCATGGGTGTAGACAATATTGTTTTGGGAGTACAATGGCTTACTACATTGGGAAAAATTGAGATGAACTTCCAAGAACTCTTCATGCAATTTCAATCATAAGAAAAGGTAGTGGAGCTAAGGGGATTGAAGGAAAAATCCCCATAGATGGTAAGCTCTCATCAAATGCAAAAAAAATTTAAGAAAGGTGTGGATGGATTTGTGTCCCAGCTATGTTCATTAGAAGTCTCTCAATCTAATGCTCTTACTCATCCAAATTTACAAGAAATAATTGATTATCACTCAATGATTCTTGGAGATATGCCCAAAGGAATTCCTCCTAAGAGGGACCATGACCATGCCATACAACTAGTTCTAGGGAGTTAGCCACCAAACATTAGGCCTTATAGGTACCCACACATACAAAAAAGTGAGATAGAAAAAATTGTTGAGAAAATGCTAGAGGTAGGAATTATCAGGCATAGCCAAAGTTCTTAGTCCTCACCTATTGTGCTAGGGTGTAAGAAGGATGAAAATTGGCGCATGTTTCCAGATTACAGAGTGCTTAACAAGTACACCATTAAAGATAAGTTTCCTATTCTATTCATTGATGATCTTCTAGATGAATTAAATGGAGCTATGTATTTTACCAAGTTAGATCTTAGATCAGGTTATCACCAAATTTGGATTGAGGAAGGTATTTGTAAGACAGCATTTTGAACTCATGAAGGTCATTATGAATTTTTTTTGATGTCATTTGGTCTTACCAATGCACCATCTACATTCCAAAGTTTGATGAATTCCATTTTTAAGAAGTTCTTGAGAAAGTTTGTGTTAGTGTTTTTTGATGATATATTAATTTTTAGCAAGACTTGGGAAGAACATTTGTAGCATGTAGATCAAGCATTACAATTACTCGAAGATCATCAACTCTATGCTAAGCCATCCAAGTGTTCTTTTGGTCTTAAGGAGGTGAAGTATTTGGGACACATATTTTCACATGAAGGAGTAAAGGTGGAGCCTAAAAAAATTAAGGGTATCATGGAATGGCCTATTCCAAAAACTATTAAGAAGTTGAGAGGTTTCTTGGGATTGACATGATACTACAGAAGATTTGTGAAGAATTATGGTTGTATAGCAACACCCCTTACAACTCTATTGAAGAAGGATTCTTTTCATTGGAATGAATCTACTAATGTATCATTTGAGCAATTGAGCAGTTCTCATGCAAGAAGGTCAACCAATTACTTTTCAGAGTCATCAATTAAAAGGTAAAAATCAACTCAAACCTATCTATGAGAAGGAAATGTTAGCAATCCTTCATGCAATTAAAAAATGGAGGCCTGATTTAATGGGTTGACACTTCATGGTTAAGACAGATCAGGATAGCCTAAAATATTTTTTTGAACAAAGACTATCATCGAAAGAGCAACAAAAATGGGTCACTAAGATGTTGGGATATGACTTTGAAATTGTATACAAAAAAGGGAAGGAAAATATTGTGGTCGATGCACTTTCTAGGAAGGATGAAAAAGATGAAGCCTTATTGTGTACCCTTTCAATATTACAAGAAAATTGGGTGGTACCAGCTAAAGAAGAGTGGGAAAATGATGTTGCAACAAGGAATCTCATCCAACAATTAAAAAGTGACCCTAGTAGTTCATATAAGTTTTTTTTAAAGGGGGATATTATTTGGTATAAAGAGTGCTTGTATCTCTGCAAGAATTCCACTCTTAAACACAATATTCTGAAAGAACTAAATGAGTCCCTAATTGGTGGTCATTCAAGATTGGTCAAGCAAGATTTTTTTTTGGAAGGGCTAAAAGGTGATGTTCAAAATTTTGTGGCTGAATGTTTGGTTTGTCAAAGAAATAAGGGGGAAACAATTAAGACACCAAGTCTCTTGTAGCCTTTATCTATTCCTAGCCAACATTGGGAAGAGGTATCCATGGACTTCATCATAGGGCTCCCCAAATCTAAAGGTTATAATGTCATCATGGTAGTAGTTGATCACCTCACTAAATATGCACATTTTATTGCATTATCACATCCTTTTACAACAAGTATAGTGGAAAAAGTTTTCTTGGATAATATCCAAAAGCTACATGGTACACCTAAGGTTATTGTTAGTGATCATGATCCTATCTTTACTAGTCACTTTTGGAAAGATTTATTCTCATGTTTGGGTACTTAATTGGCTCATAGTTCTTCATACCATCCACAATCAAATGGGAAAACTGAGGTGGTTAATAAATGTGTGGAAGGAGATCTATGTTGTTTCACTTCAGAAAAACAATCTCAATGGGTAGATTGGCTACCTCTTGCAAAATGGTGGTATAATACTTCTTTTCATAGCTCATCAAAAATGTCTCCATTTTTGGTACTTTATGGATACCATCCTCCTTCCATCACATCATCATTAAAGGTTTTTCCAAGAGTTCAAATAGTAGAGGATCACTTGCTTCATGAACAAAAAGTACTTTCAAGACTCAAGGAGAATTTAGCTATGGCACAAAATTGAATGAAACAACAAGCAGACCAAAATCATAGAGAAAGAAATTTTGAAGTTGGGGATTGGGTCTTCTTGAAATTGCAGCCTTATAAACAAATTTCAATGAAGCAACAAAAAAAGAATAATAAGTTGTCTCCAAGATATTGTGGACCATACCAAATCATGCAAAAGATTGATAGTGTTGCCTAAAAACTTGAGCTGCCACCAACAACAAAAATAAATCCAATTTTTCATGTTTCTTGTTTAAAGAAGGTAATTGGGAAAAATATTCCTACTCAAATAGTACTACTAGAACTTGATGAAGAAGGAAGAATAATTTTGGAACCAAAGTACATTCTTCAAACATACATGAAGAAGTTGAGGAACAAAACCCTAACTCAGTATCTCATCTAATTGAAGAATTTACTAGTTGAAGAGGCCACATGGGAAGATGAGGAGTTCATTCAAAAGAATCCACACTTGGTTAGCATTAAGGATAATGCTTCTTTCAAGAGAGGGGGCATGCTACACCCTTAACATTTTTGTATATAGGGTTATGAATAGTCAACTTGTGGCTATCTTAATCCTAAATTAAGTCATATTTTCCTTATTATATTATAATTTAGGTAGATAGGTCGGCCTAGATGTTATGAAGGGTTGTGTCTATTCAACCTAAGCATAATTAGGTATATATAGGAGTTTGTGAGTCTTATTTCATCATGGTATTGTGAAGTGTGTTCTCATTGGAGATATTTGGAAGTTTACCCCTCGAAGTGGCGTATTACTCTTAGCTATTATCAAATATTTATATAATATTTCATATTATTTTTTTCTATTATGCAAGTTATTTCATTACAATCTACGATTATGTCAATACAAGCACCGTCAGGTGCAACAATAGATGCACCATCAATAAGAGGAGAAGAAACTGATAACTCAAGAACTTGGTCACATGTGAGAATACCCAAGTTCAAGTAGCCAAAGTCCGCCTCAAAGTCTAAATCAACACTAGGAGTGTGATCAAAATCTATTGTAGAATTTGCTAAGAAACCACTGTCATCATCATGAGAAAAATATGAGTAGTATAGTCTAGATGCATGATCAAACACCCTATAGCAATTACCTCTCTAGTGTTCAAGTCACTAATAAAAATTGAATAAAGTGTGAATTCCACAGTCCTCCTTGTATCTCCATGAGTGAGCTAATAGATGGAAAGAAGATTATGACTTAGGTGAGGTACACAAAAAAAATCTTTGAAGTAACCCTCCCCCTTATCAATGGTTCCTTTCCAAATCACATTCATGTAAATATGATTTCCCATCAAAATAGGTGGAGTATGACAAGGATCAAATGATGAAAACATAGACTATGAAGATGTCATATGATGTGAAGCCCCTGAATCTCAACTTGAAGTAGCAAGTAAGGCTTGACCCTTGCCCATGTGATCCTTTCTTTTATCTGAATGTGAAGAAGAGGATGAAGTAGTCATTCTTGAAGGTAGATTTATGTGATTCTTCTTAAGAAGATTCTTTATTTCATCAATTTCCTTCTTATAGCAGTCATGTTCTTCGTGTCCACTCTTCTTGCAATATGCACAAGTAAGAAACTCCCTCTTGGATGATTTCCCCTTATTATTGGAGTTGTCTTACAGTGAGGAGGTGGATTTCTCTTTCTCTATTTTTGTCTTATGTTTCCACTAGGTTTGCTTCTTTTTTCCTTGATTCCCTTGATTAGCTACCAATGCCTTATAATTGGAAGACTTGAGAATTCCCAGTCATTAATTTTGATTGTTCCAACATCAACATCTCTCCAAATGACTCAAATGAAGGTCTAGTGAATGCACTTCCCATTCTCAACTTGTGAGTGTCATAGCTCGAAACAAAGGTTGCATATGCTGAAGGAAGATTGTCCATCATATGATGGATCAATTGGGAATCCTTAATGGTAATACCACAATCCTTAAGTTGTACTCTCAACTCATTAGCCTTGTTCATGAAGTCTTGGATTGTGTCAAAGTTTTTAGGATCCAATTTGAGAAGCTTTTCTTGAATTGTGAATCCCTTATCTTCATCTACTTTACCATACAAACTTTCAAGTTTATCCCAAGCTTCCTAGGAACTACTCAAGGGTATAATGTGAAACAAAAAGATCTTCAGTGATTAATTCTCTAATGATTCCAAAAGCCTTAGAGTCTTCAATTTTCCATGCAAATATTTCCTTAGGATCTACATCAAGACTATAGGGAATTGCAGTTGTTCCATTTACAAAGATATTCAAACCTTCCTTCATTAGCCTACTCCATACATTTTCTTTCCATTTGGCATACTTATGTGGAGTTAATTTAA
The DNA here is from genome assembly GCA_028749045.1 of Cupressus sempervirens. NCBI lineage: Eukaryota > Viridiplantae > Streptophyta > Pinopsida > Cupressales > Cupressaceae > Cupressus > Cupressus sempervirens. The sequence continues at coordinate 505,490,942 of CM053793.1, read as the reverse complement.
AAAATGAAGAAGAATTCATGATGAAAAATTGAAAGAATGTAAGAAAAATCACACAAGACACCCCCCCAAATCACTCAATGACATAACCCCCCCAAATAGATGATTTGACACTTTATATTTATTGCATATACAATAGCCACTTTTCAAAACAGAACAAAGTGGACTTCTAATTTTGATGTTTACAATAGAAAAGATGAAGCTATAGTAGACTCAAGTACATAAGACACCAGACCTCTCAAGGATCTAAACAAGTACAAGTGCTAAAATAGGCCAAAAATGACCAAATGTTGAAAGTACAATATCTACTTACAATTTCTCCAAATTGATAGTAGATCTGGAAAGTAGACAAAAAATTATGCATTTTCAAAAAATTATGCACTTGAAATGTCTCCGTACAAGCCTGAATGAAACCTCTAAAGTTGTAAAACTAAGGATTGCAGAGGAAGAGTCACCAAAATCTCTTAAATCTACTCACCAAAACAAGAAAATAGCTACACCAATGTGTTATAGGAAATGTAGTCCAAAATCAAAAAAATTGTGTCTGATTTGGAGTCCAAATGAGTGACTTATGGCCTTTTAAAGTCAAACTACCAAATCAATATCAATATGAAGAGGGGTCCAATTTTCAAATGCTTTCTGACATCAGGAAAACTGATAAGCCTAAATTTGACAGTTTGGATCCTGTTAAGAAAAAAATTAAAATGGCCACCAATTAGCCTCAGATGGTTGTCAAAGTTAAATCCTTAAAAAAAATCCACAATAAATGTAATTTTATAATTAAAATTTGCCAATCACCCAAAGTTTGACTGCCTATTGAGGAATTCACCACTGAGCTCAATTAGTTTTCTTGCAATGCTCAATCCAATGATGGGTTATAACTCAATGTTTGCATAGAAAAAGTACGTAACTCAAAAAACTCCAAATGATTGAGCTGTGGGGAGTGCTCTGATGAAGTTGCATGCTACCAAGGATTGGAGACATGTGACTATGGTTGGGCAAAGGAAAAATACTAGACTAATGACCTCTAGTCAGAATATACCTCTATGAATCTAGAAATTTCAATGAGTCAAATGTCAAGTCAGATCACTATGATGAATCACCAATTTTGACTGGAGCTCAAAAAATCTATGGTTTTCAGATGAATTGGCAACACAAAACTATCAAACTTAGGTTTGAATATGCAGTGATATTGCTATGATTGGGGTCAATGGTAAATCTATGTGAGGAGGGGCTCAACACAGTCATGATGCCATGTTCCTCCTAAGTTGGTTTAGATCAAAGATCATACAATCAATTGGTGTCTTGGATCACATTATGCAGGTTGGGCTCATAGGCAATTGCCAAATGAATGGCTCTAATGTGTGGATCAGTTATCAAAGATCAGATCAAGAGTTTGTAATGATCTGTATGTGATAGAAGTGTCACTTGATGGATCCATAATCAGAGAGTTGGGCTCAGATTTGCTATGACAATGTGGTAGAGGTCTAGTCACTGTAGAAGTGGGCCAAAGATACAAATCCGTCAATGGGTATGAAGAATGGTGCTTGGTATGGAATGCTCCTAACACCTAGGATCACAATTGTTTGAGCAAACCCATAAACTGAAGTCACTGGATATGATGTTGAACTTCACCTACAGATTCTAACAAAGACAAAGAGCACTTTTGCCAAAGTATTTTGCCATAATTTTTGTAGAATAAAATGCTTCAAAAGGCTCTAAAATAATAGAGATTCAAAAATATGCACCAAATAATGCCAAATTTCCAAATCTTCAAATAATTGAATATATGCAGATTTGAGAAAAATAATTGAAATTAGTTTTTTTTAAACAAAAACCTCAAATCCATATCGTAGCTTGCAAGCTTGCCATGAAGAATGATACTTGTAATCCTTCAAATGGGTAAATCGGGCTTCCAAGTCTAATTCACAAAAAAATTGTCTCAAATTTGTCTTTTGCCCAGCATAGGCAAATTTATAGTCAAAATTTGTCAAAATGGCCACCCAGACATAATGGTGAGATCCATATTTTTCTCAAAACACTCCCAATAACTACAGATATCTTGGATATAAATGATGGCCCTCCAAAATGAAGCAAAATAATGCTCTCTAATGGCTATGCAATGAAGCTCCTATGGCTCTGATACAATGTAAGAATTTTCCTAAGGCAATAATGTAACACCAAGATCTAGAAGCACAAGAGATAGCACAAGAGAGACAAGAGATGATCAAATGAGAACCTCAATGATGATCAAATGATAATAGATTTTAGATGAATACATCATATAAGTGCCTTGTATATAAAGGCAATTGATATGTCTAGGAGTCATACAAGAGATAAGTGTAACAACCAAGCACATGTCCACCAAGAGTGGATTTTCATCCATTGTGCATGAATGTATGTGCAACAATGAGAGGATAAGAATACAAATGTGTATTTCATAAAGAGATATAGTAGACAACATGTGCTCAATTGGAGTGCAAACTACTATGTTGTCAACATGACAACTCATATGAATATGCAAACTCCTAAGTAAACTTAAGTAAAGTGTAAGTAGTAAATACTATTTACACCAACAATTATCATGATAAGGGTTGGGGTTTTGATTAAGGTTAAGCTTAAGGTATTGGAATAAGGATTATCATTAGGGTTAGAGTTTACATCATTGTTATGATTAGAGTTAACAATTAGGGCTATAATTTAATTCTATAAGGGTTAGGGTTAAGTTGTAGGTTCAATTTAAAGTTGGGTAGATTAGGGTTACTATTTGGATTCATATAGGTTTATATATTAAATTTGACACTATCATTTAGGATATAAGATAGATTTCATAGGTTTGTATCTTAATAATATACTTTATAATTAGGATAATCTTATTTGAATTAGTTTAATTCAAACAAGATTACCCTAATTGAATAAGTTAAGGTTTAATTAGGTTCAAACTTAGGGTTATAGTTGAATTAGTTTAGTGTAAGGGTTAGGGTTTAATTTATTAGGTTGCCCTATTTTTTATTATCTTTGAGCGAAGTAGATCTTGGGAGCCTATAAAAGATCAATTATGGTTATAGTCATGTTTTTCTTTTTTGATTTATGTATAAAAAAGAGCTTAATATTAGGGTTAGGGTTAGGATTAGGATTATTATATAAATACTAGAATTAGGATTAAGGTTTAGGTTTAGAATTAGATTAGGATTTAGTTTATAGGGTTTAAGAGTAGGATTATGATTAGGGTAAGGGTTTGTACCTTATGAAAAAATAATGGTTAGGTCAGGATTTTGATAATGGTTAGGGTTAGGATTTGGATAATTATTTTAGTTAAGGTTTAGGGTTAGGATTAGGATAATGGTTAGGACTATGATTTAGGATTGTGACCACGATTAGGGTTAGGATCATGGTTGGAGGTAAGGATTACAAATTAGGGTTAGTATTAGGCTTTAGAATTTAGGATTTAGGGTTATAGTTAAGATTAGGATTAGGGTATGGGTTTACATTGCTATTAGTGTTATTTATAGGGTTAGGATATGGGTTGACATTGCGATTAGTACTATTTTTAGGGTTAGGGTTTTTATCAGGGTTAAAATTTATGGATAGGATAATTATTAGGGTGAAATATTTAATATTAGGGTTAATAATTAAGGATAAGGGTAAGGACTTAGCATCTAGTATAAGGGCTTACCATTTACAATTAGGGTTAGGATTATAGTTTAGTATTTATAATTGGTTTATAGCGATTAGAATTAGATTTTATAATTTATAATTAAGGTTTACTATTTATAATTATTATTTAAATTAGGATTGGGGTTTAACATTTTGGACTAAAATTTAGAATTTAGGGTCATGGTTTAGTATTTATGATTTATGATTAGGGTTAGGGTATGGGTTTACATCATTGTTAGAGGTATGGTTAGAGAGTTAGGATTTGTATTAGGGATAGGATTTAGCATTATGGTTTTAACATGTGGTTTCAATATTTATAGTTAAAGTTAGGATTATGGCTTAACATTTATAATTAGGGTAAATAATATTATGTTTTAGGTTAGGATTTATGATTGAGGGTTGTGCATTGAGGATTAGGGTTTAGTAATTAGGTTTAGGAATGGGGTTTATCATTTAGGATTTAGGGTTTTGGGTACAATTAGGGTTACGGCATTCAGTTATGACATGGTTAGTCTTATTGTTAAGGTTAGGGATCGAGTATTATGATTTACTATTTAATGTTGGGGTTTAGCATTTAGGTCTATGGTTTAGATTGAGGTTTAGGAGTTATGGTTGAGCATCTAAGATTAGGGGTTATAATTTATGATTAGGGTTTTGCAGTTAGGTTTATGAGTAGGTTTAGTATTTAGGACTATTGTTTAAGAATTAAGAGTTAGCATTTAAGTATTTAGCATTTAGGCTTATGATTAAGATTTATGTATACTTTACATTGTGATTAGGATTATGGTTAGGGTTAGAGTTCAAGTATTAAGCTTAGTATTTGGAGTTACAATTAGGGTTATGGTTTAGCATTTAATATTAGGGATGGTTACAATTTTGATTAAGGTTAGAGTTTAGGATTATGATAAGATTTTACCTTGAATGTTTAGTATTATGTTTAAGATTATCATTTTATTAGGTTTAGGAATTATGATTAGGGTCTAAATTCTATGATTAGGATTACTATTAGGGCTAGGATTTGCATATTGCACTCTAACTATTTCTTTTTTTTAATTAAAAATATGAAATCATCTAAAACCTTATTTTAAAATTGATCTCAAGTATCCCTATAACCTAACCCCTAACAACAAAATTCAAACCCTAAACCTAAACTTCATTATTCTTATGAACTAAAATTAATTAAATCACAGAAATCTTAATTTTTATTTCATATTCTTTGGGTTCCTACAAAATATATTTCTTATCATATAAATATTTAAAAATGTATAATATCTTTTAATTTAAGTTTAATGAAATTTTTTCAAAAAGACCGCTAAATTGAATTAATTCTTCAAAACTATTTTTCAATGTTAAAATATATTCTTTTATTTTAAAAATATAATTATGCAATTAATCATAATGTATATAAATGTATACATGATGTATTTTCTTTAATATTTATACTATTACAAATATTCATTTTTCAATCACTATTTAGAAGAATATATTATTCTTCTAATAGTAATACATTATGACATAATTTGTGGTGATTATATTTATATCTATATATTGACTCTGATCTGACCAAAGTCTCTATTTTTAGTATTGTCAAATAATAATTTGACATTTTTATTATGTTTAATTATAATAAATATGTATTGCTATAATTTAATTAAAATTAAACTTATATTTATACATAGAACATATTTTTAGAAATAGAATATTTCTATATTTTTGTACATATATTTAAAATTGAATTATAAAACTTACATCTAGATAGAAATAGAACTTTCCTATAATTTTTTACATATATTTAATCCTTCCAAACTTTTATCAAATGTATACATAGAATTTCACATATAAATTCTAATTGTTTCATGAATTGTTAATAATAATACTTAGAACTTTAAAGATCTAATACAATTGATTGGATACGGTGTATTGTTCACAGGTGAACTAATAATACTAAATAATTCCTAACAAAAAAAAATACATAGTTGAATAAAAGCAACATGCATTTAGATCTGCAAGCACGATTCTTTATTAGCCAATGAACAACTAAGAACCATTTCAATGCACATTTCGAGGGTGTGATTCATTTCTACAAATTCTTCTTCAATGATTATTTACATTTGAAATAAAATAGTTTATGTAATTCTAAATAAAAGTATATAAATCCTATAAAGAACATTCAACAATCTATTGCTCAAAAAAGAGAAAAATTCTCCACTCTTTAAACTTTAACAGTAATATTATACAAAAACTTTCACAATTTGACTGAAATATCCCCATCCAATTTAATTTATATTTTACAATGTAAATGATGGATACATCCATCAAATTTAGGACAACTCACGAACTAATCTAAAATATTTATTTTATTTCATTTGAATCATCCCAATAATAGGATCTTAGAATGCTTGAAAATTTATAGCATGAAACTTGAAAATGCTTTCCAGCAAAGAATTTATGTGAGTAAACACATAACCTAACAAAAACTAAATAAAGAGAGACTCTGCAAATAGGACATAACTGTATACAAACAGCAAATGACAAAAGAGAAACCCTTAGCTTGTATCCATTGCACAATGAGGAAACATCACACACTAAGCTTAATTCCTAGACTAAAAGTGTTAAATAGTCAAAGTTGATTTTTTTTCCCAAGCTTAATTCTTCCCTTAGTGTGTGATGTTTAAGGGTGGCTAAAATTATAGGTAGGGCTTCTTGTGAGGATTCCCCTCCCCAAACTCCCCATAGCTATGATAAGAGTTGCATGTCTTGTTGTATGACACAATATCCCCTCTTAGAGCTCCTTGGCTTATGTACTGCATCGTGGGAAAATTCCTTCTATTAATCTCTAAATCTATAAGGATTTCTTCATCAATAAAACACTCCCCAGTCGGTTCATCGCAAATTTTCTTCTAATGTAAACAAAGAAGAGATTTCTATTGCATCTTCTATAGAACATGTCAATTTCTCTACATCTGCCATTAAAAGCAACACCAACACTCCACACATTCCTAACCTTGTGCCTGCAACCATCTTCCCGATCTAGGAGACTCCAACATAAACAAAGAAATTTCTTTAGAGGAAGTTGTGGAGCATTTTTTAAGGGCAGGAGATTGAAATCTTCTTTTTTTCCATTCATATCCCATTGCTATTTCCAACAGTGCATATTTATTCTTGTTGTCATTATTTTTGGCTATTTTAGATAGCAATTATACTGCAATATGGAGCGACAGCTGGTGTAATGGACCGTCTGAGTAGGAGATGGTGTAATGGAGTGTATGCGCAACAATTAGTGTAATTTTTTTTTCTTACACCGTTACATTTGCTAGGCTCCTATAGTGGAGGTCTGCTACCATTGTAATGTTACACCTCTCAACTCGACGTAATAAAAGATTTTTATATTTTAAATTTTTATTATATTTATCTAATTTAGAACTATATATTTCTAAATCAATTTTATATTTCAAATAGCCTAAAAAAATTGAAATGTATATTCTAAAAAATATGTATTTTTTTATCAAAAAGAAAATTACAAATACACTAATTAAATTAAATTTAGTATTAAAAACAAAACAAAAAATCATTATATTGAATATAGTAGCATAAGTCGAACATCTCAAAAAAAAAAATTTAATAATATTTTTTAATAAAATTCCGAACGCAATTTTGTTTCTTTAATCTCGGATCTAATCCAGTGTGCCTATATAATCCTCCATTGATCAGCGAGGAGGGGGTTCGATAAGAAAAGCCCGAGGGAGGCAGATAATTGCGCACTCTCAATTCAAACCATTAATGGTGGAAAATTTAAGTAGAGCGATATAGAATGAAGCTTAATTTCCTAACCAATTTTCCACAAACATAAAATCATTTCATCAAATACTATTCCATTGACCTGAAATACCCACCAATTCACAGTTGCATTACAGTAATATCATTTCATCGAGAAGCATTTAAATGGAAAAATAATCAGCAATTCACAATTCTATTGCAGTTCCATCAGCGCGATTTAAAAGCTTCCCCATTAGATCTGAAATCTTAAAGAAAAACTAACTACAGTGAAAACAATTCTACATCTGCGTTATTGATCCAATAAATTACACGGAAAGCTCAACCTTTAGCATTAATGTACAAATAGTCAGAAGAGCGGCCATCATCCTCAACCAAAAGGGTGGTGTTAAAGAACACCATTCATTTTCTACACTTCCTGCAAGTCTTGAAGCTAAAAGAGAGAAACCTAGCTCTCACATTAAGCCACCTTCTTTGCCTTCTTGGCAGGCAGAGCCTTGCCAGCAGGCTTAGACTTTGCAGGAGTCTTCTTCACGGACTTGATGGATTTAGGCTTCTTCACCTTCATAGGCTTCGCCGCAGCAGTTTTCTTTGCAGGAGCCGACCTCTTCACGGTAGCCTTTGCAGCAGCAGGGGCCTTGGCGGCCTTCTTAACAACCTTCTTAGCGTGTGGCTTGTTAGTTTTGTTAGCTTTGGACAGCTGTTTGTTCATATGCTATTATTTAGTATCTAATTGTTTTTGCTAACAAATTGGTTAGAGCAAGGACAATTATTAAATAATTGACTTCTTTTAGAAACAACTAGAAACCAATTTTGTTAGGGTTGGTAAGTTGTTTTATATCTCCATCGTCAATTGTAAATCAATCTCGGCCGTTGGTTTACCAACGAGAGTAGTATAAAAGGAGCTCTAGGGGGCATTTGGAGAACAATGAAGTTTGGAGAAACGTTTGCAGTGTTAGCAAACAGTCTTGCAGTGTTAGCAAGGGCGCAGTGTTAGCGTGGGAATAGCAGTGGAGAATATCAGTGGGAGAAATTAGGAGGTTGGCAGAGTTCTACCAGTAAGAGGCAAGGAATTTTGTATCTCTTGATTTGCTGAAGTTTAATATAATTTCTCATCTGTAAAACTGATTTTCCCTTGGGGGTTTTTCCAAGGACAATTTGTCCGAAAATATTGTGTTCATTGTGTTGCGCATTTCTTTCCATATTTTATAAGTGAAGTTGCAGTTGTGTTATTTTTCGATATTAGCTGGGAATTTATTTTCAACAGTTTAATAATCGTTTACGATAGGAAATTAATAATCAGTGACTGCAATAGTTAAATTTTTCACATAGTATCAGAGCATTGTTAAGGGTAGAAGAGTTTTTCCCTAGGAAAGAAATTTTGATCTCTTTAGATTTATTATTGCTTTGAACCCTTGAGATGGCTTCAGCTGGTTTGAGAGATCAGGATAGATTGGATGGTGCCTCAAATTTTGGTGTCTGGAAGGCCAAAATTTCTTTATTGTTGGAAGAGAATGGTATCAAAGATTATGCTACCAATGTTGTACCTATACCAACGGATGCAACCCAACTTGCAGCATATAGAAAGGACGATGCCAAAGCGAGGAGGATTATCCTTGATGGTGTCAAAGATCATATTGTTCCACATATCGCAGAGCTAGATACAGCGAAGAAGATATGGGACGCCATTCTGAATCTATACCAGAATGCTACCACCAACAGAAAGTTGATTCTCAGAGAGAAGCTAAAGAATACCCTAATGAATCAAGGAGAAGATGTCACAAGTTACCTCACCAGGCTTAGACTTGTTAAGGACAAGTTAGCAGCTGTTGGAGATAGCCCTAGTGATGACGAGCTAGTGAGAATAGCCCTAAATGGGTTTACTAAACAATGGAGTGTCTTTGTTCAAGTTGTCAGTGGACGAGATACTTTACCGAGTTCGGATCGACTATGGACTGATTTCACTTAGGAGGAGACTAAGTCTTGTCAATGGGGCCAACAAGAGTCAGAAAAATGAGGTGGAACAAGAGAATGTTGCCCTAGAGGGTAAAGGGAAAGAAAAGAATGGATCTAGCAAAGGATCAAATTCACAAAGTGAAAAGAAGAAGAAGGACCTTTCTAAGGCCAAGTGCTTTGGATGTCACGAGTTTGGCCACTATGTCAGTGATTTCCCAGAGAGGAAGAAGGGTAAGAAGCAAGTGGTAGCTTTAGCAAGTGTGGAAGAACTCTCTAATAGAATGGAAGATGAGTTTGCACTCATAGCTTGTATGGTTAGCTCAACCTCACAGTGCGTTTGGTATATAGATAGTGGGGTGTCATTTCATATGACAGGAGTTAGAGAGTACTTCTCCAGTTACAAGGAGGAGGACACCAACATCCAAATTTCTATGGGAAACTTGTCCAAACTCAACCCTGTTGGGAAAGGGACTGTTTAGTTTCAGAGGGAGAATGGAAAGATAATCCCACTTCATGATGTGTTATATGTGTTAGGCTTAAGTATGAATTTGATTTCTATATTTGTTCTTCAGAATAGGGGGTATAATGTGCTCTTTAGAGGGACAAATGTGTTGATTAAGCACAAGGATTAGAAATCACCCATAACTATTGGAGTTAGGAGTGGTCACCTATATAGATTGCAGTTTGATACTCCTAAGGCACTTATGAGCAACAATAATCCTAGAGATCTTGGAGAGCTATGGCATAGAAGGATGGGCCATATTCATCATAGAGCACTTAGATTGCTTCGTGAGATAGTAACAGGTGTTCCAGAGGTGAGCACAGAGCATGACAATGTATGTAAGGGATGTGTGTTGGGGAAATTTGCAAAAGCATCTTTTTCAAGGAGTGACACCAGATCTAAGGGTGTTCTTGATCTAGTACATTCAGATGTTTTTGGACTGATGTCGATGAAATCTCTCAGAGGATATGAGTACTATGTTACTTTTATTGATGATTTCTCTAGAAAGACCTGGATATACTTCTTAAAGACTAAGGATGAGGTTTTCAGTCGATTCCAAGAGTTCAAGGCTCTTGTGGAGAACTCGACAGGAAAGAAGATAAAGGTTCTTCGGTCAAACAATGGAGGCAAGTACAAAGGAAATGTCTTCTAGGAGTTCTGCACCAGAGAAGGAATCAAGAGAGAATGGATTGTTCCTTACAATCCACAACAAAATGGAATTGCTGAGAGGAAGAACCATTCTATATCGGAGGCAGCAAAAGCTATTCTACATGACCAAGACATGCCCCGTTACTTATGGGCAGAGGCGTGTAATACAGTAGTCTACATTCATAATAGAGTTCCACACAAGGTGCTAGGGAAGATGACATTAGAGGAGGCTTTCACAGGGAAGAAGCTAGATGTTAGTCACTTCAGGATATTTGGGAGTTTGGCATATTGCCATATTCCTGGAGATACATGTACAAAGTTAGATCAGACTGCAGAGAGGGGGTAGTTTGTTGGGTATAGTGAGACCTCAAAGGCATACAGGATTTTCATTCCAGGGACTAAAAGAATTATTGTCAGACGGGATGTCAAGTTCATGGAGGACAAGGCATTCAGGAGATCCAAAGATTTGATAGCAGATGATTAGAGTGAGAAGCCAACAGAAGCTCCAAGACCTAGTCAAGGGCAGCAAAGCTCAAGTACGAGTGTAGACTCAGTTAGTGAAGATTCACAGAGTATGGAGCAATAGGTGCAACAAGAAATGCACCTAGAAGACTTAGAGATTGACATTTCATCCTCTACAGTTGGCAGGGGGAATCATGTGGTTCCAGATACACAAAGGGATACTCAAGAGTTTGTGGGAGCTCCTAGGAAGGGTACTAGACAGCGAAGACAACCAGCCAAGTTCAATAACTACGTGGCATTAGTTAGTCAGTTGGTAGATAGTGAGCCTTCTAGCTATCAGGAAGTTGCAGAACATCAGGTATGGCGAGATGCTATGGTTGAGAAATATTCTTCAATAATGCAGAATGATGTGTGGGAGGTAGTACCTAGACCAACAGATAGGGTTGTAGTTGGATCACACTGGATCTATGAGATAAAGCACGGTGTAGATGGTAGCATCGAGAAATACAAGGCGAGGTTCGTGGCAAAAGGGTTCTCTCAGAAGGGGGGAATAGACTATGAGGAGACATTTGCTCCTATTGCTAGGTATACTTCTATACAAGCTATAATCTCACTTGCAGCACAGATGGGATGGCAAATCCATCAAATGGATGTTAAGACAACATTCCTTAATGATGAGTTGAAGGAGGAGGTATACATAGAACAACCAGAAGGCTTTGTAGCACACAACAAAGAGACCCACATGTGCAGATTGAAGAAAGCATTGTACGGACTCAAGCAAGCTCCTAGAGCGTGGTATGAGCACATTGATACATACTTGCAGAAAATGGGCTTTGTAAAGAGTGAAGCAGATGCTAACCTCTACTACTTGATGGTTGGGGGTGAGATTCTCATTCTTGTTCTTTATGTGGACGACCTATTTCTTACAGGTTCACTAGGGCTCATAGTGGATTGCAAGAGGAACCTTGCAAAAGAGTTTGAGATGAAGGATTTAGGACTTATGCACTACTTTCTAGGCATGGAAGTGTGGCAGACAGATGAGGAGATTTTCCTTGGTCAAGGGAAATATTGCATTGAAACCTTGAAGAAATTTCGGATGGAGGATTACAAAGCCATGTCTACGCCCATGATCATGAATTGGAGGAAGGTAGATACAACTAAGGAGAAAGATGTAGATCCCACTTTACATAGACAGTTGATTGGTTCGCTTATGTATTTGGTCAATACTAGACCAGATATAGCATTTGCAGTAAACTCTCTTAGTCAGGGTAAGCATGTGCTACGTTACTTGCGTGGTACAATCGAGTATGGGATCAGATATGTTTGAGGTGAAGGTATCAAGTTGATAGGCTATACTGACGCAAATTGGGTAGGAAGTACAACAGACAAAAGGAGCACTTCAAGGTGTTGTTCCAGCTTGGGATCAGGAGTTGTATCTTGGTTCAGCAAGAAGCAAAAGTCTGTGGCTCTAAGTTCAGCAGAAGCAGAATACATAGCAGCTAGCATGGTGACATGTGAAGCTATATGGCTTCGAAAGTTGTTAGTAGCCTTGTTTGGTCAGAAGGTTGAGACTACTATGATACATTGTGACAATCAGAGTTGCATCAAGTTGTCTGAGAATCCAGTGTTTCATGATAGGTCTAAATATATAGATATCAAATATCACTTCATCAGAGATTGTGTACAAAGGGGAATTGTTCAGCTACAATACATACCTACAGAGGAGCAGGTAGCAAACATTCTAACTAAGGCATTGAGGAAGGAAAAATTTATCTTCTTCAGAGATAAGTTAGGTGTCTTGCAGAACAGCTTCCTCTCTAAGAGGGAGTGTTAGTTTTGTTAGCTTTGGACAGTTGTTTTTCCATATGCTATTATTTAGTATCTAATTGTTTTTGCTAACAAATTGGTTAGATCAAGGACAATTATTTATTAAATAATTGACTTCTTTTAATTTAGAAACAACTAGAAACCAATTTTGTTAAGGTTGGTAAGTTGTTTTATATCTCCACTGTTGATTGTAAATCAATCTCGGTCATTGGTTTACCAACGAGAGTAGTATAAAAGGGGGTCTAGGGGGCATTTGGAGAACAATGAAGTTTGGAGAAATGTTTTCAGTGTTAGCAAACAATCTTGCAGTGTTAGCAAGGGTGCAGTGTTAGCATGGGAATAGCAGTGGGAAATATCAGCAGGAGAAATTAGGAGGTTGGCGGAGTTCTACCAGTAAGAGGCAAGGAATTTTGTATCTCTTGATTTGCTGAAGTTTAATATAATTTCTCATCTATAGAACTGGTTTCCCCTTAGGGGTTTTTCCAGGGACAATTTGTTCGAAAATATTGTGTTCATTGTGTTGCGCATTTCTTTTTGTATTTTATAAGTGAAGTTGCAATTGTGTTATTTTTTGATATTAGCTGGGAATTTATTTTCAGCAGTTTAATAATCGTTTACGATAGGAGATTAATAATTAGTGACTGCAATAGTTAAATTTTTCACATGGCTTTGCAGGCTTTGAGGCAGAGTTGGCCTTCGAGGCGGTTTTCACTGCCGGCTTTGAGGCAGATTTGACCTTTGAGGTAGTTTTCGTCACAGGCTTTGTTGTTTTCCTTACGATCTTCTTCGTTGCCACCTTCTTACCCTCATCTGAAAGCTTGAAAGAGCCTTTCACTTTGACAAGCTTTCCACTGAGCACCAGCTTCTTGATCTGTACTACCAGCATCTTCTTGTAATTTGGGGAAAGCATGGCCTTGTGCTTCTCCTCCATGAATTTCGCAATTGCATGGGGACATGAACCTCCCTTCTCCTTCAGAGTAGAAATCGCCTCCTTGATCATCTGAACAAAACACAAAGAAAAATCTTTAAGCGCAACTATTACATTTGAGGCCATTTTTCGACCAAAATTGGTCAAAATTTTGACCCAATTTTTTATCAAAGTTTGATCAACCAATTGGTCGAAGTTTTTCTCGTCAAAATTTTGACCAACCTACTAGTTGGTCAAAATTTTGACCGAAAACTGTCAAACATGTTGGCCCAAGTTCTGCCAAGCATTGGTCAAAGTTTCAACCAACACTTGGTAGTTCTTGACCAAACATTGGTTGAAATTTCAACCAATACTTCGTAGTTCTCGACCAAAAATTGGTCGAGAACTGTCAAACATGGCCCAAATTCTGCCAAGCATTGCTCAAAATTTTGACCAATGCTTGGTCGAAAACTCCAAGCATTGGTCAAAATTTCAACCAATGTTTGGTCGAGAACATCCAAGCATTGGTCAAAATTTTGACCAATGCTTGGTCAAAATAATGTTTAGGCTCACACTTGTTGAGGTCCACTTTAGCAATGGCCCTTCTTGTGAAATTGTTGTGTAAAACCTTTCTAATGAGATAATGTGTTATGAGCTCTTCATCAATGGGATGGAACGTGAATCCAAGAGGTAGTTGTACATCACCCATATCATGACTGTAACTAAAGTTAAGAGCCTCTATTATTGAATTCTCTTCCTTATCACCCATATTCATTTACTTTGCCATGGGAAATAAGGAAGAGAATTCAATAATAGAGGCTCTTAACTTTAGTTACAGTCATGATATGGGTGATGCACAACTGCCTCCTAGATTCACATTCCATCTCACTAATGAAGAGCTCATAACACATTATCTCATTAGAAAGGTTTTAGACAGCAATTTCACAGGAAGGGCCATTGTTGAAGTGGACCTCCACAAGTGTGAGGCTCAGGGAGGGTTGAATCCCCTCCTTTATTCTTCACTATGTGTATAATCCCACACACCCATTTGATCTCGAATGATGATGTGCTGAATGTTGAGTGTATGTGCTGAGTGCTCCAAAACTCCATTTCATACCTTCATCTATACACAATGTCTTTCCAGTTTCTTTCTACTTGCATGCCCATTTCATTTCATATGATCATCTGAAAATTGTGTCACTCTAAGCTCTCAATGGTTTCCTCTTGAATGATCATCTCATAACTATTGAATGAGAGCTTTGGGATAAGCTATAGGCATTCGTCAAAGCATAAAGGATTTTTTTAGATGGTGTAGATGTAGTAGTAGCATTTGCCTTGGGAGAAATTCTTGCAAAATGGAAGCATAGATAAGTCATGTGAACTATTTGACAGGATGCCTAAACATAATGTGGTCATCAAAAGCCATGGTTTCTGGATATGCACAAAATAGATATATTAAGAGAATATATTTGTTTAAGTTGCAACTGCCCTGGTAGACATGCATGCAAAATGTGGAATCCTAGATGAATAGTTCAATTGAATCCTCCTCCTGGAGGAAGGCTACAAAAAATACATAGTTCAATTGAATGTGTTGGTGTTTGAAACTACTGAGCAAAAAAATGCTCAATATCACAGTGAAATTACTCATACAATCTAAGGATTAGCCAATTCCTAGTAGCAATTACTTGAATAAACCTCTTTGACCCAACTTCAACAAAACCAAAAATGGTTTTCTACTCTTTAGGCTCTGCTAAACCAAGGCGGGTATACCTAGGGATGATTCTAATGCAAACTGTGGTATGAAATTATCTTAGTTTCATTCTTATTCTCATCTTTTACCCTCAAGAACATACACAGTTTATCAATTTTCTCTAAAAGCTTCTCAAATCTATATGCATCCCCTATAAGCAGATCTGGTTATAAATCTCCTATTAGTTTACAAGTATTCCTAGAATTAGTGGCTATCTAAGACTCAAAAAACTATATGCAAACGAGTGGTAACTGGCATTTGTAACTTTAAACAAAATGGAATGAAATAATTTTGATTTTTTAAAAGTGATTTGATATGTAGTAGCAGAATTCACCCTTGCCCATTTCTGACTCATGTGACCAGTGCCTTATCCATTAGGCAGAAAATTGACTATTGGCAGGAGATCTAATTCAAATAACTTGAAAATGAATAAATCAATTGTAATCACCCATTTCCCTTCTTATGAAATATCCCTTTTATAAGCTCACAAACCCTATTGATTCATTGAAGCATTTTCATAATTCCTTGAATTATAAGCAACAATAAATCTAGCATACAACCCATCCAGATTGCATTCAGCCAATTAAATCTTATTTAAGTGACTTCAAAGTAAACAAACTCATAAAATGGAGACAGAAATTGGTGACACAAATATAGTGTTAATACCCCTTTGTATTATCCTTCTGAATGACTAATGCAATAACCAATAGAATTCAAAGAAAATCCCAGAACATCTTGTTGATTTTGTCATTTCAATATCACCAGAGAGTACAAGTGGAAGCAAACTCAAAACAACTACATACTATTGGACCGACTGTCTGTACTTTTCTTGAGAAACACAAAAATTATACAAGTTTTCGGACCATCACCTTGCCTTGAAAACTATAGACATGAGTTGCAACAAGAAAAGGGCAATTGTGATTGAAAAGTGTCCTTCCAAACAAGAAACAAAACATCATAACAAGAGACAAAAACAAGCATAACAGAATGCCAAGCACAGCAAAAATTCTTTGGGTAGGCCCATTTCTATTACTGCTACAAATCATCAACTTTTGATTTATCCCCTACTATTTCGGATCTTCAAAATATGTGGCTACCAAACTAGCCAACGAAGGGTTATCCTGTGGTGCCTCCAAATCAATTTATTCTTGTGGATTTTCACTACTTTCACCTTGAATAGGCAATATTACTTTTTCACCTTCTTCTTATGTCAGATCTAGTGCTGATGTGTCAATGATCTGCACCTCACCTTTCAGTTCTTCATCATCATTTGTATTGCCTTCTTCTAACTGCTCATCAGAAGTAATATCTTTCATCCAGGTGTTAAACTATGCATCATCAGGCCAGCTGAGTTGTAGGATATCATCTTGCTTCTTTAATATATAGTTAGCCTCATTTTCAAGACCAACAAACTGTTGTCTCAAAGAATCAAAAAATAATTGGACTTTAACCAATTCCTCTGTTGTGGTGGCCCACCAAGCATGTCCCTTTTTGTTTACAACATTATTTATCCTTATGCAAAATAGGTCATCTAGTTCTTTACTCCATGCATCTTTATTTTTCAATTTACTTTTTCTATCCAAGGCACAAGGAAACAAATCAAATTTTTTATTCTTGTACTTTCTTAAATAAGAAACAATTTTCAGTTGCAGAACAATTCTCCTATTATCAAAATCTGATAGGTCATTAGCAACATCATACATTTTTTCAATATGGTCATGGGAAGACCTTATAACTGAATAACATAAAAGGGTGATTTCTTTCTCCCTTTTTCCCCACTTATTAACAATAGGCTTGAGGGTTTCATCATGGGTTTTCAGTTCCTCCCATATACTTGTTACTCTTGCTAACTGATCATAGAACAAGGGCCATTCAATTTTATCTACTAAATACATTAGGGCCTTTCTAAGCTTATCCTCATATTGCATATTTAACTCTACATGTAAGGCCCATAGCTTTCTTTTCTCTTCTTCAAAATCCTTAGTTGTGTAATATTTTGGCCTTTGAGGTGTGTCTGGTATTTCTACAAGGGGGGTGGATTTAAAAGGTTCCACTGGAGGACGAGGGTATGTTATTCTTGGCTTGGTAGACTTCCCCATTAGCTTGTCCTCAAGCTCAATTCTCCTTTTTACCTCCTTATTATAGGCCTCAAGAATTGTTTCATATTTATTCTATAACTCAAACATAGCCTGTTCCTTCTTCCTAGCAGTGGCCAAAAGAAATTTGGATGAATCCACATTCTAGTGTGCTACCTGCACATGTGAAGTATCAACAAGCCTTCTTACAATTATGTTTCCCATCAATCCAGACTCATCTAATTTTGATGGTGTGGCTCTAGATCCTCTTGTTAATGACCAACTAACCAATGTAGCTTGATCCTTAACAAATACAGTGCCCCTAAAATCCTTTTCATTGTGATCTTGCAAATTCAATTTGTTTGAAACAAAACTGAAAACTAAGGCATCAACAATATCCCAATTTGGTAACAATAAAATTTTAGATGCCTTCACCATTTTCCTCCACTCCTCGGGGCTTATATTCTGAAATTCTTTCATCATTTCTTCTTTAGTTTGTTTTTGGATGCTCTATTTTTAAGCTTTTGCATCTCTCTTCAAAAATATCCATGTTTTCCCTCTATGCAAACTGCTAGAAAGCCTGAGATCTCACGAAACTGTCATTAGCTAAAAATTGACGACTTGCCTATTCTAACACAAGGTCCAATTCCCTACCTCTATAGTCTTCTACTATTAGATCCAAACTTGGGAGGGGAGGTTCTGGAGGGTTGCCCTCATCTAATTCTTCTTGAGTAATAAAAATACCTCCCTGTGATCCCATCTATTCAATCTGCTCGCCAGTGAGTTGTTCTTCTCCAATCCTCAAAGGGGATTGAGTGGGTGAATATTCCTCAATTTGAGGGCTCCCTTCTTTCATTACCTTCTGCCTCTGGGGACTAGGTTCTGTTGGCATTCAAAATTGTAGCTCCAATTTTGAGCATTGTTGAGAAAATTGAACCCTTTAAATGTTTTTAAATGAGGTTGTACCTAGCTGTACCTTTGAGACCTTTAAGGTTTTTAATATTTCTAACACATTTCATTTAGTGTGCCTACATGTTTCATGAAGTTAAATTGACATTCTGAGCTATTTCGTGAAGTCTCGTTTTGAGCTAGTGTCAAATCTGCATTTTACACTAAGTGTCAAATAGCGACAAGAGGCCCTATTTGCATCTAAATATCTCGAACCCAGAAATGTTTTGTGACCCACCACTTTGGGAGTGTCTAGTGTCCATATTTGAGAACCTATGCTTTAGATTTTGAGTCATTTCAAATCTATTTGACTAGGTTTTGAATCCCTCAAAGTTGGTCAGTTACTGTTTTCATGCTTTTGCAATTAATTCTGAATTCTGGGAGGCCTTGTTTGATGTGCTATAACTTTGACCCAGTTGACCAAAATGTTGAAATTCTTTTTTATTTCATTTTAGACATCAAAAACTTGTTATGTTTCAAGTTTTAGCTCATGATGAATCTGTTTGATCAGTTTTCAAATGCGATTCCAAATGCAATTTCTATCTTTTTACTGGTGTCAGCATTTGCAAATTTGTCAGGACCCCTATTCGAGATGTTATAACTTGAGATCCATGATTTCCTAGATCGAATAAATTGTACCACTATGTTGTCATCCAAAAATACTCCAAGTGTGTCAATTTTCAAGTCATGAAAAATCCATTTGCACACTTTTCCAGGTCAATTCCATTTGTAAAAAATCATTTCTTGTCATTCTTTCCAGTCAAAAAATCCAAGTAGCTCACTTTGACCATCCACCATTTGTGCCCGGTTATTCTTCATGAGCCCAAATCATATATCCATAATGTCCTCATGATAGAGAATGAGTGTCCCAATTTTTGTTCTCCCAAGTGTCAGTTTACATAGCTTTTGAAGCCAAATTCGAACCCAGTTTGTTGTTTTATGACATGTTTTCTTGTAGGCAATTCTGAAGGGTCAACTTTGACAGCGAATATCTTTTGACCCTGAATTCTCCATGAGACGAGATTCAACAGGGTACAATTGTGTGGAACAGAGATTTAGTGTGCCAGTTTTCAGAGCCAGATCAGGTTTCCTGGTCAATTTTTAAGGCCGGACAGAGGACCTTCTGGCATCAAAATGACAGTTTGCAGATCAGTGGTGAAATGAGTTTAAATGATCAATCAATGCTCAAATTCAAGTTTAGTCAGTATCAGATTGATCAGTAGGTTATTTTGTAATGTCAGTCATTCGAAAACAAAAAAAAAATTAGCTAGGCCACCATGTGACCCGACTCATATGATTCAATACATGGCATATACAAGAGAAGCATTTTGATATCCAAGGGTTCAATGTGTATTAATGAATCATAGCTATACAAGAGAGAGGAATGGCATCAAATTTATTTTCACAAGGCTATGAAATGAAAAGTATTACAATCCCTATCCATTACACAATATGGAAGCTCAATAGCCACACAAATGGCATGGCTAAAGGAATATTAGGGTGTCTACATTTGAGTATGATATGCCCGAGATGTTGTGATCAGAAATAGTTTATGATGATGATGGATCACGACTTCTCTCATGTGGAACACATAAAGAAGAAAACAACTCTATTGCCCTACATTCAAATGACTCAAATTTGAATTTATTATCATTCTATGATAATAAGAAGATAAAATGGAAAAGATAATAAGATAGAGTTGAATAGATCCAAATTTGATAAATAAAAGCTAACATTAGTCAATAACAACTTCCTAAATATTAAGGAGCTCCATGTTGATAAAAGGGTGCGAGCTACAAGCCAAATCCAAAGGACAAAGGTCATGTGAAGGCAAATACTGGATTTAGTATTTTTATTTGCAAAAAACCAAACGTCTATTATGTGAGTGCTTGACTGCAATAATTTAAGCAATCACCATATCACAGCAAGTTGAATGCCTCCTCTGTTCTATAGAACTATGCATGGAGTGAGGACAAATGGATTAAGAGCATTGCCAAATTCAACAGAGGGTTTGTGGCCTATTCCAAATGCCAGAAGGCCCCATGAACAAGATCGTAGGAATATCCAAAGAAATAAATTCTAAGTGACAATTGATAGAAGGTATCCTAAAGTAATGGATTCAAATAACCTTGCTAGAAAAGAAGACAAGTCTCAAAATTTAATGGAAAGAGTTACAGGGAGCACTCACACAAAAGAAAGTTGCATGAGGAAATCACATTGAATGAAGTCGATAAAGATGTAAAGCTTGAACGACATAGGCAAGGCATCCACATAGGAGTTGGGCAGAATATAAAGAAAACCCACACATTCAAAGGATCCTAGCGTTAATGTGAGGAGCTTTCACCTTGTTTTTAGTTTGTGTCTCAAAGTATAGCATTTTGGGGAGTGGCCAAGTCTTTTTAGTGATGGAGGAGATAAGTTCTTAATAAGTTGCTAGTCTAGGCTGCCCATGCCACAGGAGCCAGCAAGCTTTCAAAGTGTAGGGGAGTTTTAAGTATAAACAATAGGTGTAAAGGTCAGAATTCATGTTGTCTTAAAAAAGGAGCTCCTATGTTAAAAGGATACTCACACAGCATTGAAAAGACAAGACTCCACACAACCACAAAGGGAGCCCCATGCATACAAAGAAGACCCAGTGCTAAACATGAAGTAGATTTTCCCACATAACAAGGGCATCTTTTGGATAGTCAATGCCATAGGAGGACATTTGAAGAACGGTTAAAATAGTAATAAAAGGCGTAGGGGAGATCAAGGCAGACCCATGTATAAAGGAAAAGATGCTAGACAAAGCCGCAGGTAGTAAGAAGAAAAGACTCCAAGATAGAAAAGACTCCACATGGATGCTAAACATTCCAAGCCACTAGTATAAGAGAAGCCACGCTAAGAAATTAAGTAGGCAACTTACATACAAGAAACCCCACATTAAGAATAAGAAGCTAGTAGCATTTTCAAAGGGGAGGCATGAGAGTCAAGAGATGTGAAGACACATGAGGAACAAGGTTGGCTAAGAAATCATCAGGGGAAATCAAAATAGTTTACATGCATGATACCCTATAGGAGTAGTAGTCTGTTGCAACCCTTATGAAAATGTGAATAGAGGAATTTGCATGAAGGAATAGTTAATAGCTAAAGAGAAAGGCGTCACATGTAGGGAAGAAGGTGCCAAGCAACGTAAGGTTAAGTAGTCCATGCACAACATATATTTGAGTGGGTTCAACATCTCAGTGTTGGAAGGCATCAGGCACAGTATGAAATAGCAGGTCGGACCAGCAAAGGAACCTCATGTGAGAAGACAAAGGAAGGAATTTATCCCACATAGACATTGTTGAAGGTATTTCTATTGTTTAAATAACAAGGCACTCAGTTTGTATGGTGTCTAAAGACAACAGGCTTTCATAAGCCACATGTATGAAGGAAGGGCCCATCGTGGATGGTCAGCTGGGTGCCAAGTCAAAATTTTTGACCAATCATAGAGTTCAAGCAGGTGTCAGAAAAGCTAGAGAATTCGGCAATGTGCTATGTCGCCATCGAAAAATGGTAAGGTTTTTTGGTAGCGACATAGCAACCTATCGAAAAACATTGAAATTTGGTAGGAGTTGTGGGGCCTACTTGACAAGGTGATTTGGATGATGTTGTAGCGTCAACAAATAAGATGATGACATGGCACATAAAATGCAGATGGAAGGAGATCGTGACAAGTGGTGAATCGTGTGGATGTCGCTATGTTGCCAAGCGAAGATGCTCACGAGTTAACCATAGTGGCATAGAGAGGTTTGATATGGTGACAACACGTGGTAGATGATGAAGATAATGCGGGCCAATCATAGAGTGACACCTGGCAAGCTCGGTCAACAAAAGTTTGACCCTAGATTCAAAGGGCAAGGAAAAATGTGAAGGCAATAAATAATTATTTTTTGACAAAGTGGGTGCATGTTTAGAATTTTAAATTCTAAAGGTCATATTCTAAAGTTTGAACTTCAGAACATTTAAATTTTTCAAAATTTAAAGTCAAAGATGTTGCAGACTCCACTGAGTTTTTCTAGCAAAAGGGCATTTTTTCAAACTAAGTTTTAATGGGTTTCTGGAAGGAAAAATATGCAATATTATATATCACCAGAATCATGAGAAGAAATTTTTGATTATGGAGTTCATTTTTGCACAGGTGCTCACTGGTTTGAATTATAGCCAAAAATGTGAGATTTGGGGCCTTCTCAGTGGAATTGGTAAAAACTGAAAATCTAGTTAGAAGATCAATAAAACTTGGTAAGAATGCAGGTGGAGTTCACTTTGCTCACATTTACTCATTAAAACTCAAATTTTACCAAACTCTTCATGAAGTTATCTAATATTTTTGATGACTCAACAAGTTTTCATCATTGAACAAAGATATTTGCAAATCAATAACAGAAAAATGATGAAACCAAATCATATCAGAATAAGAGAAGGTAGAGAGAGTCTTTTCATGAAAAAGGCAAGGAATTTCATGTGGACAGATGTCAATTGCACATTCAATCCAGGAATTTCTTCCTCTATATATATCTTTTCTTTCATATTGTAGGGGTTCCAAATTCTGGGAAGAAAAAACCACTCACTGGTGAGAGACCATATTTTAGTTCCAGTTTTGATGGATTCCAAATACTGAGACATATTCTTCGGCATAATTCTTTTGTATGAATAGCAGTAGTACAGATAATACAACAAGTTTTGATATGTGAGGTGTTTTATGTTTTAATTTTATGCATCTAAATGTATAGTTTCAAGGAAATGAATACATATGAGCAATAATTTCACTAGTTTCATTCTGGTTCTTGTCTCCTATCTCAGCAATCTATAAGTCTTATGTGGTCATGGAACAAAGATTTAAGATCCATTTGCATCCCCTTCAGGTTGTATGTTTGATGTATTTTTTTGTTGGACCAAAGGGCCAATTAAATGCTTGATATGTTTAACAAGGTTACTAGTTACTTGAGAAGGATATTTTGTGAGAATGAGATCTGAATGAACACTGATGTCTAAATCACAAGGTGATTAGATAGATCTAATGTCTGGGTATATCAAATATGGCCTGATGTCACAGATGTATGTTTTGAATCCATGGAATCACCCAATGGATTAGGCACTGATTAGTTATAGGATCACTTGCTATACTTCTGCATATTTAAGATTGTGTTGAATCAACATCATTAATCAAATGTTCTTTCCCTTTCATGTTGAAGGACCTAAATGTTTAACCCTCACTCAACTTATGAGATTCATAGCTTTTCATTTAGCTACTATAGATCTGTGTCATTTCATGAGTCATTAGGAGAAATAAGGTTAAAATATGCTTAATAGATTTAGGGATATGTTTTTGCACTGGTAGGGTATCATTTGAATCTAAGGTCCACCCACCTAGGTTTAGCAGAGCCTAAAGTAGAAGAAGGGTCAAGCCTTATAGTTGGCCCTATGTCTGAAATGATATGTTGAGAATGGGAATTAGTTGCCCCTAGATATGTCATATTTTGATGGGGATAATTGAAAACCCTCCAATGTTTTCAAACACCAATAGGTTCATCAGGTCTCTCCTCTTGGGCTGTACTGGCAGATCCCATTATTTTCTTTCCCTTATCTATAGGAGCCCTTTTATTTTGAATTATAGTGTAATCAGGCTTCTTTTGTACAATTATTTGACCAGCTCCTATATTAGGAGTGAAAGCCAACCTCCTCATGACTTCTCTAGCCTTATCAGGATAAGAGTCAATAAAAAAATATTTCTTCTCATTCATAGCTTCCATTATATCAAGGAAGTTATTCATGAGCTTATTTATTATGTTAGCCTATGTATTAACATTATCTAAAGGACTATATCTCTGATCAAAACAATGAATGAATTCTAGGACCCGGGAACAAACTCTCCATTTTTCCTTTTTAGTTTCCTGCGCCTGTAATGAGAATTCATTCCCTATAATGTCCTCTGGATAATATGAATCATGCTTGACCTATCCCAGCTAATTCTGTCTCAAGGTCTAATTAAAAAATCCCTCAGAATCACAAAAACGGGGATGGGAGACAGCCATCATATACTGATTCAAAATTTTATGCAAAAAAAGCCAACCCCCTTTGGTAAACACAAACTGATGGGCCACTGTACAAGTAGAGAAAATTGACCCTAGTTGCCTTTTCAACAGAAACAATTCTTCTACTCCTCCTAATTGCCACAAAACTTTAGCCATTCCTACCTTCAAAAGTACTTGGTAAGGCAAGACATGAGGACTCCCTTTAAAACCATAGATTCTGAAAACTGTAGAAACTAGGTAAGGAATGATATCTCCCCAATTATGTGAAACTTTCAAGTTATGGGGTTTGTCCATAGGTCTGAGGAGGTCCATTAATACATTAGGGATTCTAGGATTGTCTCTTAATATGAGACATCTCAATTTAGAAGCAAAATAACTATCAAATTTGACAAAATTGGCATTATTTGCATCCCAGGTCATATCCGCACTCCACAACTGGACTAGCAGTGCTTCCCCATTCTCTTCTCTATTCAATTCCATCTCATTACCAAAATATATCACCCCCTTGAACAAGAACATATGCATCAATAGAGAATAGTGGGCAAAATTTTTCTCCACTTTTCCCTTTGTAATTCCAACTAAACCAGTATGAATTTCCTCAACCAAAAAGGAGGAAAAATCAAATATAAAATCTACACCAAAATAAGCAATCTAAACCATCATATACATAATGCCAATGGGCATGAAATCCTGCTCATCCTCACCAAAAACAAAACATAGGGTTCTGTATATTTCTACAGCTGAGGAAGTGAAAAGACTCTTCTTAAAAGGTTCCCTAGAGCCTATGGTAATTACTGGAAGAGTTCCTATTGTACCAATGTGTGCCCTCAGTGAACTTCTCCTAATCACATTCTTCTTTACTTTGTATTCATTTTCTAGTTCTGGCAGATTTATTGGCACATGGTAATCTGACAATGGTTCTAGGTGAAAAACCTCTCTAATTTCTTCAAGACTAATCAAGATCAGAGGTACACCATCATTTCTTCTTACCACCCTAACAGCTTGGTCATAATTCATGGCAATGGCTTCAAGAAAATCATAATCCATGAAAACACTTGGGACTACTAGTTTTCCCAAATCAAAATTCCAAATGTTAGCATGTGGGGCAAACAAATTCCTCTATGAAAACCACTTTTTAAACAAGACAAGACTAGTTTGCGTAGTTGTTGCATCCCTAACCTAATTCCCCTTGTCATATAGGCCATCAACAATATTAAGCCTAGGGTTTAAGGAAATTAACCTTTTGACTTGTGCAGGCTCGGTGGTGGATTTTGGGAGTAATTCTAGTAAATCAGCATGGACATTTCTATCCATATGATTAATTTTCCCAGAAAATGATTTCTTAGGAGGCATCTTGATCGTAATAATAGGAACTGGAATGCTACAAAGGTTGTATGTGAATACTTACTTGACTTGCCAGACTTGTTCTTCTCTAAACCTCTGATATTTTTCTTTGAACAGATAAGAAATTGTCTCATGTCTTTACTAGGCTTAACACAATACAATCAACAGGCTCTTGTGCTCAAAAAATGCGAAATCTTTGTTTGAGTGCGATTGGAAGTGATGAAATCTCCTCTATTGTACTCTATTTTTCTCACATGCAAAGATTTCATTCATCATAAATGCACAAAATAGAGAAACAGAGTGGCACCATACTTCCTTTTAAATTTGTGTCGTCGATCTTTGAAAACTCCTACGATCATGGAATGAAAACTGGGCTGAGTCACATTTCCTCTTAACACGCTAGCGGTCAACCCAATAAAATGACTCCATTTGTACCTTTCCTCTAATGTTGGCATTTCAAAATGGGCCCATGGATGACTAAGGACACGTATCATCAACTTGCTACCTCGTATACATAACTTTCGAGCACCTTTCTATAGCGAGCTAGCGATAACCATTGATTTTACTTTGATCCTATGGCAGAGATTTGATACAACCCTTAAGAGAACAATGGTTGGTCTCTTACTTGCTACCTCACTATACATAACTTTTGTACATCTTTCCATAGAGAGTTAGCGAGTATCATCAATTTATGCTTGATCTGACAATTTAGAATCATTTACATGTTCTATTCATGGGGAGTGGGTCCAAGATATTGTTATCACTGAGCTGGCTTAACATGCTGGCACACATATATATTATTTAATTTTGAATTACATCATTTTTCCTCGACTCTATAATGTTTTTCATTTTTAGACATGTCTCTACCTCGCTACCAGTGAAAAACACAAAATTCTTGATAGTGACATAGTGAGCTCTAGTGGAGTCAAAACTTTTGGCCTATAAATGCTAAGTAGGATGCCACCGTGTCATTTAATCTGCACAACTCATTTCTGAAAAATAAATTTTTCAGGGCCCATCTCTTAAAATTTCCATTACATCACAACCCTCCGACTAGTCGCTACCTCGCTATCGATGAAAACACCAACTTCCTGGCTAGCGAGATAGTGACTTCTAGCGGAGTCAAAACTTTGGTGACGGAGAACAAAAACACATTGATTGAAAATTTTTCAATTAATACTGGTGTCAGAGAAGGTGGTCATCATATTTATGAACTTGCATGGGAATTTTTGCGATCACATTAGTATTTAAAACAAATTGCCACTTCCTTTAAATTCTAGGCACTCACTATGTTATTACCGGTAGGTCGCATAGATTTTCTGATAGCAACTTAGTGAGTCATCAGAGAAAATTCAATTCTGGTGACACTATTTGTGAATTCCTCCTCTGTGTCCTTTTTGGATATTGATAATCCTGGGCTAGTTCACTAAAGCCTTCTTTAATACTAACAATCTGGGGACATAGCACATGATCATAATGTCTTGATATTAACACACCTTTTTTGGTGTCGGACTTCATTTTTCAGCACCAGGACATAGTTCTTCGATGGTCGCTACATTGCTATAGGAAACAACCTCACAACTTTTTATAGCGAGTATGTGACATCCGTTGATTCTAACAAGATCCAATGGTGGGATAAGATTTTTCAAAAGGACTCAACAATGACCTCGACGTAGGGAGGAAAGAATATTCAGTTGCTATTAAAACCTTCGCGCCAAAATAAGATTTAAAAGGAAAGACCTAGGGTTTTACACAAATTTTAAAAGATGTCAAAAATATGAGACCAAAACCTAAAACCCTAGGACCTAACAAAAGAACTCACATCTGATTTTTTCAGCATAATTCTAAGAAAAATTAATATGTAAAAAATTAGACCAATAGAATGGTCTATAGATACCATCAGGATAAATCGCAACTATGGATAAATCATCATATTAGAGAATAACAACTATGGATAAATTGTCATTTAGAACTATTTTCACTAGTAGCTAAGATATTAATTTGCATCATACATGGAAGAAGTTGAAGAGCAGTCAATACACATCAACATCATGAGAAGAAGTGATTTGGTTAATGAACCGATTACTAAATCAATATGAAGTGATACAGAATAGAAAATGAGGAATCCATAATGGGTATTCTAGTTCCCAAGTGCCGATAAGTATGATAGCTACTATGAAGACCAAAAACCAAGTGATAATTGATCAATGATCATATGTATATCCAATGATGGTCCATGATTACTATGTAACAGGATGATACACAAATCAGGAGAAGCTATATCAATAAACATAAATAATCAAGAGGACATCAATCAACATATGACTGAGCAATAATAAGCATAGAACACTCATAACCGATACCGATATGGAGGAATAACAATATGTTATGATAATGATTAAGTGAAAAAATGACAAACTTTGAGATTTATTGAACCAATGAACCATATTATTATACTAGCTCATGCACACTGACTAGTGAGATTATTACTATTGGCATCCAATAAGGAGAATATTATAATCAATAACTAAAGGCTAATTAATTATTGAATGAAAGGATGCAAATATAACAAGGAAAAAGTGCATCTAGAAATGATCATGAAGGGATACAATCTTCATTATTAAAAAATGTTATACTAACTGATCTTATTGTTAGAAGACTTGTAACAAAAAGGTGCAATTAGCAAAGGAAATGAAGGAACACGAGACATGTCCCATACAATGGCACTCCTCACTCAAGGATGCAAATATAAGAAAGCTTTTCCATTGATCATTCATAAATACAATACAAATTATTCAAAACACAAAACAATTTGACACAAATGTCTTATATTCATTTAAAGAGGTTCTTCAAAATCTATTTCTTCTTTCAATCATTTTATCTTTATTATTCCTAGCTAAAAGAAATGAATATTTCTAAGTTTTGAATCTACATGAGCAGTGCACAACTTTCATTCAACAGAGTTATGAAGAATAGTCATGATAGATAGTCATTGTCAATACGCTCCATAATACTATCAGTTGGCTTCTTCTCGTATGTTTTGATTGTCTCCAAGTAACGAGCACACTCTTCCACATTGCAATCTCCAAACAACAATCCTAATTAAAGACAAAAAAATTCTCCCATTTAAAAAAAAATAAAATAGTTTTTCATGCATGTTTGACCCTATGTTCTGAGTGTTCCTTGGTGGGGTAGTACAAAGGATCCATGGTGTCTTCCTAGGCAAATCTGCAAGAGGTTGGAACACAATAAATTAGAAGCAAATCCCAGTAACAAATGTATAATGTATAGTAATATTAAAACCTAGAAGGATTGCTACTGAAGGGACAAAACTGATGTTAAAGATAACAATCTAATTTTGGAAGGTGAAGTAAAAGCAATTGCAATAGATGATCTAGTACTCAATTATAAAGTATTTGCAAAGACTTCAAAAATTATGGCAAAACATTCATGTGAGCCAGTATTTTAAGAAAGAAGCCCCATTTTATACATTTTTGAAGTTGTATATTAAAAGTGTTACTCAGGATTTTGACTTTTACTAGCTTTGAGGATGAGTCTATTTAAGGAAAGGGGCATGTTGTGTGCTTAGACACAAAATAACATTATACTTCTTTTCTAGCCTATAGCCCTAGTTCCCAAAAATACATCTCTTCTTTTCAAAATGCAATAGACAGAACCACCATTGTTTGAGTACTCTTTCTTTATAGTTAGGAATTTGTAGCTGCAATTTATCTTAGGAGAGCATGTACTTCCAATATTTTGCAAATATGGTGTTGTTTGATATTTTCTGCAATTCATTCTATGAATTTTTAAGGAACTCCTTAGAATCTGCACTATGAAGGAAAGAAAACAACATTCAAAACTAAAATGAAAACCATTTATTTCATTGGTAAATAGCAAGGAACACGGTCCTCTAATGGTAGAAATGATAGCTCAACATGAAAAAGGCTTCTAAGGAGATGCAAGTAAGATGATTAAAGAATTTTTTTTGTTCTTGATAGATAGAATCATACCTCAAAAATTCATCCATAGGTTCAATGAGAGGTTCCCAAAAGTCATGCTTTTCATTGTATGACCTTGTCACTAATGACAGATTTACTGTTGAATTTAAGTAATCGAGACTTCCATGTAAACTAGACATGATGCTAGTGAAACAAATGTTCAACAATGGAACCATCTGCATGGACAAATGAAAAGTGAAAACTAATGTCAAACCACTGATGGATTCCATGATTTAAACATCATCATATAGATCAAAACTATTGAGATATAATATTTACATAGCCATTTTCACCACTAAATTATGAGAGTACATGCAAGCAAAGTGTCACATCACAACATTCCTGCCCATGAAATGCTTACCAGACCCCCAAAATCATCAAAAAAGTGTTGTTGAAATCCTTTGTACTTGGGCATCAATCACTAAGTCATCTAGTTCATGGGAATTGGTCTGATCAACCAGTCTCAAGGAAAATCTTCTTGGTGGCCTTTTTATTCCAATTCTTACAAGAAATGTACCAGCCTGTAAATTGCCTCACATGGTCAGATTCTAGAAAAATAAAAAAGAATCTCAATTATCCTTCTACAAAAGTGATCAACAGATTATACCTCACTATCTAGCATCCATATGCTAAAGTCTTCTCTTGTCTGTTTAATTTTAGTTGCATCCCAAATATTGTTATCAAAGAACTAAGCTCCAATTACTAAATCATTGTGAATACAATGCAATGAATTGAATTCACCTAGTTTTCGGGGAGATTTTCTTGCAATGTATCCTAGAGAAACATATACAGGAGGAGCCTAAGGCAACCAGAAGGAGATACTTTCCACGCCTCTATGTTTATATATTTGTCCCATTTTTATGGATTCTAATGGTGGTCTTAAAAGAACCCCATCATTTAGGTCATGAAGAATCAAACTTTCATTTGGAGGCTCAAATCTGCATTCCAAAACATTTCAACAATAGGAGAAATGTTAATAATAGCAGTCGCTTGAAGTAAAAAATAAAGAAAAGCATTATAGCAATTGACCTGTACAGTGAAGAATTGAACATGTAAGGAAGATAGTTAAGAACCAAAATTGATGTACAACAATTTAAAAATATAGATAAAGTGTGCTTTTCCTATTGAGGTATAACTGGCATCTGCTACTACTACTACTACTATTGTTGAATGGGTGCAGCTCCAGACCACCTAACATTAGATCGTTGTCCTTGTTGTGTCTGAACCAAAGAAAGATAGAAATTTGGAATAGGTGCATTTCTTGGCCTAATCCCAGGGACAAACTACTACTGATAACCAAATCCACCAGCCTACGACAAAATTGGCATCAAATCATAAACTACCAATGAAAACAATGCTAAATGAATCACTTGCAAAAATTTGGAATGGTTTTCCAAGCATGACATGCTAAAAAGGGCAATTTGTTCTTATATAAGAACATAACAAATAAAAGCTTATGAACATTGAGCTTTTCATTTCAAATTGGTCACCAAACAAAATTTGACACATCCTTTTCTTCAAGACAAGCATAGAGCCATTCGCACGGTATCAAAATTAACTTTGAATTGATTAGCATAGATTAACAGCATCAGTAGCAAATATATCAAAAAATATGAATATATATCGTATTTACTTGAGGTGGCATGAGTGTGGGTGGCCCCTATCCATAGAACATTAGTTGGCTTAGACCTAGACCTCCAGGAGGGTATATAGGAAGATGAGTTGGTATAACTTGTGCCATGCCAATCGGATTTCGCATTTGTGAGAATTGCACCTGCATAAAACAATCAAGATATGCCAAATTAGTATGGCATTTCCCCTATCAGAATACTAATAATTTCAACCAACCAAATAGACATTATGAATCAATAATTCCCAGAGTCATACTAGTTACAACAATATTTTGAGTAAGCAAATACATTCTAGTAATAAACACACATTTAGGAACCCAACAATTCCTCAATTTCTACCCAGATTTAACCATCTAACCTACTGACTATATTGTTAATACCCTTCCACCCCCTATAACCTAATGACCATTCTTTCCTACTCTTATCAGAAATAGTTCCATCAAGATAGCTCAAGTCCATATTAAATATCTTAATGATTGAATTTCTATATATAGCTATCTTATTTAGACTACCTAACTTTGACTTTTAGTAAATTTGCTAAATCTTAGAGATAAATTGTAAGATAAGCACAAGAATTGAATATGGATCCATCTTGCTGAATTGGTTTCAAAATAAACAGCATGAAATCAAGTTTGTAAATCTACTCCTCAAAATAAGAATGAAAAGAAGTACCTATAACCTTTCTCTGCTATCTTCTTTGCACTGAGCCAGCACAACATAGAGTGGCTTGCTAACTACTATTTTCCCATTCATTTTTACAAACTACATATAGGAACTTACAATCTTAAGACAAGAGATATCAGAAGACAAGTTTTAGGAGTTCAAAATATTTAATAAACATTTACATCTACTCAAAACAAGCCATACTTATAGCTCGAGATGTTTCATCAGGAGTTGAGAAGGCCACAAAATCCGAGCCCCAACTATAACATTCAATGAATACAATCACATAAAATTCATTAATATGATATAAAATTCATTAATACACAATAATCAGCATTGCCTATCATTCATTAATGATGTGGAGGGAGGGTGGTGGTCTTCAAGACATAATGAGAATTTAGAAATTTCATAGATTGAGGCACTCTAACCTATCAACTACTTCAAATGCTTAAGAGATCAAACTTGTCAAAGCCTTATACTACACTCCTAAATGATAATTTTGGTGTTATAGGCTATTAATGACTTTGATTCAATGGATTCTAAGGTTGTATATCAATCCCATACTCCACATTTGGTAAAATTCTCACAATCTGTCATAGAGACCTACTTCAGCAACCAAGTGGCCCTAAAGCAAAGCAAAAAATGGAAATAACTTTGTTTTTACTCAAAACACCTGGCAAGACATTTGCCTATTTTGGACAAAAATTGCCCCCGTGGTAGTAATTTGAAAAAA
Organism: Cupressus sempervirens; assembly: GCA_028749045.1. NCBI lineage: Eukaryota > Viridiplantae > Streptophyta > Pinopsida > Cupressales > Cupressaceae > Cupressus > Cupressus sempervirens. The sequence goes on along the minus strand of CM053793.1, from coordinate 505,458,011 downwards.
TCAGGTTTGGACTATGCCTTTGCATTAAAATGAAAAATTTAAAATATTATATAGTTTAAAATATATAAAAATTCAAAATATTTCAATTTTTCATTCAAATGATTTTCACATGTTTGAAGCATCTTCTGAATTTTCACTTTATGTTCAATACTCTCCCTCTTGTGATGCCACATGGTAGGTCCCTATTGGCTCGAACCCATCTTGAAATATTTTTAATTAATAAATTAATATTAATTAATTCCTACACGTAGCACCAGAGGCTCTCATTTCTCCATTTAAGACTGAAAGCTCTAGAAAATTCATTCGTAACCATATGATGAACGCTACCCTTTACACTCTAACAACCTTGGATGTAGCACTGAAGAGCTTGAAAATTTGATTAACGCCCATACGGTGGGCCTCATCTTGTATGGGCATAATACATCTATCATCCACATCCTAATCATACGAGTAAGCATAAAAATGTAGAGGCTTTCATTTTAACTTTTGCACATATGCTTAACCTTTAGCAATTTCACAAGTCAAAATATAATTAACCTTTGACTTGCGGGCCCCTTCACATGGCCGTGGCTTCTAAAAGCCCATGTCCTTAGACATACTACACACTAAGTGGGAGTGCATTTAAAGATATAAAATCCAATCACATAATAGATGTGGGACAAAAGCCTTTGATGGCTTCCCACATCCTGACGCCTCCTCTACTTCAGTCAGCTACTTCTTTGGTGCATGCTTCCTCATTGTTTGGCATGGGTGTCTTTGCTAGAATAGGCATCTCCATTTCTACTAGACCATGGGTTTTCTTTTCTCTATGCAAGTTTCTTCTGTCTTTGCATATGGAGCTTCCCTTCAACCATTCTACCTCTACACTTTCTTTTCTTTGTTCCTTTACCTTTTAACAACTTCCCCTTTGTTCTTTACATGAGATTGAACTTTGACTCTGGATTTTAAACTCCCCTATTTATAATCCATGGCTTGGTCTTTTCTTTGGCCTTTTATAGTGTAACATTCTTGCTTTTTAACATACTGGTTCCTCTAACCCTACCATTTCACTTGACACCTGTGGATTTTTTCATGCTGATGCATGGGTTCTTTTTGGTCACAACGTGGATTTCTTCTTTTTAATGCATGGGTTCCTACTTAATGTTGGTCTACCCTATGATTCAGCATGGAAACTTGTTTCTTTGTCTAGTCAAGTCATCCCTGCGGCTTGTTCCCTTTTGTTTTCACGCAATGGGTTTGCCCTGCTTCCATTATTTACATGAGATTCCTACTTTGTTTGCAGCTGATTCCTATGACTTCAACTGGTGATTGCTCATGGCTTCTGCCTCTTTCACGTCTTCTCTTTTTTATCTACAGCTTTGCTTGAGCATGGAGCTCCCTATTCTTTGGAGGCAGTTTGCACACTTTCAATACATGAGTTCATTTGTTTGACTATGGCCTCATGCTCCTCTAATCATGGAATTTCTATCTGGACCAACTGGTAACTGAGGACATGTGTCGACAGGTCGCTACTTCACTATACATATAGAATAACACCTTGCCATAGCGAAGCAACAACAACCATTGATTCAATCTTGATCCTATGGATGACACATTACCAAATTACTTAGAAGAACAGTGGTGGGCCCTTATTCACTACCTCGCTATACATATCCTCTGAGTGACTCTTCATAGTTAGCTAGCGATAACCATTGATTTTACTTTGATCCTATGGCAGACATTTGATACAACCCTTGAGAGAACAATGGTGGGTCCCTCACTCTCGCTATCTCGCTATACATAACTTTCACACATCTTTCCATAGTGAGTTAGCGAGTATCATTGATTTATGCTTGATCTAATGATTTAGAATCCCTTATATGCTTTATAAATGAGTGGTGGGTCCACGGTGCTGATGACGCAGGAAATTTTGCACTACCGGCAACAAGCAAAACCCTTTTTTAATCTTAGTCATCTTTCCACGTTGCTTGAGGTCCAACCACATGTTCATTTCACAGTGCCTCACTATGACACACGACACGAAGGTGCATTCTCGCATTCCTTAAATTTTGAGCAGTTCTTTATTGTGGGCTTGCACCAGCCCTTGATCTTTGAAGGATCTTTGGCTAACCAAACTTCGATCACATCTGGCAGGGAAACCTCCTTAACGACACAACTAGTAGTACATGTTAGCAATCACTTTTCAATTTGTTACACCGTAGCATATACTAAGAACTCCCGACCCCACCTTGCTACGTGTCCAAAAAAATGCTTGCTCGTTTTATTTAAAAGCCTTGCATCTCAATATTGTGGGAATGCAGTACCCATTGATCTAAATGAGATCAACGGTTACACAAAATTCGTATCACATTGGGCTTTTCTGAATAAAATAATATGGTCAATAATTTTTTAAACAAGCTTTTAAATAAAATCATGCTCGCGTAAGCCTGACCTTAGGGTAAAATGATATATTTTCAAAATCATTTTTATGAAAAACTATTTCGAGGGCTTTTCAAAACTAGGGTAAAATAAGCCATGGTACTAGGGTTTCTGAGAAATTCTCTGAAGACAAACCTTGAGAATTTAATAGGATTTCAAAGACACAGAGACCAAGCTATGAACTAGGGCAATCTAAGGGTTTGAAAAATACAAGGAACAAAACCCTAATTTGCAAGACACAAAGACTAAAATGATTTTTCACTAAAAAATTTCAAAATTTCTACATTGTGAAAAATCAGACTCAAGTGATACTTGGACAGTTATGCGAAGTTTTGGTTATGATGATGAGATTAAGCTAAGAGATGAACTCCTTCCAACTGCACAGTTCAAGCGAGCATCTAACCAGGTTTTTTTTTAGATTATACAATGTTTGAGGGCCTCATTCATGTTTGACTATTAACTCATATAAATCAATAATCCACTTGGATATAGAAAATGAGTGACTATTACCTACCAAATAAGGGTTCAGCAATAATAGCAACTGAGAGTTGTGAAGCATAAACAAGATATGGCTAGAAGTAAGTGTTCATGTATTTTGTGCAGCTGGATAGTCTACAAATGTCCCAAAAGGGATCAAACATATGTCATAAACAAACATAATGTTGTATGGTAAATATCAAAATGATATCCAATATGACCAAGCCTCCTTCATGATGCTCCTGATTTTCCTATTCGAATATTGCCAATTTTTTTAATGCAAGGTAAATACCATTCAATCACTTTTAATTACTATATTATCCATATTAAAAGCTCTAATCATTTGGAGGACAAGAAGTGGAGCTTCAACACATATTTTTTTGGGATGAAGTACGAATGGTGGTCAAGTCTTAATTTCATAATTAAGAGAATTTTGAACAAAAAGACATAACTGATATATATATATATATATATATATATATATATATATATATATATATATATATATATATATATATATATATATATATATATATATATATATATATAAAGTTATATAATAATAAGCTAATACAACTATTCTAAAAAGACTAGATAAAATTTTGTATTAAGAGAAATTACAAAAAGTTTACCCATAGACTGGTTTGCATAAAATGTCGCATGGCCTGGTTTCCTTGATCTCTTATGGGCTCCATTTTGAGAGGAATTTGATTTTCCTTTATCTGTTGTGGCTGCACTCCTGTCTCATAAACCAGTCAAGGATCTTTGAGAAGTTGATTTAAATGTTGTCACAACCATCACTGGTTTGAGCACACGCCAACCTACTTGAAAAGAAACAACACATATAATATTAGCTTACACATAAAATTTGATAATTCCTTGAAAATTCAGTAGAGGATGTAAAAGACACTAAAAGTGCAATATTGCAAGTTTCTTCTAACATATCTATTTGAAGTTCTCTGCTGTCACAGGAAACGTGACAGCTTGTCACTGTTTTGAAGAAATTTAAGGAAATATGCCTCTCCCACTTTTTTGATTAAAATGTAACTTGTGGGAGAGGTACTTAAGCCTATAAATATGATGGTTTTACTATGATTTAGATGCAGGTGACAGTGAATAGAGAAAGGAATAGTGGGTGACTGATGAACAAATAGTGAGGGTGCACTTAGAAAGCACCACATGGTGAATATAGTGATCTAAGGGTTGGAGTGGATAAATGAATGTTGGAAAAAATTAAGGGAGTGTATTGTAAGGTATCTAAACCATTAGAAAGGTTTTGTGAAACTGTTAAGGGTCTTTTCTAGAGAGTCCTAGGCTAGAAACCCTTAAAATGAGGGTTTGACAAAAGAATGCTTAGATGTGAGTGGAATTTCAAAAAAAATTAGGAATCTTTCTATTTAATAGATTCCTTAAGACTATGTCAAGGTTTGGAATGTTGGAAGTAAGAGAAAAAATGAGTTGCTTCGTAAATGGATGGCTAATTAGGCCTAGTTGCATGTATGAGCAGTCATAGAATGGTTCATCAGTCACATTATGAAAGGAATGAGATTCATAGGGTTTGAAGAACTCAATAAATGTTATTTGAAAAAGTGAAGAGGTTACTAGGTTGTTTGAGAAGTTTGGAAGTAAAGTGTAGATTACTTGCAAGACAGGGCTAATAAGATAGGCCTATTGAAGGTAGTTTTATGTTTGAGACAAAACTAATGTTTGGTAGGAGTTGGAACTCCTTAGTTATGTTATTTGAAGGGTATTGAAGCATTGTAAGGATTAGGGGAGTATTTGAGTATAGAGATCAAGAGTTGGTATTGAAGCATTGTGATCCTTAAGATTTTTAAAATTATAAGAAAAGGTGTTAAACAGGGCTTTTTGGAATATGGAAACATTTGTTTTTAAGGCATTGTATTGAAAGCTTGAGCTAACTCCTTGTGATGCCAGTCATCATAAGTATGATGCTCAAATGTCTTTAGGTATTGAGTGTTCTAGAATTGGTCATTAACCTCATTTTCTTTGAAATTGTTTGGTGAAGATTTGCACATGAAATTGAATTTAACCCTAGCTTACCTAGATGCTAGGGTTCTAATTTTTGCAAACTTGGCAGAAGTTTTATTCTTCCAATTGGACATAGGGTTATTTAGCTTAAATTAATTCAATTGGGAAACGCCTTTTTTCTTTGTAAAAAAGAATGACCATCAAATAAAAAAATTGTCCTATTTCAAAGTAAAAATGTAATGGCCTAACCCTAGAATTCTTATACATTCTAAAGTCTCAATTTTTTGTCAAGAACAGGATAAAATGTAGGCAAGGTAAGCACATACTTTAGAGAACTATAGCTTCTATTGAGCAACCTGAACAAAATCATATTATATTAATGGGGAGTCTAAAAGGAAAACACCTACCTTAGAAAAACATACTTTTAAGAGGAATCCAAGAATAAAAAAAGCTGCATGAAATGTGATGATAATGAAGACAATTAGAAGAATAATAAACTCATAGAGATAAAAGAGGAAACCCTCTAAATCTAACATCATAACCCAGAATCTAGTCAAATAGTTAGAGGGAAAAATAGCGAGTTACTTTGAAACAATACATATGGATGCCAAATCCTCTCCTCTTCTGCCCCATAAATGAAGATAAATTTTGTTTGTTGAAATGTCAAAGGCCTTGGTCAATTGTTACTCATTTAAACATTTTGCAACTCAAGAGACAATTTGGGTTTAATATGCTTTAGCAAGTAAAACTTGCTAGCTTTTCTTTGGAGTGTACTCTGGAATTTATTTTGAAAAATGTCATCCTTTGTAAATATATATTATACAAAGAAAAGGGGGTCTACTATTTTTTTGTCTTGGTTTGTTGACATTGATTGCTCCCCATGTAACAGAGCCATGTGGATCATTATTGAGTGTCAAGGTTATAAATTTTGGATCTGTTTATATTTTCCATTTTGGTAATGGCTATTATAGAGAATGGATAGAGGAGAGGATTCAATTAGCCTCTAGCCTTCCTAAAGTTCCTTGGATTCTTGATGGGCTAGAGACGTGGAATTTGATAACCTATAAATTTCCTAAAGTTCCTTGGATTCTTGATGGACCAGAGACATGGAATTTGTTAACGTATAAACTTCCTAAAGTTCCTTGGATTCTAGTGAGGACATCAATATGATAGGAAAATGAAGATACATCTTGTTGTAATAGAATACACTTACTTTTTAAACTAAAATGAAAAGGGTCCTTAGCTTGTCTGACCCTCTTGAACATAATGAAAAAGGGTCCTTAGTTTGAGCTTCACTTGGTTTCAAAAATACTATAATATTCTCTACTTAACAAGGCCAACCACGTGAAGGTGGAAGCTCATCTGGCTTCACCTCCCTCCCTCTAACATCAATCTAAAGTACCCATTATCATCTAATTACATACTCCATTCATTCATCCATCCATTTATGAACTATAACATTCAATCAATACAATCACATAACATTTATTAATACGATATAAAATTCATTAATACACAATACTAATCAAGACTTCATTGACACATAACAATATTCATTAGCATAAAATAAAAATCTCTATTAATATGCATCATTCATACATAATTACTTAAAACAAAGTTCTTTCATTATCCAACAAGGTTTATCAAAGAAGATTTTTAAAACATCATATCTTTTTCTTTTTTTCTGAGCTCTCTTAAGAAAAGTGCTCATAGGATCATCTATATCTGCACCATTCTCCTCCTCTTCTGGCATGTGTAATGTCAAATTACGATGGTTCCTTCTCTTTGAAGGAGCAGGAGGCTGCTACACTAAAGGGGGCTCTGTTGCAAGAACAAGTGAATGGGATAAATTGGCATACTCTTTTTCTTTTTCTAACTGTTACAAGTCTGTAATTAAGTACGAATACAACATAACATGCATTTTTCTTACCTAGAAATGCCACATCATGTACATTAACATTTTGATCCACCACCACATCAACATGTTGAACACTTGGAACATGGTCCATTCCTTCAGCATGATGTTCAACATGCTCTGAAATATTCAAAAAAAGGATACACGTCAAATTGCAATTGAAGATGTTAAATTATCTTCATAATTGCATAATTAATTTCCAATAGAAAATTAATACCTCCACCACTATAATGCACATCATGGCCTTCGTCATGAGCAGGTTCTGTGGTAGGATATGAAGGCTACAATAAAATGTTATGCACATTGTTATGTAGTCAGTTTACATTTAAAACTGATACCAAAAAAAAATCTTCTCAACTATATATTCAATTTCATTTACTTTTCATCTGACCAATTTACCTGTGAGATATCATTTGGTGCACTGAATTCTTGGGAAAGGCTTACAGATTCTTCATGTAGGCATGCAACCACAACTTTATAGCCTTCCTTCAAGGCAATTTTTCTATCTTCATCTGTGACCTCCACATTGAATTCTGTGCCCTGTATTTTTTGCTTGATAACATCAATTTTCCATGTATGGCTTCATTAAACAAACTTTTTGCAACATTATATTTTAAAAAAATGAAATTTCATTGCTCTACTTACAAGTCAAGACTAGAGATTCATATAGCCACCAGAGCCAAGTTTGTGTTGGCCAACCTTTTCTACTCTCGCTTTTGTAGCCACAGATATGTCCTGCAATCTATGAACAATTTCAAACATCTTAGATTATATATTTACAAATATCAATAATTAGTGCATGATTAAAATGTACTCAATATTATAATGACATACCTATTTTTGCCCTGTGCTGCTTCATTATCTCTATCTTCACATAGCCTTTTCTCCTTTGCATCTTCTATTATTTCATTCCACTCCATTGGTGGAATCATAGGAGGACAGTCATACTTTGGGTTATCCTTAAGAGCCCTTCTATATTGATCCCTCGTAGTCTTTATATGCTTTTCTGCTCTTTTTAGAAGTAGGCTAGTGTAAAAAATGTTTTTTCCAAATTTCTCCTCAAAAGATGCAATCAGCTGATTATTTAATTCCACGGCTTGTACATTCCACCTTTTTAAAAACAAATAGATTGTTAGATCAATAACTTTAATATATTACAATAAATGGAAGAAAAGAAAAATTATGTAGCAATGATATGAAACTACGTACCTTTTATGTATGGTGGGTCCAAATAGTCTCAATGTCATATGAAAAAGATGTTCAAAGAAAGCATTGTTACCTACAAAAACATAAAGAATTTATCAATCCAAAATGAGTAATGTAAAAGTAAACTAAATTTACACTTTAAATAATAAAAAATTTAAAGCACCTAGAAGCTTTCATTCTTTTAATGGAAACATAGTTTTCTTATTCAGCAACAATGTCCCTTCATATGAACCAATACTAATCACATGAACTGCTCTAGGAAATGGATCAGCTTCAGTAATACTGCTCTCTGTTGGTCTATCAACTAAAACATCATGACAATGCTAGTACTGCTCTATGTTGGTCTACCTCCTTGCCTATCTCCATGTCTCTCTATGTGTGGGTATATATATGTATGTGTGGTGTGTGTATGCATGTGTTTGTGTGTATGCAGGCTTCTGTAGACATCATTTAAGCACTAATATGCTACTTCATTTCTCATCAACTTGTAGAAATACATTACAAATAGCACATTACAAAATATAGAAAAACAAGGTTTTACCAGTTCTAGTGGGCATAGATGAGGATGTTTGCATGGTCCTTATTGCCGACAATGCACAAGGCAATACTGGACCGCCAACCAAAGGAGGAGTCTGCACTTCATCATGAGTTGAAGAATAGAATATTATTAGCCAAAACATTTGGAATGGATAAAGATCAAATGGGATACTAGTGAGAAACGTCCACACAAAAAAAAGGTAAGTGTTATAATGTTGATCAAAACAAACAAAGTGTTACTTACACGAAGGTTGTACACAACAACCCTTACCATGTTCACCATGTGATGTCACAACTGGCACATATGTCCATATAAAAATACATAAAATTAGAGATCATGATCCATAAGATACTATAAAATATTAATATCTATTGAACTTCTATTACTGCTTTAGTCAAATTACTGCTTACCTTCAAAGATTGGATTATACGATCGAATTCTATTCTCAATGCCTCTTTCTACTCACTTTTGTCACCCTCAATGATAATGTTAACAAGTTCATCAGTGTATCTTTGCTTAATTTTCTAGGTGATGAATATAGGGTCAATACTAAGGGCAATGTCATGTAGATATGATGCCCATATTTCAGATCGCATTTGATCAATGATCATTCTAGCTTTTTCCTATCATTTGTGACATCAAATATCAGTATAATTTCATCAAAATAACTCCAAAGCCATAAAGAAAAGAACATAATAATATGGCATTTGTTTCTATATTAACATTAAAATTTACAATAATTAATGTTTACCTCTATTGAAGGTGTCTGAGATGGTGCATCCATATCGCCCTGTGAAAAAAATTAGTAAGTCTTAGAAATCAGTAGCAAAATTAAAGTAATAGACTTACCAAAAAAATATTAATAATAAAGTAGATTGTATATGTAAATCATTTGTCTTAAGTAAAAAATTTAGTGTAACTAATTTTTATATCTAAAAAAATATTTGACATGTTCTACTTAATGTTTATATGTATGTTGAAATAAATTATTGGAAAGAATGCTTCTGAGAGGGGGGGGTGAATCAGAAGTACTAGCCTTTATAACTGTTTCAAATCCTTAACAACATATTTTTGAAATGAACATGCATGCATATAAATATTAAGCAATCATAAGAAACCAATATGCATCACCACATAACACTTAAGATTTGGTAACCTAGAAACCCTCCAGAAATAAGGTAAAACTAGGGTGGGGATGATACCCACAAAATCACTGCAGTAATAATGTTTAACCATTCTGATGGTCTGCCCTGTTAAAGGCGTACCCTATCAAAGGCTTTACACTGTATCGATAGTGACCTGGTTAAAGGATTTACAAACACTTTACATGAAGTGTCACCTTGTCAAAGGATTTAGTCACCTAGTTAAAGGATCTATAAAATAGCTACTAAGCTTACCTATCATCATAGGATTTCCTTTCTAATACAATGGCTAAAGAGTATTAGGTATGATAAATCTAATGGCTTATAATCCTTTGATTGCTAAATATAGGCACTTGATCTTCTCTCTCTGATCTTGATCCTCTGTGATCTGATTCTCTTCTCTTTGATATTAGACTTCCTTATACACATTTTTCATGCTCTCTATATTTAATCTGATTTTGTCTTCCTTATAAAGACACTCAAAGACTTAGGGTTAGGTATGGATCTACGATCCATATTTAATCTCTAATTTTTGCGTATTCCTTGCACATCTCTTATTGTTTGCACACCTTCTCCATTTTTTTTATTGGCTGCATGTAGATTGCATAGGAAATAGATTTGATCTTATCACTTAAATCTTCTGAGATTTTTCTTATGTCAGCTATGAAAATGTTTTACATCTGAGTTTGTGAAGTTTCAAACTCATATGTTGATTCTGAGTTACTCAGCACTTACTACTTCCTGATGCTCGACACCTACTATAGCTCGGCTTCTGTATATGCTCCTATCTTGCTCGGCATCCTTTTAGACTCAGCACCTGAATAATGCTCGGTACTTAGATCATGCTAGGCACTTGTACTCACTCGACACCTAATCTTCACTCGGCACCTGAAGACTGCTCGGCACTTGAAGATCACTCAGCACTTGTTGAATTTCTTGACTCAGCACATGTTGTGGCTTAGCATACACAGTGTACTCAGCTTCAATGTGAAAGGTGGTTAAGTGTGTTGGCACTCAAATGTCAAAAACATTTTTAGACTAACAATCTCCCCCTTTGACATGAGTGTCAAAAACACTTAACTAAGAAATATTTATTTGATGTTATGAGTATGCTTTCTAATCTGCTTGGTATGTATACAGAGGTTTATCAAAAATGTGTAACTTAATCAAAAATGTGTAACTTACAATATATATACCTCAAAGTTATTATAACTCTTATAACTCCCCCTGAGTTGATCATGCCAATGTCTTCTATCATTATGCTTAATGTTCTCTTGAATATATCTTCAACATATTATCTCCCCCTTAGAGTATTATCTCCCCCTTTTTGATACTTATGTCAAAGGGTCCTAAATAGTAATGCCATGTTTGGCCAAAAATGTCTTGTTTACCTCAAGGAGTATTTGGGGAGCTGCATCCCAATTATTTAAGGCAATATCCAATGACTTTTATTGGATTACAAGCTGTACTACAAGATCAACCAATCCTTCATGTGTAGAAATATTAGGATCCTTCTTCAGGACTATTTTTGCATACATTGGCTCCTTGTGCAATACTTCTAAGTGAGGAGTAATGGAGGCTTGAATTTGCATCAGCTTTTCTTTGATAGTGGTGTCTTCTCCTGATAATGTACCTAATTCCCTCTAAGTGTGTAATGTATGAGCAAATTGCTTTTCACTTTGTGTAGGACCTGAGGGTAGTTGCGTGCCAGAGAGTTTTAATTTACTCTCAAGGTTCAAAATTTTCTGATTTATTTCATGTGTGAACCTAGAAAAATCACACAATTTTCTATAAAGGGAAAATATGTTCCCTAATAAACTTTTAACATTTTCCAATTTCTTGGCTAGGTCAACCTGTCCCAAAATTATGTTATTAGCTATCTTCTGGTTGACTTTTCCTATAAACTTCTTTTCTAACCATTTCATTATTTTTAGATTAGTATCATGGTCTTCATTATTTACTTGGTCAACTATATCAGATAATTGCTCAAGTATTGGCTTGTTTGCATCTGGAGGTTGAAGACTAAAGGCATCCATGAATATATCTTTTATTTCATGCATTGCCTACTTGTATTTGTAGTCTTTTCTCATTGCCTCTTGCCTCCTCCTCTTATCCAATGCACTCTGTATTTCATTCATCTTTTCCTCATTTAGAGTGCTTGAGTCATAATAGGGTATTTTGATTTCTTCATCAAGCTTAGGAATACCATAATGGATGGTCCTGGCTACCCTTGTAGAACTTGAACTTGGTGTACTGACATGTAAAGTTATCTTTTCAGTACTCTACTCATGACTGGGTTTGGTGGGAGTTGCTATTTTTGGTAATTCAACCAAAGTTTGTATTGCAGACTCCTCTTTGTTTTGGGTTTCTTCCTTCTCCTCTTCTTCTTGTTTTTCTTGTTCTTGTTGTGCTATAACTGCTAGAGGTGTACTCACTGTTCGAGCTATTGTCCCTATGATTACCATTGTTGTTGCACTTGCCTCCTGATGAGTTGGAGTGACTAATCTTGCTGGTGACGAAGGTGGTAGAAATGTAAGCCCAGTAGTTTGAATGATTTGAGGTGGTTGTTGTGATGGCACCTCGACCTCTTTGAGTTTATCTACTGACTTTTGAAGATTATCCACACTGACCAATATGGGATTTGTACACAATTGTGCTTGTAGATTTGTTTGGTCAAGGATCTTAGTAAGATTCGCTACAGTTAATGGATTGATGTTTTGACATGTAGTGTCAACAACATCCTTAATCTTTATGATTTTTGTAGGTGTGATAGGTGAGTGAGGAGAGGTAGGAAGTGAAAGATGTGTGCCTTGCACATTTTTCTGTTCATCAGTTCCTTTGTCTTCATCTTTTCTTTCCTCCTCTCTTTCTTTCTTATTTTCCCCTTCTTCAACCTTTTTCTCTTCTTCTGTTTTCTATTCTCTCCTCTTCCTTCTTTCTTCAGGTTTAGTAGAAGCTTCTTCTTTGTATATTTTTTCAAGAACATCTTCAAACATTTTGTACAAGTTTTCCATACTCTTGTTGTTCTCTGCACAACTTCTTCAATTTTTTTTTGCAGGATGGAGAATGTCCTATATTTAGGTGTAAACCTTTTGTTATGCCTTTTGACTGCTTGAGTTACCTATTCTTTTGTCAAATCAGGCAGTAAGTTTGCTAGGGTTGATTCCCTCATCTCTTTCTCCATCATTAGGTAGAAATGTCATTTGTCTTTTATAATTTTAGACAATTCCTTTGGCAATTGTCCATCTAGTTCAAGAGGTGTATACTTGAACTGTGCCATAAATGCATAGACTGATTCTTCTATGCTATTTTGTTCCTCTTTACTAAACTTATTGAAATCAATATTTTTCATTTCATTTAAGTCTCCATTCCTAATCTTCTTACATAATATATCAATTGAAGATTTAGGAGGACTTACCTCTTCAATCTGATCTTCTTCATCAGTATTAGGTTGGGCCACATATCTTTTCCTTTTCTTTGGCTCTTCCTGTGCCTTTGTGTTTTTCTTCTTTGTGGCTTCCTCTTTAGCCTTTTGGGTAGAGGCCCTTGTTGTAGCTCTGGTTGTTGGCTTTTTTGGCATTTGCATGGCAGATTTCGTTTGTGGGGGCTAAGAAGCAGGAGAGGTCTTTGTTTTCCTTTTAATGACTCTGCCTCTAATGAGTGCTTCCTTGGTTTTTGTTTCCTCAGAACTCTCATCTTTTTCTTCTCCTTATCTTTGAAGCAATTCAAGTGGCTCTTGTTTTGGCTCACCTTCTTCTTCTCCTTCACTAATCTCTTCTTCTTCACCTGATGCACTAGATTCTCCAACACCAAATTTCTTCTTTATCTGCTTTACCAGCTTGTCCTTTTTCTTTACTGCTGAGGCTATCTTGAGTTCTATAACAACTCTTGATTTTACAGTGTCATATGTCCCAAATGCCTTGGCAGATTTGTCCATTTCCTCTACAAGTAAAGCTGTGATGGCTGCAGAAGCTTGGTCAACATCAAGCTCATATCCTAATGGTCTAAGCCATCTTGTCCTTGGAAGGACTACTTGAATGTAGGTGTAATCAATATCAACAAGAAAACATATGTCATTTATATGCTTTTCTACCAGTGAGACTGGTATCCTCATTCTATTCTTCATTGCATTTTTGAAATCCTCAAAATAGATAGACATTTGATCATCAAAGCTATCTCCCATTTGTCCAATGAAATCATTAATTTGATCAACAATGGTTTTATTTTGACTCCAGTTGACTTTGCCAAAAGAAGGGAATTCCTTCATTACATAGAAGAACATACAAACCAACATTGAACCAAATTTTCACTGTGCTCCCTTGGATTTTCTAATAGCTCCAATATTTTCATTAATCTATTGCAACAAGAGCTCTGCAAGATCATAAGTGTGATCTTTCTTTATAATTTTATGTGCCACATCTATTGCTATGCAGGGTACACTATTTAACATACTGGATTGGTAAAACTTATGTGATATGATCCTTATAGAAAAATCTAAAAGGGGATCAGTTATGGTGTCTATAGTCATGCCTCTATTATTCCACTTTGCTCCTGTGTTCTTCTCAATTGTTTCCTTCTTTTCACTTCTTAAGGTTTTTGGCCAATCTAGGGTTGGAAAGCTAGTAACCCTATGAACCATCTTCTGGGTAATCTTGACTTGCCCTTGTTCTAACCAGAATGATCCATAATGGATTCTACTGAGTATAATGCGTATTCACTCGTTTTGTAATACAATTGGAAAAACTAGGGCTTTGGTTAAACCCTTCTTTTCTATGATAGAAAACTCATCTTTCATAATACCATTATCACAGAGTTTGTCGTAGGCATTAAAGATTTCCAAATCTCCTATTGCTCCTATTTTACAATTATAACATTTTCGCAAATCCTAAACCATAACAACTTTTTCAAGGATGGTGGATAGGGCACTAGTGGGATCATTTTTGTATGCAACCTCTGGTATTGGTCTAAACTTAGGTTGCTTAACTTCGTTGCTAACAAGTTGAATTTCATGACTCATTTTCTCTTGGGTCATTTTTGAGCTTGTCACCATTTATATCTGAACTAGGGTTTTAACAATTTAAAGCAAAAATTTTCAAACTGTAAAACTTGGCACTTGAAGGAAATACCTGGATAGATACTTTGATCACTTGGGTAGATTGCTGCAAATCACTGGTTGAAAGCTTGAAAATCACTCAAACGTGCTAAAAATAATCGCTCTTCATTTGAATGGCTCAAGAATGAATCGAATTTTACTTTTAAATGACAAAAGAAACTTTTGCATTTAATGCATTTTAGTACCTACACCTATCACTCAGCTTCCAAATGTTTTTCAACTCGACATCAACTCGACAACTATGCTTACTCGGCATCTACTAACTTTGCTGATTAACTCAACATCCAAAGCAGTTTTACTCGGCATTCAAAGATGACTCGGCATCATTGTTTGAATTTCAATCTTAGCATCTTATCTTATGCTTAATTCTTCTTTTCAGTGCTTCTTTGTCTTGGGACTTACGTATGATATATCTTTGTATATCAATCCCATATATCTCCTTATGCTTAGTTTGATGAAGTGTGATCACTTGACTCGTTAGGTGAAGTGATCCCTTTGCTTAATGTACTACACTCATCTTTCTTCTTCCAAATCTTATTCATTTGTCCTCTTATGACATCAATCTTTTCTTTTCCTTTGTTGGCTTCAGTATTTGGTGCTTTGGACCTTGTAGGACAGTTCTTGCTAGTATGACCAATTTTCAAGCAACTGAAACATGTAGTTTGGCTCAACCATCTTTTATAGTTTCCCTTCAAATGTGTTCTTATACAATTTTGGGGTGTATGTCCATATTCTTGACAATAGTGACAATTGTACCTGGTGTTATAATCCCAATGGTAGTGGCTTTCATTCCCTTTTTCTGGTTGATTTGATGTCCACATGGGCTTTGATCTACATTCAAATGCCCTATGTCCATATTTCTTGCAGTTATGACAATGTCCATCAAATCTTTGTGTTCTTGGGATTTTGGATCTATAGTCTTGTGTCATATGTCCTTGCATTTTGCACTTGTTATAGTAACTCTTGCTTTTCTGTGTGTTTGGCTAATTGATTCTTCTATTCTTGCAAATACTAGCAATATGTCCCTTTTTATTACAGTAATGACAAGTGGGTTTAGAATCCTTACCTTTGTCACTTCTTTTCTCAACACTCTTTGATGATTCTCCGACTTTAGTACTATTGTATCCAAGTCATGATGTATCATGGATTGATCTTGGGAATTTTAGCAACTATTCAAAGTACTTTATGGCTTTGCTTGACTTGTTGAAATTTTCTACTATCTCCTTTTCTCTGTTCAGTTCATTCTATAATTGTTCATTCTGCATCCTCAGAGTAGAGATCTCAATATCTTTCATATTAAGTTCATGATGAAGGTTCATCATTTGAGCAAGTGTATCCATCTACATGTTTGAGATCCTTGTTGATTCAGTACTCTTTTGTTCCAGTCTGTTTGCAAGATTTCTTTTGTCATCTTCCATCATGACTTTGTCCTCAACTGCTCTTTTCTTTTGTTTAATGATTTCACATAACATTATGGCATGTGATTCATGTTGCATCTTGAGAGATCTTATCTCATTTGCTTGAACTTTGTTTTTCTCCATAAATTCTTCTATTGCTGCATCAAATTCTTTAGTGCCTCCATTGGAAAACACTTGTGTGGTATCAATTTCCTTGTAGTGTATGTCATTTTCAGCTATGGCTATCTCCCTTCTTCTTTTCAAATATTTTTTTAATTCCACTCTAGCTTCCTCTACCTTTTGTAGAGTGAGATGCACATCTATCGCCTAGTTTTCAATGATCTTTCCAAGTTTGAAAACCTCCATCCTTAGATCTTTTCCTCTAACCTATTAGGCTTCTCTTTGAGAGAAACTAGGCTCTGATACCAATTGTTCGAATAAATTATTGGAAAGAAAGCTTCTGAGAGGGGGGGGGGGTGAATTAGAAGTACTAGCCTTTTTAACTATTTCAAATCCTTAACAACATATTTTTGAAATGAACATGCATGCATATAAATATTAAGCAATCATAAGAAACCAATATGCATCACCACATAACATTTAAGATTTGGTAACCCAGAAACCCTCCAGAAATAAGAAGGTAAAACTAGGGTGGGGATGATACCCACAAAATCACTGCAGTAATAATGTTTAAGTACTTCTGATGGTCTACCTTGTTAAAGGCCTACCCTGTCAAAGGCTTTACACTATATCAATAGTGACCTAGTTAAAGGATTTACAAATGCTTTACATGAAGTGTCACCCTGTCAAAGGATTTAGTCACCTAGTTAAAGGATCTATAAAATAGCTACTAAGCTAACCTATCGTCATAGGATTTCCTTTCTAATACAATGGCTAAAGAGTATTAGGTATGATAAACCTGATGGCTTACAATCCTTCGATTGCTGAATACAAGCACTTGATCTGCTCTCTCTGATCTTGATCCTCTGTGATCTAATTCTCTTCTCTCTAATATTAGACTTCCTTATACACTTTTTTCATGCTCTCTATATTCAATCTGATTTCATCGTCCTTATAAAAACACTCGAAGACTTAGGGTTAGGTATGGATCTACGATCCATATTTAATCTTTGATTTTTGCTTATTCCTTGCACATCTCTTATTGGTTGCATGCCTTCTCCATTTTTCTTATTGGATGCATGTAGATTGCATAGGAAATAGATTTGATCTTATAACTTAAATCTTTCAAGATTTTTCTTATGTCGGCTATGAAAATGGTTTACATCTGAGTTTGTGAAGTTTCAAACTCATATGTTGATTCTGAGTTACTCGGCACTTACTACTTCATGATGCTTAGCACCTACTGTAACTCGGCTTCTGTATATGCTCCTATCTTTCTCAGCATCCTTTTAGACTCGACACCTGAATAATTCTTGGTACTTAGATCATGCTCGGCACCTATACTCACTTAGCACCTGATCCTCACTCGACACCTAAAGACTACTCGGCACCTTAACATCACTTGACACTTGTTGAATTTCCTGACTTGGCACATGTTGTGGCTCAGCATACATAGTGTACTTAGCTTCAATGTGAAATGTGGTTAAGTGTGTTGGCACTCAAATGTCAAAACCATTTTTAGACTAACAATGTACACATATGGTTTGGAAAGAAAATGTTGGTAACACAAGACCCCATCATAGTTGGCATTGATCTTACCTAGGCATTTCATTGATCATCATGATCTTCATCCATGTCATCATCATCATCATCATCATCATCACCATCATCGTACTTGTCACTTTGATCATCGTCCTCACCACCATCATCATCATCTTGATCACTATCATCATCATGACCATCATCACCATGATCATCACCATTTTCATCACCATGATCATGATCGTCATCAACATGATCATCATCATTATCACCATTGCCATTAGCATGACCAAATTCATCACCATCTTCTTCTTCTTCATCACTAGGTAACTATCATTCCTGATAATCATTTACTTCCTCTTGTGCTTCTTTAATATCTTCTTCTTCGATCACATTATACTTTATCGGCCTTCCTCTTGGGTCATGTCTAACAACAAATGACCAACCTAGTTTGTGTGGAACACCAAAGTAAAACACTTGCTTGCATTTTCTTGGAAGAACATAGGGCTCATCTCTGACTGGCTCAAATGACCTTGTATTAATCATAGTAAATCCATTGTCGTGTTCAATAATAGTCCTATTGGGATAATTTTGATTTAGTCTTAACCTAAACCATTTGATGAAAAATAGAACTATTTTGAATGAATTAAAG
This sequence comes from Cupressus sempervirens, assembly GCA_028749045.1. Classification (NCBI taxonomy): domain Eukaryota; kingdom Viridiplantae; phylum Streptophyta; class Pinopsida; order Cupressales; family Cupressaceae; genus Cupressus; species Cupressus sempervirens. The sequence goes on along the minus strand of CM053793.1, from coordinate 505,439,502 downwards.
TTGCACTCAAGTATATCATCCAAAATTCCATAGTATCAATTTTTAGATTGTTGAGGATGTATATCAGTTCTAGATGAAATATTGGTGACCACAAACACAGCACTTATCCCAAAACACACATTTTCTTCATTTCATCTAACTTTTATGTGTAGAATTTATAGTCATGGTAGTACATAGCTTTGTGGTTTTTGACTTACAATTATTCAAACATGTTAAGAATCTTCTCATTGATCTATGAGTTGATATTAAACTTATGTCTCATGATTAGTACTCTTATACGTACCTTTGTATCTCTTAAGCCATATATTAGATCAAGTACCATTGGCATAACATTAGGATCTCCATTATGATGAGCTTCTTTAACCAAGGATGCAACACCATCCAATGTTAATGAGTGACCATTTTCTCGAGATTGTTCAATCCATACCGTCATCCAATCAAGATTGTTTGCAATATACAAGTGTAGTGCATCCCACTCATGACCAACTATAAAGAAGACAATTACACTAGTTAGAAACAACTTGTATATATTGGCTATGGATAAGAATTATTAAATTTTTAAAAAAAAACTTATAATTACCTCTCACCCTCCTCAATCTACCTTTCCCTGTCAGGTACTCCCCTTTGAATTTGTCATTACAGTTGGGATCCCAAATGCGATCTACATGGATATCTACTACAAAAATTGGAAGATATTCACTAATATACACCATGGTTTGGTATATCATATATCCCTCTATCATAGAGCCCTTAGGACATTCTCTTTGTTGAACCAAGCCCTTCATAAATTTCAAGTGCCTCTCAACCATCCACATTGATCTAGCTTGTACAGATCCACACAATTCAATCTCCTCAACTTGATGTATGAGGTAGTGTTCTTGAGCATTGAAAAACATTGGAGGTAAACACTTTTTCATTTCACACATAAGATGTGGAATTTTTCTCTTCCAATATTTTATATCTTTTTTATCAATTTCTTTAAATGTTAACCACCTAAAAGAGATTCAACAAGCAAAAACACATAAAGGAGATTTCAAATAAAACTATACAATAGATTTCAGATAAAAAGCTACAAATCTAACAAAAAACACTTCTAACCTCATGTATTTTTCAAGATCATATATAACTTGTTTAATACTATTGTCAAACTATTGTGGAAGGGATAGAGGTAGGATGAACTACAATCATTAAAAAATGATCATTTTAATATATTATTAAATAATGCAATTGGTACTACATTCAATCTTACAAATATACTGTAAATAGAGAACATGACTTACCTTGAGGAAGGTATGCCAATCATGTGTTTTCAACCCTAGCCCAAAATCACCTTTCTTTAATAGAAGAGTGCTTATATTTGCAACGAATCTTATTGGAAATTTTTCTTTTTTTATGACTTCTTTTAATGCATCACTTTGTTGCTCCATTAATAACCAAGGAAGGGCAAGCTTGTATTTATGTGGTCTTCGTTGCTATTTGATTCAATGAAAAATTTTAGTGTATGATTGGATTCATGAATGTCAGTACAATTTTTGGCAATTTTTTCTCTATCACGCCTTCCATCCAACATTTTTCATAGTGTCTCTATTACATTCTTTTCAATATGCATAGCATCAAACAAATGTGTGATTGGGAGATCCTTGTAGTATGGTACCTACTAAATTGAGTAGGATAACTTTTCATTCCTCTAGGAAGTTGGTCATTGATGCCTTGATGACCTTCACGAGCATCAATTACAGCATTAGTAAATATAAGACAATATCAAAATACAAATTTGAAACTTCAGATGACAAATGGGACATTACCTCGATGATTTATCGATCATATTTCAAATTTCATAAATGAGGTGTCATTCTTCATGGACCTAATGATGTCTCTTCTTTCCCATTGAAAAGATGTTTTTTGGCAATTCAATACCTATGGTTATTGTGGAAAAAGTGTCTAAACTCATCAAACACCTGCTTTCCTAAACTTCTCGAATGACGACATTTCATCTTCGGACCACAAACTGGACATGCAAATTTTCCCTTTATCTAAAGACCTAAAAGATCATGTATAATTAGATCATGTACAATTATCATGTGCAACTTAAGCATTAAATAGTAATGTGTAAGCACTATAATAGACCAAAAATATGTGATCTTAACAATATAAGATACTGCAAAAATGAGTTAGCCCAAGGACATCATGTATTGTCTATATAAGCATTGCATGAAATTGAAATTGTTGATGTCCTATCGGTCTAGAGATGTCATACATAGTGATGCCATTCCATAATTTCAACAACTCATCAATTAGGGGCTCAGTATAAACATTCATATCTTTAACTTGGTATTTACCTAGCAATTGAATGAACATAAACATTACGTAATTATTATAACCATTTTCATGTACTATTTATAAATTAATTTAGATAACTATAAAATAAAATAAATACCTAGCACAATCATTGACAATATTATGTGCTCCCTCTTTATGGACATCCAAGGAGGAATGTTATTGTTAATAAAAAAAATAGGTCACACTAAGTAAATAGATCTCATATCTCCATATGGATTGACACCGTCCACCACCAATGAAAGCTTCAAATTACGAGGTTCTTTTTTAAAGTGTGACCATGTTTCTTCTATCTCTTTAAATACAGAACCATTGATAGGGTCACATAATGTCATCCTAACTTCTATTGTGTGCATGGTAATCCATAAATTGTGCCAAGCTAGCACACCTGAATAACCGTTGAAGATGTGAAATAATGGGAATGTACCGAAGAACCTTGTGAGGCACTTTTTTTGTTATTTGATCTTATTGATATCTACTAACATGACAATTAAGGCATTTTGTTGCAAATTCATGTTGTTTATGATATAGAATGTGATCATTGGGACATGCATGTATTGTCTGATACTTCATTCCAATCTGATCCATAATGTTAGATAATTCTCAATACGAACGAGGCAAAATGTTTGATGGTGGTAACAAAAACTCACTAATCAACCTGCAACAACAAATATGCATTGTTAATATAATGAATAGTAACTATACGCTAACATTGAAGATGACAAAAATGGCATACCTTAGCATACGTGACATTGCTACATTGGATATACCATGCATAACCTTTAAGTTTGCCAACAACACTATAGCCGAGAGTAGAGTTGTTTGGGAGCCTTCATATAAGAGCTCATGTGCCTTCTCAAGTAAAGGTATATCAAGACCATCTTCATCATCATTATCAGATTCGCTAGTACCATCATTATGAGCCTCTTCATCAACTGCCCCAATACCATCTTCTTTAATCCTATCCTCTAGAACATTATCATCTTCTTCCATGGGAGTGTTATCCTCAGCTTGGATATTTACACCTCCATGTTCCTCAAGTAGGAAATCCACATTTAGCAATGGACGAAAATCGTGGCCCCCTTCAACATGACCATATTGCCTACAATGACTCTGGGCTATTGTGATTAGAATTCTTTGATTCTTTAAGCCCTTACACTTTTTGCAAGGACAATAACATTGATTAGGTTTTCTTCAAAATTGGGCCCATAATGTAGCCATTGTCTCATTATTTTGTTCTGGGTTCATATTGTCAGGCATGGTCTTTCTTCACAAGAAAATATACCTGCAAATAAATTGGACATGTTGTAGTTAATGTTTATATCTGCACATAAGAAAATTATTGATTAATGTTTTCAAATGTAATTAAAATGATCTTATAATTTCTAGAAGGCCTAGATGTTTGCAAAATGTGGATTTATAGACAATGTATCTTAGTTATTTGCAAAATGCCTCAAAGAGATGTCACAAGGTGAAAGTTACTTAGGTGCTAATAGGAGCATGCCATGACTAATCCTGATAGCAATGACTAATGTGATTAATGCATCAACTAATTAAGATGAATAAAAGATTGAAACATATTAATGCAATCTTCAATCAAGAACATGTGAGCTCAAAAGATGGGTAAATCTCAAAAACTCGTGAGCCTAACATCATTACAATTTCAGCCATGAAATAATTGCAATTGAAATTTGTTGACAAATAGGCCTAAGTGGGTTGGCTTAAGGGTCAAAAGAAGAAATCAGATTTCACTTAATTAGAAATCAATTAGCTTATGCAAGTTTAGCCTCATGGTGGTTGTACAATTTTAAAAAACTTAATCCTTAGACCATTTTGGCCTAACATCAAGGGACATGAATTTAGGACTCAAACATCTATAAAGGTTGGATGTTGGAATTCTTTGGAACATCCAAAACAATTCCATAAGCATATAAGAAGAGCAGATTGGCAAGTTCCACCTTGGAGGATGATTTTGGAAAAGAAATTAGAGATCAAGATATCTAAACTCAAATGGATTTAGTGTTTAACTTAGAGTTTATAAAGTAATATTATATTTGGAGGGTTCAAATGCTTTTAGATCTAAGTTTAGAAATGTAGCATTTTGTTACAAGCAACAAGATAAGTGTTGATAAATATTTTGTGGGAATCATAGGTCTAGAGGTGTTACTAGGTGTTGGGACAGTCATAGGTCTGGAGGTTCCATCTGAAGGAGGATTATATTTTATGACAAGGAAGGTTTTGTTTGGGCTATATGAAGGTGTTGGATCCATTGGAAGGATCAGGAAACATTTGGAAAGGTGAGTTTGATAAAACCCTTGGTTTAGGCACCTAGGAAGGAGGGTTTGTTGGTTGGGTGTGTAAAACTTGGTGGAATCTCCTATGAATTTGAAAATCCTTTGTTTTGGATGACAAGCCAACTCTTTTTGAGGTCAGATGGTTTGTGAGATGAGATATGTTAGTGGTTGCTTTGTAATAGAAGGGCTAAAAGAGGGTTAATTATGGGGAAGCAGTGTTGGTTTGGGCATTTGGTCTAAGGGAGTAGCATGAGAATTTGAATTATTTTGTGTAGAATCCAAAATGGTATCTAGATATGGTCTTAGTTTTCTTAGAGTTTTGGGGAAAGTGAGAGAAAAGTGTGAAAAATCGATTAGGCAGGGCTAATTGGGAAATAGGCCTAGTGAAGGGTTTGTAGTGGGTTTTTGGTATCAGAAAATAAGATGAGCATTTGCTAACCTTGGAAACAAGTTACTTGAAGTTTTTTGAGATGTGTGAAGGTGACAGAAACACCTAGTTGAAGTGAAGTCAAGATTGGAGCCTATTGAGGCATTGTGGGCATTTGATGGTTGTTGAACAAGATTGCTTGGTGAATCCATTTGAGGGACATGGGATGATTTCTAAGATGTAGAGCCTATGGTGGCACAAGAGAATGGTATGTTCACTCTGATAAGTTTTGGATTTGATTGGATCAAGGAGAGTGATCCTATGAAGAAGCTTGATTGTGTTATGAGAACACTAGGAAAGTCCCTCTTATTGTGAATAACTAAAAGTCCACCTAGGTCTCTGCATCAATGTCAAGAGCTAAAGGTGGAATGATTTCAAGGCAAGAAAGAAAGCTCCAATAATTCCTCTTTAGAATTGTAGCTAGAGTCCTAAGCATTCCAATCCAAATGATTATGTATCAATAAGATTTAACACAAAATAATCCTAAGAACATTAAGTTAAGTTGAAACATATAAGAAAATGAATGAGAGAAATTTTGTTACCTATTACCTAAAAATAAAACCAGTTGAGGAGGCAAGGGTGCATGAGTTGTCAAAACTTCATGTGCTTCTCACTCAGTTTCTATGGATAACAGGAAAAGTCTTCACATACCCTCATACATTTTAATATTGAATCACAATCAATATTTTGTTGATAGGGAATGTTTAGTAAAATGGAGAAGAGAAAAAGAAACACAGTTGCAGTAAAAAAATAAGGTTAAATGTAGTAGTGATCATTGCAAAAATGCCAACAATATCACCATGAACCATCTGAGAATCAAAAAGATCAAACATAGAGGCAGCCCAATGTGCCATCATGCTCTTACAATATTATCTTGATTTTCTTCCTATATCTAGATAACCACATTTTCTCACTACGATGTTGACATTCTGATCTAATACAAGCCACAAGAAATTGGAATTTTTTTTATGTTTTCATTTGGGAATATTGTTAAGGAAAATATATGGTAAAGGTGATGATGAAGCTAGAATGATGAGAAATCCATTAGTTTCCTAATTTCCTTTCTAATTCATGTGCACTATAGTGTAATGTTATTATATTATCTAATCTACTATCCCCCAATTCTTTACTGTATTCATCTCTAGCTAGTCAAATCTCTTAGACTGTTATATCCATTACATATTTCCCTCTTTAAATTTTAATAAACCTTCATCCTATATAAATGCAAATATATTTTCTAGGTTTTTGTCACAAAACATCCAGCTACTCTGTGGTGATTTTCTAGTTTACAAAAATTGGTTTTGCCAATATGGCAAAACAATCCCAAAATTAGTCTGGTTGGGTTCACTGTACAATATAATATATAATTTGATATTCCTATATATTTATATATAACAATTTATATGTAAATACAATAATGAATAAACTAATATTAAGATATATATTTCACATCCCTCCTATATATCTTTATAGGATTACAAGAATATTATATTAATTAATCTATTTACTGATTTATATATAAATTTGTTATATAACATGATTTTGGGTTGCACATATTACTCACGTGTCATTGGTTGTCCAATGGGGAGTGTAGATTATCCAAAACATCCAATGCTATTGTTGTCAACTCCATGAAAAATTCCTCTGCTTCGGGTCTGTCCTACCAAATTCTAGCCCACTTAAAGCATTCAAACATGGTTGTTAAGCCTTGGAGAACCTTCCATAAAATTTTAAACAATGGGCGCCAAGAATTTTTTTATTAACAGCATTTTGAGCTCCTAGACCTACAACATTTTCTCCTTCACACTCTCCATGCTTTCTTTTCTGCAAATGCAAACAAATTTGTACTGGTCTTGCAACAACAATAGCAAATAAATCTCAACTGCTTCAAATGTATGAGGATCACATGGATGCAATGAGTGCTAGGTGGACTATTTGTAATCACAAGAGATGAGCTCTTGTAAACCACTACTCTTGCAATTGTTTCAAGATCGGTACTAATTAAACATCACATAATTTGACATGACAAAAAATACCACCTAGTTGTTAATGAAAGAATTGAGTATATCTATGATCAATGGTTCGTAGGGAAAATAACTTGTTGAAGGTTTTGCAAATGGCATAGCAAGCTAAGAAGGCTTAATCTTGGGCAAAACTTTATGGTCAAGGAAAGTTGGATCATCACGGAATTGAGTAGGCAGACCTTCTAAGAAGTTGCAATACTTCAACCTTGTAAGTGTCACCTCAATGCAATGGGTACTAAACAAACAATTTAAGTTGAGAAATGGTTGTTATGAATTCAACTTGTAAGTGTCACCTCAATGCATTGGGTATTAAACAAACAATTCAAGCTGATGAGTATGGGTTTTTATGAACCACAACTCATGAAATATGCATTAAGTCCTAATAATGCATTCCAGTTAAAAGCCTACGATTGGTATTTATGAATGAAAATGGAAAAGAAGAATTAAGTCCATAACCAAAACTTTCCAAGAGTTGACATCACCTAGAAATGAATGAAATTTATATCTTTATTTTCAAATCCGAACCCCATCCTATAAGATGAAGGGAAGGTTAAGAGGGCATGAATAATAATAATGATAAATCATAGTTCATAGTGCAGCCTGTGGATTATCTCTCATATTCTAGATAAATAACAAAGAATATAAAAGATTTATTTTGTTCCATATTCATATTTGAAAGACTAGGAGAGTTTCATTAGGACCAGCTACCCCCATAGTATTGAAAAGACTTGTAACATATTATTTATCAAGGTATCAAAAATAAAGATGAATACCTAACATTGAGTATGAATATCAAGACATTCATTCACAAGTGGATATAATATATTAATCAAGATCAACATTTCCCCAATAAGTGTCATCAACTATCAATTGATACTGTGGTATAAGTAGAGTTTTGGTTTAGAAGTATTCTCTTATAATCAAATCATGAGTGAATAGTCCCTTATTCTTAGAATATATATAGAGCAAGGACATTATAGGTATAAACTACCACCATTACAAGTATACAAGTAAATATCAAAGGAAGAGTCAGTAACTAATAGTTCCATCCATAGATATCTAAATGATTTTTTCCATAAACCATTATAAAGAGTCAAATCTGTTAGTAAGACTAGAAGATTATATTTGAAGGAGATTCTAAAACAAGATTTAATGATCAGATTATTATACAGTGACTACATCAAGTCCTTACCAAAGCTAGTGACCATCAGTAAATAATTTAATTACTTTTTAAAGGGAAGAAAACTATAGCTGAAGAAATATTGATTATGTGTGAAGAAAATACTTTGGAAAATACATAAATCTAATATGAAAATTATATTATTTAAAAAAATTGTTAACTAGGACAAAAATAACAATTGAAATGATGTATAACTTTTTCTACTCAAGTACGAGAATGGCTAGAGAGAGTAAGGAAAGTAAGTTATTGTCTTAATATTCAAGGCATATGATTAAGGATGATTAAGATCCCTGATTTATTTTATTTCTTTCCAAACTAAGCAAATAATTTGAACAACTAGTGCATATTGAACAATTCTCCATCGATTAATGCCCAGATCCCAGAAACACTCAAAAATATGTTATACATCTAAGTCGAATGTTCAAATACGTAGTGGAAGATATTGCAATAAGAAACTATGTAAGAAGAAAAGAATCCTGCCTTGTCTATGAATAACATCAATAATCCTACCTTGTTTTGTGAAGAAAAGACGTAGTGGAAGATAACGTCAGCCCTAGCTAAGTAAATGCCTCCAACTACAAGGAGGAAGATGCAAAAAATGCACATAGTGACTATTCTTTCCCACATCCACTGCTATAGTAGATTATGAAGTCTTCCCGCACGTACAAGTTTCTCATAACAATGAAAGAGGGAAAGTGACTTTTTTTCATTTTAACATATGAAGCCCGTGTTGGTCAAAATTTTGACCAACGTGGGCTTCATTTTAAAAAAAGAAGATATTTTTTCTTGCATATACCAACCAATCTAAAACATTTTAATAGATGGTCAAAAAATTTGGTCTAAAAATGGGGTCAAATGTACTAGTGAGCTTTGAAACAAAGATCTTAAAGCAATTCCACAAATTGTCAAATTTGAGAACCTCCAATCAAAATTTACTAAATTAAAGAGAGTGAGAAGAGATCTACTAAAATTGTAAACCCTACCTGAAAGTAAGGGGGATGAGTAGGAGTTGTCTTAGGAGCCCAGGGTTTATTTCCCTTTATCGACTTCACCATCTTCTCTTTGTTTGGCTCAGTCTCAGCAGGAGTTGTCTAGGCCTATGAAGGAACTTTAGCAGCTACAAGGAAAACTTCTTTAGGTGGTTTCAACTGAGCATCTGTGGAAGCCATTGCTGACTATTGAACTCAGACTTGCAATGCAAATATCGACCGATAAAATTATAATCATGCAAATGAGAATGCTCAATATATTGGGTGGGGGAAGGCTTTAAGTAGTTGGAGTCTATATGTTTCCTTGCCATTTGAGGGCTCCTATTAGATAGAATACCCCACACATGGATTCATTGTTGACACTGGACGATTTTTTGTTCATCCAAGGTGGTAAGGACAAAGCAATTGACCATTTTAATTTCTCATTTTTCATTTTATGTGGATAATAAATCATTATGTAATTGACCATTTTAATATGTAAATTAGTATCTTATAAATTCATTTAGGTGTATATTGTCATTTATCTGAACAAAAGTATTTCAGAATTTTTCAAATATGTATGTTTGTATAATTAGTACTTTTATGAAAAATAATAAGTGAAAGTTGTTAAATTGATTATTGTTTGATTTTTATTTGAGCAATTCTAGGCAATTAAGTTTAACATCTATAAATTATTTGTTATTACAATATTGCATATGTATACATTTTTAATTATTGAAGATTTTGAAATAATTTTCTTTCTATTGATTGGATAAACTATTGGGGTTTTATACACTTTTTTAAGGAATGCTCATGATTAAAATTTTACATTCCTACAAAAGCGAATATTGGATGCAAAACGTCATTGTCCGACTCTTCCCATTGATTTGTTGTTTTTCATTTGTTCATTCACTTCCTAATTATACATGTGATCTTGGCATATTTAGATTTATGGCCTTCATTTAAAATCCCTTTTGTTAATCTCTACTTTTAGACTTGCTTCATATAAAATTTTAAATGTTTCAGAATTTTCCTTTGGGCAGAATTCACCCAAGACCAAGGAACTCAAACACAAGCACAATAGTAGACCAAAGGGAGTATGATCAGAATGATGATATATTCATTCAATATTCCATGTGAAAGTACACTAGGAGTGTCTGTATATAAAGGCCTCTAGAATGCTTCTAGAATGCATAGAAGTTAGCAACATAATAAGTCATACAACCAGGCACGTCCACCAGGTATGGGTTATCCTCCATTGAGCATAGGAGTAAGTGTGATGAGGAGAGGATAAGCCTATAATGGTATAGCACACAAAATAATGTTGTAGACACCATGTGCTAAATTAGGAATGCAAATAATTGTTTTTTCTACATGACAACTCAGTTAATGATGCAAACTCTAGTGTTGTAGACACCATGTGCTGAATTAGAGTTGCTTACTCCAGTGTTGTCAACAATACAACTCATAAAAGTGTGCAAAATCCTAAGTGTCTCACCAAAATAAATAATAAAATAATGTATTAACCTAAGTAAACTTAAGTAAAGTGTAAATAGTAAATACTTATTTACACCAACACCCCCCCTTAAGTGTAACTTAGGGGAATGCCCTTAAGCTCACAAGAACTAGGATGAAATGCATAATGGGTCTTGGCTACTAGGCCATGTTAGGTACCCATGTACATAATGAAATGAAATCTCTCATAAAGCAGAGAAAGAGGGAAAATCTCATGGGAAAAACCCTCCCCCAAAAAGAGAGATTAAAAATCAAGATGCATGGATGGATGGAGTAATCAAGACCCCCCCCCCCCCCCCCCATTACAACATACATCAAGTATATACAAAAGAGAAATGGGAGAAGGATGAAACCCCATAACAATAAAAAGTCCCACCCATAAAAGAGAAGAAGAAGGAGACAAGGTAGTCCCCCCCCCAAAATGTAGTGTGTCGATTAGTGATAGCTACTCCAAAGTAGATGTTGATCCAATGTTGTTGAATAATTTTCCTCCCCTTTGGAAGAAACAATGGCAGAGGTACAAATGAGATGCTTCCCCTACGTGTAGAAATAATCTCGATGATGAATGGTGTCTCAGAAACCTAGTCAACTATCCTTCTGTCAATGTTGATAAGTGCCCCTTCTAATACTATTGAAAAGAACAATGTCAGATCTAGCAAGGATGGATGTAGAAGATGCCCCAAAGAACCAATTGTCTCCTCAAATGATAAAGAAACCTCTTGCAACTATTGTACATAGGAATCCATAATCATATCAACCTATGAAGACTGATCATGTAGAGAATGGACAAGAGGGTCAGACTGAGCCCTCACAACAACTAGAGAAGGATCATCTTCAACAAAGAGAAGATATATATCATCAAAGTAGTCTCCCAAATTTATGATGTGTGACTCCACGAACAAACCTAAAATATCTGTCAAGAAGTCATCCACTGGTGGTGGAACTAGAAGACTAGGTGTACCTTGTTGTGCTAGACCTATCATTATGGCAATATGTGCATATGAAATTTGTTGATGTTGTGACCTCTCCCTATATCTGTCAATAGGACCCCACATATCTGAATCTATTGAAGCATTATTGCTGGTGTCATGATCAGTTTCCACAATGCATGAAGTAGTCTCCTCAACAAAGAGAAGGTGAATATCATCAATGATGTTTCCCACATCTTCAATGTGAGACTCCACAAACAAACCTGCAATATTTGGAAGAAAATCATCCCATGAAGTTGAAGTAGGAAGACACAATGTTTCCTACTACACTAAATTAGGAGCATCTACAGTTGGAACTGGATCAGTAGTATCAACAAGAGCATCAGGAGGTGTGATCTCATATGGAGTTGAAGGAACCAATATTGAAGCTACTAAAGATAGAATGCCATCTAGAAAAGGAGAAACTCTGAGATCTCCATATTTTTTCCAAAGAGCCATCCACATATCATACGGGTGAATGAGCTTATTAAAGACATGCTTAGTATCAGAACTCATATTCAGTATAATAATATCCCAGAGTCTACTAACAGATGGTTGTATTTCAGTGTCAGAGATTAGTTTGTGGGAACATAAATAAGGAAATACCTCCTTATGCTCACTTCTTAGATGATCAATGAAAAAAGCACTCCATCTTTTATAGTTCTTTTTTGTCAATGGTCATTCAATTCCAAATTGACATGTGAAACAAAACTCCTCCATGAGATCAATAAATGTATGCACCCCCAAAATGCAAAAATAATCAATCAACCCCCCCTAATGTATGGTTTCACACTTAGTGTGATAGCCACATGCTAATTTAGGACCTATTTCTAAAAGTAGTATTTATGTCCACAAAACTTATAATCTGATTGCAGATCTAGAAAGTAGACAAAAAAATGAACTTTCGAAAAAAAAACCCTAATTATGTGTCTAGATGAGCCCGTACTAAGCATTTGAAGTGGTAAAAATTAGGATTTGCAAGTTGCAAAAAAATTCAGGAATAGAGATGTTAAACTACCTGCACCAATGTGTAGATCATGAAATTCTACCCCAAAACAAAACAAAAATTGGTTGCAAAAAGGAGTCAATATGAGGGAGATATCGTTGTTTGAAAATTGTTCTTGTAATTATTTTTCCTGAATCATCATTGTCACACCTCCAAAAATTAAATGGCTCCAAATTTTGCCTCAAATGTTTGATATGGATTAAAAAAAATCTAATGTGGGGAATTTTTGACCTTTTGAATATGCAAATATCTTATTTGCACCAGCAAGCTTCAATCTTCACTTGCAAAAATCTCTCCTATTGGCTTAATGCCCAAAAAATTTCTGGAAAATAATATAGATCTGAAAAAAATTGTAGAGATGCAGATGGAAAAATATGTAGATCTAAAATTTAAATTAAAAGATCTGTAATGATCATACCAATTCTGCAAATTGGGTCTTTGGGTTGCCGGTTTGCAAAAACAAATTGCCTCAATTTTGACTATGGCTCAACATAGGCAAATTTATAGTCAAATTTCACTGAATCGACACTCTAGATGTAATGGCAAGGTCTACTTTAGCTCTAGACACTCCCAATATTTTTAGATTCTCTGAATCTGGGTTGAGCTACTGAAGCAAGAATGGTCTCAAACAACTATGTGAAGAGAATCTCCCCAAGCTCTGATACCATGTAAAAAATTTCCTTAGGCAAAAATTCACCCAAGACCAAGGAACTCAAACACAAGCACAATAGTAGACCAAAGAGAGTATGATCAGAATGATGATATATTCATTCAATATTCCATGTGAAAGTACACTAGGAGTGCCTATATATAAAGGCCTCTAGAATGCTTCTAGAATGCATAGAAGTCAGCAACATGATAAGTCATACAACCAGACACATGTCCACCAGGTATTGGTTATCCTCCATTAAGCACAGGAGTAAGTGTGATGATGAGAGGATAAGCCTACAATAGTGTAGCACACAAAATAATGTTGTAGACACCATGTGTTAAATTAGGAGTGCAAATAACTGTGTTGTCTACATGATAACTCAATTAATGATGCAAACTCTAGTTTTGTAGACACCATGTGTTGAATTAGAGTTTCTTACTCTAGTGTTGTCAACATGACAACTCATAAAAGTATGCAAACTCCTAAGTGTCTCACCAAAATAAATAATAAAATAATTCATTAACCTAAGTAAACTTAAGTAAAGTGTAAATAGTAAATACTTGTTTACACCAACAAGATGGAACAAAAAACACAAGATATGCCTTAGATTGTTTATCCATGTGTAGATTGTAGGATTTGACAAAGAAAACATAGAGATTCCTCCTTATTTTCCACAAAATGATCCTTATAAGTTTATAGTGCCCACAAATTGTTTGGAACAAAAAACATTATCAAAACCCTTTAATATAAATCAAATATATTTAGAAATTTTCTCAAAAGCATTATCATTTTCTTAGATTCAACTAAATCAATTTTTTTTAAAGATTTTATTAAAATGATTATTTCTTAGTAAGATTCAACAAACATCAATCCTGCTTTCATTAAAATGGAAAATTCTTTCCCTAATTTTCCACAATACTGAAGACAATGTGCTCATTTCTAGTGCATGAAGTGTGCTCTTCCCTTTAATCAATTATTGAATCTACTACCATAGGTAGAGGCACCTAAGGAAGGATGGATAGAGGTCAGGTCTCAAAGACCCAAGAAGAAAAAATTACATCCCCATGAAGAACAAAAGTGAAGACCTAAGGCTAGGTTTCAAAATAATAATGGAGGAAGGAACCCAAATAAATCTAATGCCTTTGGGCCCCTTCAGAAGACACATTTGGTAGAATATTACTCTCATCTAATCTCATCATCTAGATTAGACAAAAGGAGGGATTCCCTACCTCGAGGACCTCTAACAACTGTAAAGTGTGTCAAGGAAGAAAATAAAATAGATCAAGAAATGACATGCCTATCTAAACATAATATCAATTATGTTAAAAAATGATGCCACAATTGGGGACTTTTTGCCTGATGGACAAGCCCTAGAATGGAGGTTTGTTTGGTTACTAACTAGCTCAAAGATCTTCTAGGTAAGCACGCTAACCTAATAGTTATGAAAAATAAATTTATATATTTGGCTTGTGATAGTTTAAATCTTAGAAACAAGCTCCTATATGGAGAAACCCTAGTTCTAAATTATTACCCTATTAAATTTCTAGAATAGAGCCCATTCTTTGATCCCAAAAAATTTGTAAAATTTGAAGTATAAAAAGCAATCCTTCTTCCTAGTTTAGCGATCAAAATTTTGGTTAGAGATACACTCAAAAGTATAGGTTGCAAATTAGGATCATATGTAGGGTTGGTAGAAACAGATAATACTTTATCTTGTCCAAGTATTATAGTCAAAGTAGCTATTAATTTAGTTGAATTCAAAATCCTAGAAATTAATATAAATGGTTAAATTTTCTATGTTAATCCAAGGCTCGTGAAGGGTTTTTTTAGAGTAGACACAGTTTAGTGGTTCCTCTACTTCAAGATGTTTGTGGGAGATTCCCCAAACAATCAAATCTCCCTTAATGAGAAAGGTGGGCACTTTTAAATCCATTTGAGGGAGGACATGGAGGAGGGAGACATTAGAGAGTGTCCTCCCCCCCCCAATCAATAATTATTAGTCCATTTTTTTTGAGAATCAACTCCCTCTGCAACAAACTACTCTACAAGTCACTCCCTCCAAGGAAGTAGTCTAATCTAGTTTTAGGAAGTAGAGGAGGAGGAGGTTTTATCCAAAAATATGGACCAAATAGAGGAAAATGCAAATGAAACCCTAAATGAAAGAAAGTGGGAGTTAATATATTAATAGATGCTCTAAACAATATGGTTGTGGATGATCTAATGAATTAGTTTATGGATGAAATTTGTAATGAGGAGAAGGTGAAGTTGCATAAATCTATTTTAATTTCTAAAATTATGAAAGTAAACCTTAGGGAAGAAGAAATAACCTCTAGTTTTGATAATGAAAGGATAGATTTGAAGTTCAAGGAGAAATCGGCAAAGGATAAATTAGGCCCTTTATGTTAAGGAGCTTACCTCCCAAGTAAAGGAACTTTAGATTGTGCAAAAGTGTTGAAGAAGCAAGGTCAAAAATCCTTGCAAGAGTTGAGATCTAAGGATGGAGTAACTAAAATTCAGGTTAAACTTACCGATATTCTTTATGGAGGAAAGGGGAAGATCCTTCACACAACACCATGACTATCATTTTAGGGAATGTTAGTGGCCTCAATGCCCCTAACAAGAAATGGATCCTAAAAAGATACATCTCTAATAATAAGGCTCACATGACTCTTCTTCAAGAAAATAACCTAAATAGTGATGATATGGGTAAATTCAAGAGGTCCCTAGGTTAGAGGGAGATTACAGACTCACCAGAAGAAGGAGCTTTAGGTGGGCTATCTTTGACCTATGGGATCTCAAGAATGTCTCAATCTCCTCCTTAGAATTTTATAGGAATTGGATCTGCAAGTCAATAAAGGAAATTTTGGTAAAAACTTTTTAATGTATATGGTCCAATTAACAATAAAGACAAGGCTAGCCTATGAATGGAACTAGAAGAAAGTCCTAGTGTAGAAAAGGTTGTCTGTCCATTCTTGGAGGGGATTTTAATGCTATCCTTCAACCCTTAGAGAAAAGAGGTGGAAGAAATTATCTCTCTTGTACATCAAAGGAGTTTCCCAATTGGGTTAATACACTAGGTTTGATGTAAATAGAACGATCAAATAATTCTTTTACCAAGAATAATATAATGAATTTTTTTAGCAATATTGTAGAAATACTAGATAAGTTCCTTATCTATGGGGACTTGTCTTATATTATGATTTCATTCAACTCTAAAGTAAACCAATATCAAGTTTAGATCACCTGTTGAGCTTAACATTTTGGAGGATAAATGCCCCAACAATTGCCCCCTTCAAACTTGAGAAAATGTGGCCTAAAGACAAAAACCTCCTCAATCTTATTAAACAACGATGGCAAGAAAGAGAAGTCTCAAGTTCCAAATTGTTCCAAGTGGTCCATAAGATGAAAGTAATCAAGCAAAGAATCAAGGAGTGGAATTCAAAATTATTTCAGAATATCTTTGAGGATAAGTTCACTTTGGAGGAAAAATTAGCATCCCTAAATAATGAAGTTATGGAGCATGAAATGGGTGAAACTCAGTTCTTGGAAGAAAAGAATCTTTTTAAGCAATATGAAGAAATTCTAGCCAAAGAAGAGCTCTTATGGAGGAAGAAATTGAGAGAGGTGTGGCTAGAGGTAGTGGATAGAAATACTAAGAGTTTTCATAATAGCTCCAAATAGAGAAAGACCATCAATCAAATCTCATCTATCAAAGGGAGGGAAGGTGACATAAAGAATTCCCTTGAGGAGATAAACTTGGAGGTAGTCTCTTTCTTTGAAGAAATATACAATTGTGAGGCTAGTACTAATCTGCATGCCCAATAAGTTGCTTTCTAACATCCCAAAACTAGTCTCCAAGGAACAAAATATACCCAAACTAGGAGTTTAATCACCTCTTAAAAAAATGAATCTGAACAAATCACCAGGACCAAATAGATTCCCTACCTTAGAATTCTTTCATAAATATTAGAATTGCATTGGAGATGATATTACTAAGGCTAGGGAAGGAGACATGAACTCTGATAAATAGCTTTGTGAATTAAATAAGAATTTCATTTCCCTTATCCCTAAAAAGAAAAATGTGCATTCGTTTGATTATTTTAGGCCTATTTCTTTATGCAATACTATTTATAAGATCTTCACCAAGATTTTGACATCTAGGCTCCAAAAGGTTCTATCTAGCCTAATTAATGAGGAACAAATAGGTTTTGCCCCTGGAATATCTATATATGATCGTATCATAATAGCTCAGGAAGCTATTTATTCTATCTATAACAATAGATCCTCTAGTATGTTCATCAAGTTATACATTAGTAAGGCATATGATAGGGTAGATTTTCACTTTTTATGTAAATTTGCAGAAGCATATGGCTTCTCAAAATGATGGATAGAATTAATGTTTGAATGTATCTCAACTCCAAAAATGTATATTCTAGTTAATAGTACCCTAGTTATATTTTCTAGTATTTATCAAGGACTAAGACAATGGGATCCAATCCCCCCATTTCTCTTTATTCTAATGGTAGATGTGTTAGGAAGGTCGATCTCTCAGGCTAGATCCCTAGAGAATATTACAAGTATCCACATAACTAGTGACCAGGATCTGACTACTCATTAGTATTTTGTAGATGATGCCATGTTATATGGGGAAAGTTTGGTAGAGGATTTAGCTCTTAAAAGTATCTTATATAAATATGTTGAGGCATAAGGAAGGGTGATTAGCAAAGACAAATCAGATATATTCTTCTTCAATATTTATCCTATTTAGGAGAAACAAATATGTATTATTCTTGATTTTAAAAAGGGCACTCTGTCGTGTAAATATTTAGGCCTTTCTCTCAACTCTGGTCACATGTATTAAAGCTTTGAGATCCAGTTATAGAGAAACTAAAAGTGAGAATGGCTAGTTGAAAAGGCAAGTGGTTGTTCTCAGTAGGTAGAAAGACCATGGTATCCTCAGTCTTGTCATCTCAACCTATTTATCAAATCTCCTATATGGATCTTCCTAGTAGCAAACTAAATGACATAAATGTATATCTTAGGTCCTTTTTTTGGAAAGGTAGTGTAGAGAAAATAAATTTTTCCCTCCTCTCTTGGGGCCAAGTCTGTAGATCAAAAGAACTAGGAGGAGCAGGCGTCAAAACTATCAAACTTCAAGGGAATGCTTTAGGAGCTAGGATAATTTGGTGAATGATCATATTCCCAAACATTAAATGGGTCAAGATGCTTATTCATAAATACCTTTCATACCCAAACCTAGTTAATATATTTAGAGAGACTAATCCACCTAAAGGATCAAGGTTTTGGAATCTCCTACTAAATTGCAAACACACTATACAAGATAATCTATCTTGGAATCTAGGGGATGGAAGGGTTGCTCTTTTGGTCAAACTCATGGGGAGGATATAAAGCCCTTGATATTTATCCTTCCCTCAATCTAACCAAATCCTTTTTGGTATCAAAATGGGGATCTAAGGTGAGAGATTATGTGACTTTTAAGGATAATGAGCAAATTGGCAATAGGAAGATCTAGTGTAATGCCCCACTCAGAGATCCTTGGAGCAAGGATAAATATAAGTCAAGATTATTTATTTATTTATTTCAAATATGGTTGCACATGACCTACAACATATGAGGATCACAAGGATCACAATGGAATACTAATAAACATCCAAACACCAACAGATCTCCAAACGCCACTATTGACCAAAATGACTAACCAAGGAAGGACACAAATGAGTTTAAATCTAAAAACATACCAAATTTGAAATGCAATTGAAAAGTATTCAAGAACACCATAAAGGGTATCCAAAACACCTTAGAAAATATTTTGGTCATACCAAAATGTGCCCATTGTCTACTTGGATAGGTTTTTCCAAAACCCAGGTGATACTTTAATAC
The DNA here is from genome assembly GCA_028749045.1 of Cupressus sempervirens. NCBI lineage: Eukaryota > Viridiplantae > Streptophyta > Pinopsida > Cupressales > Cupressaceae > Cupressus > Cupressus sempervirens. The sequence continues at coordinate 505,420,230 of CM053793.1, read as the reverse complement.
AACACTGTGCAATACTTGCCAGTATCGTACGACCTTTCTCCAATGGGCATGTGATACTTTTCAGTATTGCATGACATTTCTCCTTAAGGCATGTGATACTTTTAGGAATCACACAATATTTCTCCTTTGGGTGTGTAATACTTTAAAGTGTTGCCCAAGAACAACAAGAAATGCTCCAAGGATAAATCAAGGAATAAAATAGTAAGTTAGAACCTCCACACTAGGGAGTATTGAATCCATAGTCAAGGCATAGACACTTGACACAAATAACTAAAAGACGAAAGAAGAAACTAACCATTTAACAAATTAGTAAAGGGAAATAACTAAAAGCAACATCGCAGTGTACAAAACCAACATCACAATGAACTAAAACAATGAACTAAGTGTGCAGTTCCTCCCAATCATAATAGCATCATGAGACCTTCACTAATTGACACATTTTAATTTCCCACTTTTCATTATATGTGGATAATAAATCATTATGTAATTGACCATTTTAATATGTAAATTATTAGTATCTAATATATTTAAGTCGATGGGCTTTTTTATTGTGGCACACAATGGCCTAAGAATTGTCTAACATCTAAAAATTGTCAAATGTTGGCCAAGAAAAAGAAATAAAATAATAACATTGGCGAAAGAAAAGAAATAAAATGAACATCCAATTAGATTCTTATGCATGTCAAATTTCTATGTTTTAAATCACTTGCCAAAAGCCCATGTCTATACTATATGTTCACATTATTAACAGTGCCACGCCACCATCCAAAGGGCTCCAACATGTATAGGGTTGAAAAAAATTTGTCCGTGAGTGCTTCAAATAGCACTCCTTGAAAGATAATTGCATCAACTAGGAATGTACGCAGTAAATAATTGTCACACTTCTGAGTGATGTACCGTGTCCAATTTTAGCAGGGATTCTAGAGGCAAATATAACTCAACAAGGTTTTGTAGGAAAACGTCTTGCATATCTTTGGATTGTATAATAAGGGTTCCATAAAAAGTGTAATTATGGTTCCATCCATTCCTCCTAGCATGTAAATGTATAGGGAAAAACTAGAATGCATGCAGGTGGTTTGTTTGTTCTCATTGCACGCACAAACTAATTCTAGACAATCTTCTAATTTAGCCTTTTGTCTCCCTCAAAATCATTTACGTATCTATGTTAAGAATTTTCTTAATCAACTTCTTCCTAATGATTTTAATTTAAATTCTCCACACATTTTTTCCTTCCTCACAACACATTGAGGTATTTCAAATTTTCATATATAGATTTCATAGATAATTTATCAGTTCTTTTTGAATCATTGTTTTTATTAATCATTGTTTTCCTTACCTGTGTGAGTTTGTGACATAGAGAGAATGTTTTTCTCCTTAAATAATTTGAAATACCCTTCATGATTGCACCAAATTCTTAGATTTGAAGCTATTTGCATAGAGGGGAGCCATACGTGGGAGTACTCTACAACACCATTTGTCAAATCAGGTTTTCTTTTTTAAAGCCATCGAAATTGCCTTATGAACAAGACACCTATTTTGTTTATTTTTATTTTTCTTCTCCTTCTACTCTTTTGATTTGTAACATTTTCTTTGCCTTTACTTTTTCTTTTGTTACTACTCTCATTCTTGCAGCTAATATAAAACAAGGAAATGAATGATCATAAACTAGAAACAATATTTAGGTAGCTAGATAAATAGAAATAAACTATGAACAAAGTTGAGGATAAACAATATTTTTTCTTCTCTTAAATGTGTAATTTTCTTCTATACCATCATATTAAACAATGTAAATTCTGTCAAAATATTATATTGTTTTGGTTGCAAGTTTATTGAGGAATTAGTTAGATTCAACATCATGTACTATTATAGGCTTGTGCAAAAGAAACATAGCTACTTACAATACTCTCAAGTATGTCACACACTGCACAAAGTTTGCATAAGGGAAATTTAAACCATTTCTTTGGTTATAGTTCAAAAACTTGGGGTTGCAAGGTTCTATGGATCCAATCTTTAGTTGAACATGAGAATTTAAAATATTCCTTAAAATCAATTAGCTTAGTAAAATGAGGAATAAACTCAATAGAACTTGGAAAGTTTTGGGAAACCTTGCCATTTTTTATTTTTTTGTTGAATAAATTACTTATTTTTTTGTTGAATAAATTACTTATTTATTTGGTTGCAAAGACAAAAAAAATTTTCAAGCGGGTATTCAGTGAATTTTTTATTTATGGCTTTGATGGTTAGATATATTTTATATAAGTAGTTCTATAGTTTCCTTTTGAATATTCCTTCATCTTGATGGTCTGATTTTCTATAATGCAAAAAAATTTCCCAAAAAATAGGTATGCAAAATCAAATAGATCTATATATGTCTTGTAAATTAGGGTTTGGCCTTTTACAAATTTATTAACCCTAGGTAGAACCCTATTAAAATAAAATTTGTGTCCTCAATAGACCTATTAGGTTGTGTGCTTCTACTTTGAAAATTTTAGGCAATGAATCATTTTTGAAAATGGTATATTCTTTTGGGAGATCGTTTAAGTTCTTCCTTTTTGGTTTCATTTTTCCCAAATTCATTTCCACCGTTAGATCTCCCTTCAAATCTACAGCAGTCATCATGTTGTTATCATGAACTACAAGGTTTTTATCCTACACGACATAGTGACCATCGTAAAACAAAAAGACAATGAGGTGAAGTTTCGAAAGATGGGCATCGGGTTTTTAATTACTTTTGAGGATTTCAGTGGTGTGACTAGATGTCAGAGATGTCAGATATTGGAAAAGGGTACTAGTTGGAGTATGTTCCATTTTTTGTCACCAATTTTATGAAGTCATAGTGGTCATTATGGCATGACCAAAAAATGCAAGAATCCCACTAATAGCAACATGGCGACCTTCCACGAATTGTGAAGCACAAAAAACAAAGGGTAGTTACAGTGTCAAAAATCTTGCTTGTGGTAATTAAGTCTTGGCAATGTGGTGATTGTCAAATGTGTCAGGAAAAATAAAAGAGGAACCAGAATAAGAACATGTTGTTTTCATTTTTATGATGATGGTCTTTCAAAAGATCATGATGGTCACTATGTCACAACTAGAAAACTTATGGATGATTCTGGTAGTGACATAGCACCTTCCCAAGAAAGTGAGAAAGGTGAAATCAACAAAAAAGATGGGCATCATAAAGTGTCTTTGTCATTAGTGAGGTTGTGTGATTATTATGCATTGTCAAGAGCATTGAATACAGTGACAAAGGCAAAAATGTGTGGTTTTTCTTAGCACTAGGATTTTTTAAGTTTTAAGGTGGTCGCTATGTCACCATTGGAATGTAAAGGAGTTCTATTGGTAGTGACATATCCTAAAAAAGACAAGATACAGTAGAACTAATTTTAAGGAGTGTCACAAAAAGGGGTAAATATTATATGTTCTTTGCCAACATGTCAAAACAATGTCATGTCACATGTTACATGGAATCACATTTAGAATAAAGAAACAAGTAAATAAGAACCATCATATCAAAACACATCGATGGAAGGCGCTAAGTCACTATAAGAAGTTGTTCAATCTTTAATGGTAGTGACATGGTGACCAAAGTAAAACAAGAGGGCCCACCACACTCATATTAAAACACTTGTGAAATACACATCATCAAATCAAGAATGAATCAATGATAGTTGCTATATCACATAAGGAAGTTGTTGAAGGTGCCACATGTTCGTGAGTGCCAGTGGGTCCAGATCAAGTTGCCAGGAGTAGAAAGAAAGGCTTACATAGAGGGTTTTTATTGGATTAACTGCTAACCTGGCAAATGGAAGCTAAGTCATTCATAATTTTGTTCATGTATTGTCTATTTTTTTTGGAATCGACAGCATGTTTTGAAAATAGAAGTGATGCCACCCTATTCCCCTCATAGTTCATTTATGAAGATTGAAAGCTCCCATGGGAACTAGAAATAGAGTATATTGTGAAGATTTCACCACTTCATTCATACGTGAACAAATTTTCAGGCTTCCAAAGAGCTCAGAGCTATTTAGAAATTGTGCTTTGTGTGATTAGAAAGTGAAAGAATTTCTAGTAATTTTAGTGTGTTATAGGATTTTAGTAATAAACTAGCAAAGAGCCAAGTAAGTTTCTTAGTTCACTATATATCAAGGTACTCTAGTATTCTGTGATTTTTATCCATCATGCCTCCAAAGAAAGTATTCTCAGGTTAGGTAGATTATGCTAGCAGAAACATACATGATGACCTTCTTGAATTATTACTTGAGTCTACAAATGAGTCAAACCAGATGAAAAAGTTGATTTTTGTAAACCCTAGGCTCAAGATAGCAGATGATTTGTATGACAAAATAAATTGGCTTAGGGATGCTACTACTACCAAATTAGGGCTTTTCCTTTTCAAAAAGTGGTTTTCAAAAATAAATCCTTGTTGTATTTGTAGATGTTGATTTGCTCATGGCCATTGCCCAAAATTATGACTCTACAGCTAGAATAGTAAGAAGATTGGAAGAGGAGTGCTTGTTGAATATTAATGCTAAGGAAATTTGAGAAGTCTTTGGCCTAGAACCACTTTTAGATTATCATATACCCATTGACTTACCAGGACTGGAAAAGAAATACTTATCTAAGAAGGATAAGATCAGGCAAGGTGCACTGAGGGAACACATAGGTTCAATTAGGAACTTGTTAATAGTTACTAGGAAACCTTTTAGAAAGGAATTTTTCACTTCCTGAGCTGAAGAGATATATGACTTTATGTAGATTTTTTGGTGAGGATGAGCAAAATTTTATGCCAATAAATTTTATGTATATGATGGCTTAGATTTCTTCTTTTGGTGTGGATATTATTTTTCATTTTGCATCTTATATAGCAAAAGAAATCCATGTAGGGCTAGTTGGAATTTCCAAGAGTAAGGTAGAAAAGACTTTTGGTCACTACTTGTTATTGATGCATATGTTCTTGTTTAAGGGTGCAACATATATTAGGAAGGAGATGGTTTTGAATAGATAACATGAAGGAGAGGCTCTGCCAGTTCAATTATGGGGTGCAAATCTATGACTGGGGATGCAGAAAATGCTAGTTTTGTTAGGTTTGATCAATATTTTGCCTCTAAATTGAGAAGCCTTTTATTAAGGGACAATCCCAAAATTCTTAGGACACTATTGAATTTTGTCAGACCAATGTATAGTCCCTCTAATTTAAAATTGTCACATAATTGTGTTGATATCATACCACACCCTATTTCAATAATTTTTTGGGTTTGTGGTTTCCAAGGGACTCCCCATGTACTGACCTACCAGGTGCCTCTGAAAGTAGTAATAGCTGAAATATTGTGGCAGCTAAGAGGATTGGAGGAAGCATATTTGGTAAGAAGAGGTAGAGGCTCAATTTTCCCTACTTGTACTATAGCCCACCATTTTATAATCACAAAAGGTGGATGATTATTTTTGTATAAATTCTTGGATCAATACAAAATGGTTGTGTATCATCCCCATTTTTGTGATTCTAAGGGATTTTTTAATAATCTTTTTAGATTAAGGGCTAAATTTGGTTCCCACAAAAATGAACCTTATTTCCCTGAGGATATAATAAGGAATGAGTTCTTTGCAAGAGAAAGAGATTAAGAAAGAGAAATGGAGAGTTTTCTCCAGAGTTTTAGAATTTATTCATTGTTTTGACAAAGATTACAAGCCTTTAGATGATGCAAAAATAGAGGCATACAAAATAATTAAACTCATGGTTACTTTTCCTAAAATCATGGAGGCAATGAATGAGAAGAAGCAATTTTTTATCAATTCTTTTCTAGATAGAGCCAGAGAGGTCATGAGGAGATTGGCATTCACACTTACAATTGGAATAGGGTAGTTGATTGTCTAGAAAAGACCTGGCCATAATGTGATCCAAAATAAGATAGCCACTATGGACAAAGGAAAACAAATAGTAGGGTCAACTAGTGTTGTCTTGGAAGAGAGACCTGATGAACCCTCACCCAAGTGGCAAAGAATAATAAAAGAATAGACTCCTCACATTGAGGAATATTCACTTATTCAATCCTCATTTTGAATTGGAGATGAGCATCTCACCAGGTAGAAAATGGAGTGGTTAGGATCCCAAGGGGGAGTATTCATTACCCAAGTAGAGCTAGATGAGGGAAATCCTCAAGAGCCTCCAATGTCAAGCCTTGAACTGACTATGGCAGATTATAGTGGAAGGAATTAGACCCTGTAATGGAGCAGGCTTGCCATGAATTCATGTCAAGTTATGATTTTGTTAAATCAAGAGCATTCCATCAATTTTCCTGGAGAGAAAACATGGGAATGTTTGAGGAAATATGTAGTAAGTTGAGAGCAGAGCATCTAGAGATAGAAGAGGTAGATGCACAAAATTAGATTAAAGAGTAAATGACACAAGAGTTCAAGAACTTGACCCCTAAAGAGGGGAGACAAATGGTAAAAGCATCTAGTGTTTTGCTACTATCTGATTGGGATATTGTAGATGCTCTAATTTTTAATTATATTTCAGGTAGATTAAATCTAGAAGATCAAGGAAATAAAGAAATAAAAGGTGCTAGATTTAATAAAGACTAGGCCGCAATGATCATTTGGTCAATAAGCAAAGGGTCTAGAGCTGGTTCCTCATAGCTTGATAACAATGAATTAATAGGTAGCTTGATTTTAAAGAGAGTAGAAGAAACTACTAATGTAGAAGTTACACATCTAGATATTGGAGTATTCGGCTTGACCTTGGCCACTACTGAGAGAGATGAAAAGGCAAGGTTGGAACTACAAGATAAATATGAAAAGGTTTTGGAGGCATATAATAAAGAAGTTTAAAAGAGATTTCAACTTGAAAATAAAGTGATGGGATGGACCACTAGGCCAAGGATCACATACTCTCACCCACCAGTGAAACCTTTTAAATCCACTCCCCTCATTGAGATTCCTGATACACCACAAAGGCCATAGTATTATACTGCAGAAGATTTTGAAGAGGAAAAGAGTATACTTTGGGCATCATATGTAGAGCTAAATGTACAATATGAAGATAAGCTAAGAAAGGCCCTCATGTATTTGGTTGATAAGATTGAATGGCCCTTATTTTATGATCAACTAGCAAAGACAATAAACATATGGGAAGAAATAAAAGCAAATGATGAGACCTTGAAAGCTATTGTCAACAAGTGGAATAAGAGAAGAAAAGAGGTTACCTTATTATGTTTTTCTATTATTAATTTGTCACGTGATCATATAGAAACAACTTATGATGTTTGTAATGACCTCTTAGAGTTTGATGATAAAAGAGTTGAGTAACAGAGGAGAATTGTCAACTACTTGGACAAATACAGGAGTGTTGAATTTTATTCATTTCCAGTATGCTTTGGATAAGAAGAATAAATTGAAAATTAAGGAAGAATGGGCCAAAGAGTTAGATGCCTTATTTTGTCTAAGGATGAATAGAGTCATAAATGAAAGGGGAAATGCATGTTGGGTAGCTACTACTGAAGAAATTGTAAAAGCCTAATTATTCTTTGATTCTTTAAAGAAATATTTTATTATAATTGACAAAATAGTAGAATATGTGATTAAAAAGCAACATGGTATTCTATAGTTCAATTGGCCCTATGACATGCTTTTTGACAAGTGGATGGCAGATATGCTCCCAGTGAGCAATTAGAAGATGTTGAAATTGATGATGATGAGGAAATGGAAAAATACAAGATACAAATAATTGATACATCATCAAAAGATCAAAAGGAAGAAGAGAATAAAGGTGAGCAACCAATTGCAATTTTAGGAACAAAAGCCCAAACTAATGACATGGCCACAGAGGAAGTGAGAATAAATGTTATTTTATCAATTCAAGATGATATCAATCAGAATCCTTGAGTTGAAGTGAGCTCACTCAAATCAAAGCTAGAAACATCACTATCAGTTCCATTAGCCACATCCTCCAAGGGCCCACAACAATAATAAAGCCAATCATTAGCTTTTTTCAGGCAAAGAAAGCATGTCAATAGGTGGAACAAAAAAGTGGTCCCACAAGGGAATGTTATGATGTAAAATCTTTTCTATTGCACAAAAATTTTGTCTTGTATAATAGTAGCAATATATAAATATCTTTTATCTTGGGGACAATTGTCATTTATCTATACCTGAAGCTTGTTGCATCTCACCATATAAGTGAGATCCCAAGGTCAGAAAAAGGGCCCATGAATTTTGTAATTTTTCTTTTTTCAAAAGTATAGTCAATCCAATCTTATGTGCAGTCTTCTAAGTTTATGTTCTAGCTTTGTAATTTTTTGAATTTTTGATATCAATGACAGAACTAGTAATATATTTTGAGTTTCTAGGTCAGTTATTGTATACGTCTTTTAAAAGGACAATAAAAAAGGGCATTAACACTACATCTATGTTGCCAATCTCTATCTCCATTTTTATGAATTTGATCAATTAAATAAGGTTTAACTGATTGAATGCAATCTGGATAGGTTGTATACTGATTCTATTATTGCTTTTAATTCAAGGAATTATAAAAGTGCTTCAATGAATCAGTAGGGTTTGTGAGTTTGTAAGAAAGATATTTCATAAGAATGGGAATTGGTGATCATAGCTAATATTATAATTCATTTACAAGCTATCTAAATTAGATCCCCTACTAATAGTGGACTATGTGCAACAAATGGATAAGGCACTACTCATATAAACTAGAAAAAAATTGGAATATACTCTATGGCATGTGTCCAATTTATATTAAATTTTTAATCAATCAAATATTGTATCAAGTGCATAAAGGTGGTCATCATCTAATCTATGGGGATTTATGAGTTATTGTTAGCTGCTATAGCTCATCTTTGTTCTACATTTATATTAGAGAAATTGGACAATATCTATTGTTTCTAGGAATTAGGGTAAGAGTCAATTAAATATTTGAATCCCTAAGGTATTTCCACCTTGGTCTTGCAGAGCCAGAAGTGTAGGAAACATTTGTGCTTTATGAAGTTGGCCCAAAGATATAGTTTATTATGCTAAATATGAGCATTAGCTACCTCTAGGTATAATAAATTTTGTTGTCTATTAGTAATAATAATCATTGTTAAATCAGGAGCCAACACATCTCTCATTGTTGATTTTTCATATAGAAATTATTATTCCACAAGTGCAACTTTATTGTGATTATGACTTTTTGAATACCATTTAGACATTTGTAATCAGAAATGAAACCTTTTATCTAGGATCGAGTATGAAATTTATTTTTAAACATGACATTCAAAAAAATCTAGAGGGATTTGGTTTTAAGTGGAATATTAAGGTTTACATGTTGTAATTAAGTTATCTTAGGGACTTTGTGGTTTATAATTTAATATTTTTGTTGAAATAGCTAATTTTGTATAGGCAGTTTGGCACAATTTTAATAAGTCCTAGGAATGCAATGCTTTATAAGAGTTTGCACAATTCATTGTAAAACACAATATGGACTTAATATTACTATTGTTGTTATAGCGGGTAAAATTCCAACAGTATTTGTGTCTGTCATTTTCCAATAGTTTTAAATTGCTTCTTTTGAAATAAGTACTATGAACGTACTAAAGAAATAAATGTTTATAAAATATTTTTCCATGAAACAGTTGACAAAATAAACTAGTAATTATTTTTTTCCCTATGTGCTATGTATTATTGTCTCCCTTTTATTTATGCATTTTATATATTTCCTTGTATTTTAGATAACTTTTTAGTTTTACAACCAAGTTTACATTTTTTGGGATAGTTGTGACCAACTAAATTACTTCATGGTTTGAATCAAGATTTAGGGACCAAATACATCAATTTGAAAAACAAATTAGAGTAGCCCCATCCATGTTCTGTCCAAGAAAGTAAATTTTTGGTTATTTAATTTAGACAATTCAGAGAGCTTAAGTGCAATCAAGGAACTTACTTTTGAGTATAGGCAATGTCCAAAAAATGAATGAATTAAAGCATAGCAATATAGATTCTATAGACCCATTAGTGTAGTAGCATTAAGAACATACACCCCTCGTAGGTTCTAGAATGCAAGAACATAGAAGGCAATTATAGTTGTTGGTCAAATTTCTAGGATTTACTAGATAGAAGTTCACTGGATTCTGATGCTTAAGCCAGGCTTCTCAAATAGTAATATTTCCTTGTTTGATGTGAAAGCCATCACAGGCTTTAGACAAATCATTATGGAGATTTGTCGACTACCATATTTGATAGTGGATCAATTAAGTTAAGGCTTCTCTTGCAGTTTATCAAGAAAGCGTTAAAAATATTAGACTACAAAATCTAAAATTGCAAAACCAGATTATAAAATTCTAATTCCAACTTATTATAATTATATGATTTATATAAAATAATTGTAATTATTAGACTACAAAATTTGAAACTACAAAACCAAATTTTAAAATTCTAATTCGAACTTATTATAAAAAATTTATGATTTATATAAAATAATTGTAATTAATACCAACAAATATGCTACAATCATGATTATTATTAATTTAAGTTGAAACGTTCGAAATATATTATTAGTACTTAAAAAAATCTAAACTAAATAGTATAATTTGAATAACTAAAAAAATATAGTTTTTTGTTATAAAATTAGAAGAATTGTTATTAATACTTTTTAAAAAATCTAAACTAAATAGTACAAGTTGAATAACTAAATATATATTTTTTTTCTATAAAATTAGAAGAATTATTTTTATTTCATTTTAATTATTTTTATTCTTCTTCAATTTCTATGTTTCTATCTCTATTTTGTAATAATTGTTGTAAATAATCTTACATGAACTATTCACAGAATGGAAGACAATCAACCAATTAACCCCCCTTCATCCACTATGATAGAAATATCATCCAATAACTATGAGGAAAGCAGTCCATCACCAGTTGTAGCCTTTGTGTTTGTGAATTCAAGAGGGCTATCCACAACTAATATTATGTCACTTGCAGATATGATTGAGAACAATTGTCAACAAATAAACAACTCCATACTCAAGACTGGTCTTCATACAAACAACATCCAACCTATCGACATTTCAACCATTGAAAATGTGAATAAAGTATTCCACAATATTTGTAGAAAGGTTTAGGCACTTTCAATGCTTTTAAAAGAGCTATACTATGACAAATTTTACAATGAAGGAAATTCTACAATGACTAAATGTACCATCGAGAGGATTTTCTAGGTTGAGTTAGTCGTATATGACAACAACCTATGTACACAGTTTGAGCATAGTGAACTTGTCTTGTCTTATAATAAGTTTGAGAATATCTCGACCATTGAAACCTATAAGAAATCATAATTTGTCTTAGTTTTCATAGATTTTTTAACATTCTCTCTTACAATAAGTTTGTCAATATCTTGACCATTGAGACCTCTTTACATTTCACAAGTATCTCTATCATATATATATATTTAAAAGATGTTTCAATGTTATTGTTTAAGTACATGATTTTATGTCTTATAAAAAGATTGAGATTACCAAGTATCTCTATCATAAATATATTTAAAATATGTTTCAATGTTATTGTTTAATTACATGATTTTGTTTCTTATAAAAAAAATTGAGATCACCTCTATAATTCAAACTATGTGTTAAGAAGAATTTGAAATTCAATAATAATTATGTTTAAAGTGTGTGATTTTATGTCTTATTAAAAATTTGAGATCACCTCTATAATTCAAACTGTGTCAAGAAGAATTTGAAATTTAATAATAATTACCAAAAAAATCAATGTTATTGTTTAAGCACATGATTTTATGTCTTGTAATAAATTTGAGATCATCTTGAAAATTTAAACTATTTCTCAAAAAAAAAATTAAATTCAATAAAATTACCACAAAATAGTACCTTACTATAGTCTATGGGTTTTGTAAACATCATTATCTACTCTATTAGTGTTTATCATATATATATTTGAAATATGTTTTAGTGTTATTTTTAAGTACATGATTTGATGTCTTAAATGAGATTATCTCTATAATTCAAACTATGTGTCAAGAAAAATTTGAAATTCAATGATAATTACCAAAATTTCAATGTTATTGTTTAAACACATGATTCTATGTCTTATTCTACTCTATACATGATTTTTTGTTGAAAAATGACAACAGAGATATGATACACTAACTAGAATAAAAGAAAGTTTATTAATGCTTTAACCCAAAATAAAATTTTTAGTTCATCCACAATTCAAAATTTAATTCTTCTACTTGATTTACAAAAACAATAAGCAATAACACAATGTCCACGAAACAAAGTCATGATGAAATAATCTGCAATCAAGATGATGCACCAATATTGGACACCATGGCTCTACAATTGAGCCCGCATATCATAACAAAGATAAATAGTAGACAGATCATCAGTAAACCAATTGTAAAAATTGTTTTTATCTCCAAATTTGGTGGCATAGATGATAGCAATAAACAATAAAAGGTATATGTATCTAATGGTTTCCACAGTCAAAGAGCATCAATACCAACCAGATACAATCATTTTATTCAAAACAAAGATATGGTGGTTGGAACAATGATTCGATTAATAAATTATAGTAGCCCAGAAATAAGCATAAATAGGTTAGTACACCAATTCTTTATTACCTTACTATCATATCATTATTGAACAGATTATTTGTTATTGGATTTAATCATCAATTAACAATGATAATTGTAACACATCAATAGGTGGATAGTCATTGGTGATCTTCAAATCCTAACTACATAGAAGGAGATATTTGGAACACCTATTCCTATTGATCCAGATAAATGTACCAACAAACAAAAAGAAATAGTGGATGCATTCGCAACATCAAATTAGTTCAACATTTCTACACCACCACTACCAGTGCCATGTCAGAAGATACTATTTGGTATTCAATCCTCATCAAACAATCTTGTATCACCAAGTATAATTACAACTATCAAGAATCTAAATCCTTATCAACCTAGGTAGACCATAAAAGGTCGTTTCCAATAAAGAGTAAAATAATACACTACAAGAATGCTCGAGGAGTAGGCCAACTTTTCAGCTTTGACCTTATAGATGTTGAAGGAAAAGAAACAAGAGTAACTTTTTCCAATGATGCAAGAAATGAACACTACAAAAAAGTTTATGTAGCTGCATTTTATAAACTTTCAGGTGGAACCATTCAAAATGCTAGCAAAAGTTATAACAGGCTCAATAGTGGGTTAGAAATCCTAATAGCAATATCATAATTTGACTTGCTATGAAATTATCTCCTACTTATCAATTGATGAGCTTAAGGGGCTTTCTAATGAATGGTTCATAAGGCACAACACTTGGTGAAGGTTTTGCAAATGGGGTTGCAAGCTTTGGGTTTAACCATGGAGGAAACTTTGTAGTTAAGCGCACTCAGGTTGGAGTAGTACTGGGATGGGTGACCTCCCCGGAAGTCTCGGTGCTTCACCCCTGTGAGCATCACCTGGATCCAATGAGTGTTAAGTGTTCCATTTATTCTCATGAGAGATTAATTCATGTTGAGTCACTACTCATGAAACATGGGTCAATGAGTTTGACTCAAAAATCACATAGTTAAATCCTGATAGCAATATCATAATTTGACTTGCTGTGAAATTATCTCCTACTTATCAATTGATGAGCTTAAGGGGCTTTCCAATGAATGGTTCATAAGGCACAAAACTTGGTGAAGCTTTTGCAAATGGGTTTGTAAGCTTTGGGTTTAACCATGGAGGAAACTCCGTAGTTAAGCACGCTCAAGCTGGAGTAGTACTGGGATGGGTCACCTCCCGAGAAGTCCTAGTGCTTCACCCCTGTGAGCATCACCTAGATCCATGAGTGCTAAGTGTTCCATTTATTCTCATGAGAGATTGATTCATGTTGAATCACTACTCATGAAACATGGGTCAATGAGTTTGATTCAAAAATCACATAGTTAAATCCTGATAGCAATATCATAATTTGACTTGCTGTGAAATTATCTCCTACTTATCACTCTTACTAATAACTCAAAGATCATCCACTATGAAGATGACTCATAAATTTTAAAGATACAATTCAATTTTACACCTATTTGTGAAAAATCCAAAAAAAGAAATAATACATACATTGATGTAATAGAAATTATCACATCAATGTATTTTGTGTCTACAATAAAAAGAACAGATGGTACAAAGACTCTACAACATATAATAACATTGTTAGATATGTCTGAGAAAACTATAGATTTAACTCTCTGGGGACCAACAGCTGAAAATGTGGGTGGTCAACTACATCATAAGTATGAACAAAAACAAATAGTTGTGCTTGCAAGTAAAAAATGCTAGGTTTCTGAATATAATGGTAAGGTTCTCAACACATCCAACATTACAACATTGGAAATAGACCCTGAATTACAATAGACTTCATATTTAAAGGAATGGTTCACAAAAGTAGGTCAAAACTTGCTACCAGCTATAGTAAGGCCAGATGCACCACTGATGACCATTTCAGATATTGGAGAAAAGAGTCAAATTACAACTGATTCTACTAAATGCATGTTTAGAGCACTAGTATTACACATCAAAAGAGACAAGATGTCTTATCCAACATGTTCCAACCAATCAAATGGGTGAGAATGTAAAAAGGCTATTACTTAGGATAATGAAGGAAAGTGGTTTTGTTCAAAGTGCAATGTGACTAAAACTGATTGTAATTACAAGTATATTCTACAGGTAAAGCTATAGGATCATACAAACACAATGTGGGCAGTTGCATTTGATGAAGGTTTAGTACAACTAATGAAAATGTCTACAAAAGATTTGTACACCTTATAATTCTCAACTACTAAAGGAAATGAAAATGAACAAATCATAAGAGATGCAAATAATAAGGAATATATTTTTAGCTTGTCCTACAAAAATGAGATTTATGACAATAAATCTCGACTAAAGACAATCATCACAGGGGTTGATGAAGTCAACTTTTCTACTGAGAGTACTATCATGCTTGCAAAAATGAAAAACATGATTCCTAATACACTAATCTTGGAATGATGTAAGCTTAGATAAAGATAGACACATCTTTCACTGCCTCCTCTATTAACAGTTTTTGATAACCTTTCTATGTTTTTCTATTTTAAAAAAAAATTATTGCTTTTAGTTTATGCAAATCATTTTGTAGTGCTCCATATGGCAAGAAAGTTTGAATGTATACCATGTCAAATCAGGCATATAATTGAAATAATTTACATTCAAATGCTCTACTTCAACAACTATTTCCACATTGTCTTTGTGTGACTTTTGTAAATCTCTTTATTTTATGTGTAGTTATAATTACAAGATTACAGTTATGTTTATGTTATACATAAATAAAAAATTAACATGTAGAATCTCTCTTATGTCAAACACAATTACAATTACAAGGTCCAATAATTTACTGAAATCAAAATCGAATAGATGATTTGTAATATACTACTTCTAAATGATGTAAACTTCAATGTATACACAAACACCTATCTATCACCTCCTCTATATAGAATTTAGAATTTTTCCTAGGTTTCTTAGCTCCAAAAATAATCATTACTTTTAGTCTCCCAAAATAGATTTCTTTTCAAACTAATATCATTAATAAGTTTGTATGTACACATTGTTCAATTCATTACATAGTTTACATTCTTTCAAGAAAAATATTGTACTAAAATAATTTGTTGCACATACTTTTTCTCCTAACTTTATCAATCTGGTTATATAATGCATTATTAAAAATAAATGGATAAGTTGTCATTTATGTTATACACAAGCTGAAAAGAAACATGTTAAATATATTTGTGTCATACACAATTTAAAAATAGAGGATGTAGTAGTCTATCCAATTTAGATACACTTATGCTACCAACCTCATCGAAACAAAGTATCTGTTGATATATATTTTATGTTTATAGGTACTAAAAAATGTCAAGTCCCACTCCAAAACAATTTCCAAAAAATTCACCTTCAGAAATTCAGAGGCAACAAAATAGAAAAAGGAATTGGAAATGTTATGCACATAATAAACATGTAATAGCTACTCATAGAAGTGAAAAGTTGTTAGAGAGACATTCATATCCACCACAAGATATAGTAAACCAGTGTACCATAGAAGTAGCAAGTGAGCAACCAATTTAGGAATTAGAGATCCATTCATTGGAGGGTCAAAAAACTCCAACACAGAAACAAAGTATCAGTATCCAACAAAATCTACTTCTACAACAACAACAAGATGAGAGCAAGAAAAGAAGTTGAGATTACTATGCCCACAAAAAAGGTTTTGACAATGAATAGACGCACTCAAAAAGTTACAAACATGCACTATACATAGAGAATTCTATCCAAGAATATGCATTCAATTATCAAACACAACTCCCACATGCAACAGATGCTACCATGAAAAAGACATACGTTGATTTTCATTCTTAAACAATATGGATCCGAGAGACCTCTTGTACTGAAAAGATTAACCCAAGTTGAAGAAATGTTGATTGCTAGAGTTAACCCAGTATTACAAGTGACTCAAAATTTTGGAGATCAATTAAAATATCATGGCCACATGATAAGCTTTGCACAAGATATTAAAAGAATTGCAACAATACTACCATAGAGGTTTCAAGATGTAGATATACTCAATATTCAAAGATTACATACAACAAGTTAGTCCTATGATTGTTATGTTTGTAGGAGTCATATTATTGATGCATTACAATATAAGATCAAATATGATTCCTACTATAAGGATGTCACACTTCATGCAAATCATCTAGTTGAGATCCTTAAAGAAAGAATAGATGTATCTAATATGCTTAAAATTATTGAGATAGCCAAAGAAATACCATTGCAAATCAATGAAATGGACATTGATAGACATGACAATGAGATTAGCACAACATACACAACATCATTTATTAGTAAGCTACCAAGAGTTTCTCCTAAGCTACAAATCATAAAAGAAAGATTTCAACTTCACAAAAATTCAACTGATCATGTCCATTGAATGAATATAACACCGAGGGCTTGTTGGATATGGCATTTCCTACTCTATTTCTAAAAGGATATGTATTTTATATGCAACCTAGGATAAGAGAAGTTCAACTACATGAATTTGCACAACACTTAATAAGGATCTATAACAACAAATTTGGAAGACATCCCCACTTTCCATATTTTGTCTTCAATCTAATGGGTAGACATCATAGCCAAGTAGTTGTATCAATATTTATTAAAAGAAATGTAGAGGATAGTATGTCTACTACTATAGAAAATCTCCATGCACACCTACAAAATTTTCCAGACAATCAGTTGGCACAACAATTGATGCACTATGGTTCTTCAATGCAAGGTATAGGCCCATATTGGAGCAGTTGTCAAATAGATTTAGTAAATATGATCAACTAGATTAGATCACCAACTCTATTCTTCACACTTAGTGTAGCAAACATGAAATGGCCAGATCTACATCAATTAATGTCAAATGATACTTCTCCAATAATGTTATCAAACAAGCAATGCATGGAAAACATCATCAATAACCCTCATATAGTAGCATCATACATGCATTACTAATTTATCATTTTCTATGAATAAGTTATTGAAAAGCTTCTCCATGCAATTAACTTTTGGTATAGAACAAAGTGGCAACATAGAGGAAGCGCACATATACATGGAGTGATTTGGATTTAAAAATGCACCTAATATGGATAGACTTGACTAGAATAATGTAGATGGAGTTGAAAGAGCATGACTATTTTTTGATAGGTATTTTATAGCTTAGAACCCTCATGAAACATCACATAGAAATAATATAGTTCATCAAAGTCTGCTAGATGACCCATGCTTGCCCAATACGGATGATATACTATCTACAAATAATGACCATGATTATGAAGAATTGATCAATATGGTCCAACATCACACAAGATGTAGACAAGGCACATGCTTATAGAAAAAGGGCACAAAATTAGAGTGTCTCTACAAAGCACCATGGAAACAACAAAATATTTCAACTAGATAACATGTGATAAAAATGGTGAAAAAAATGAACCTACAAGAAATGATAATAGACTAAATATTCACATTCAAGAAATGTTATCAATTTGGAGAGCAAACATAGATTGCCAACTGGTCATCTCATGAGAACTTGTTCTCAAATACATTGCTAAAAATGCATCAAAATCAAAAAAAACATTAGAGACATACACTAACATGTTGAAAAGAATTTCTTTAGCCCATAAACCTGACAACCCAACTCTTACAACATATAAAAAATTTATGACTAAATTTGTAGTTGAGTGTGACATAGGTGCACAAGAAACATGTCACATGCTTCAAAAATTGCCTCTTGTTGTATGCAGTTGTCCTTTTACATCTCTACATGTTGGAAGAAAAAAAATTCAGCAAATAACACATGCATTAGCACAAAATCATATAGACTCTTCATACTTGCAGACATACATTCAAAGGCCACCAAAGCTTGAGATGATAACACTTCTTGAGTTAGCACGGTCATATACTTTTTTTGAAAATTGTAGATAGAACAAATGGAGAGAAAAAAACATCCAAGAAATTGTCAATGTTTACCCAAGATTTAATACAATTCCATATTATAACTCAGAACATTTTAAAGTATTTTTCTGGAGTGAGAGCTCCTATTGTACAAGTATTTTTGGGATATAGAAATGGATATTGGCCTAACCAAAGAATCATTGATTATAGATTGGACCCACATGAACTCAAATGGATATCAAGTACGACATGTCATCACATGGAAGAATACAAAGATATTTTAGAAGAGCAAGAGGATGATACCAATGAAAATGCTAATATGCAAGATATACTTAATCAAAATGAATGGCAAATGTTGTCGCAAATGGGTCCCTCACAAAGCATTACAATTAATGAACTTGATATGCTTAGAAGATGTGACTTTGATAACAACAATAATTGGGAAGAAAATAACATTCCCCAACATCTACATGCAATAGCAACATAGTTTATAAATACTAGTAAAATAAATATAGAATATGGGAACATTCTACCAAAGGAGCATGTACCAAACTATTCACTATTAGCAGAACAATAGGTAGCACTTGTAATAATCCAAAAACATAAAAGTTGTGTATCCAAAAAACCATTATACATGATAATTCAAGGTACAACTAGTACAAGAAAAATCATACTTGATTAACAAAATCATAAATGGGTTAAACACTAATGAAAATCAATAGAAGAACATGCTACTGATAGTAGCTCCTACAGGTGTTGTAGCATTCAACATACATGCATCAACAATTCATATAGCTCTAAAGATACTTATAAAACAAATGCAACCACTACAAGGACAAGCATTGACCATATTCCAAGAGGACTTAAAGGAGATAAAATACATGCTTATCAATGAACTAATCTTTATTGGCCCAAATTTGCTTCTAAAAATAGATAGTAGATTGCAACAAGCATTTCCTCAAAATCAACAACTTCGCTTTGGTGGAATTTTTGTAATCTTAGTTGGTGACCTTGCTCAATTATCACTAGTTATGGATAAACCTCAATACACATCACACTCTAATGTGAGGACATTGTGGCATCAATTCAAAATAGTTATCACATTGGAGGAAGTTTTCTAATAGCAAGGTGGTGACCAACAACAAACATAGTTTCTAGAACTCCTAAAAAATATACAAAATGCAAAAGCAAAAAAGGAAGATTGGGAACTCCTACTAACATGCACAAATAAATAGATTTTTCCAAATGAAAATGAAGCATTTCATATGTCAGTACATCTATTTGCTACAAATGATCTTGTCAAACTACACAACAAAAAAATGTTGAAATAGTTAAATGTTTTAATTGTAATGAGTGTAGCAACAAGCACTACAAATAGCATATAGTACATAACTACAAATGAATGACTAGAAAAGGAAATCCTCATATGCAAAAGGAAACACATCATGTTGACAAAAAACATATGGATAAAAGCAGGCCTTATAAATGGAGCACTAGGTGAAATAACTAATATTATTTATAGCCCAAATTCAAAACCACCAAAGCTTCCACTATATGTTATGGCAAAGGTTGATAATTACAACAGTCCACCTTGGAAAATAGATTATCCAAAATTCATACCAATAGTTCCTTTGACATTGGGATCATAAAGACAAATACCAATAACAATGGCTTGAGCTTTAACTATGCATAAATCTCAAGGCCTTACACTATAGAAAGCAATAATTGACATTGGTAAAATAGAAAGACAAGGTTTGACATTCACAAAAATTTCTAGACTCAAGTCATTAAAGGGCTTGTGCATTAATCCACATTTCTCCTTTGAAAGGTATTCAAAAATGCAAAACAATCCATTCACAACCATGAGGACAAAAGAAGAAATGTGCTTAAAAGAACTTTCCCTTTCAACAATGAAGGTATGCAAGCCTAGTATTTATTTATTATTCTATTCATATATGTATCTCGTCAAACTAATGTACATGTAATGAAAAAATATTTTTTCTAGGAATTTAATGATGCCAACAAATAGTTCAACAACAAGCTTCAACTGTGAACAATTCACTGCAAAACTTTAAAGGGGGACATGTTGATATGAACATTCATTATACCAAACAATCAAAAAGTAAGATGCCCCTCAATTGCCAATTAGATTTATAATTCTTCTACAAAATATGATATGATTTTCAAAAAGAAAAAATTCAACATAGCATTACAAGTTGATGGTATCCACTTGTTACAAATTTCTCAAATCAATTGCACATAAAACAACACATCATCCCAAAAATTAGCAAACCAAATAGTAACAGGAAAAGGGATTTCCCTTCTAACACATTGAAGAAATTATATAGCATATGCTACTATCACTGTACACATTGCACCTTCTTGTGCAAGTGCTAATCATTTAAGTGTATATTTTCATTTATCTAAATAAAAGTATTTTAGAACTTTTCAAATATGTATGTTTGTCTAATGAGTACTTGTCTCTAGGCAAAAAATAAATCAAAGTTGTTTAAGTGATTATTGTTTGTTTTTTATTTGACCAATTCTAGACAATTAAATTTAACATTTGTAAATTATTTGTTATTACATTATAGAATATGTATACATTATTTAATCATTAAAAAATTTGAACTAATTTTCTTTCTATTGTTTGGATAAAACTATTGGGGTTTTATAGAATTTTTTTAGGAATACTCACGATTAAAATTTTAGTTTAGAATTTTTTTAGGAATACTCACGATTAAAATTTTAGTTTCCTTTAAAAGTAGATATTGGATGGAAAACATGGTTGTCTGACTCTTCCCACTAATTTTTGTGTCTTTCATTCATTCATTCACTTCCTGATTATATGCATGATCTTGGCCTATTTAGATTTATGGCTTTCATTTAAAATATCTTTTGGTTAATCTCTACTTTTAGACTTGCTTATTATAAAATTATAATTGTTTCAGATGGAACAAAAAACACAAGATATGCCTCAGATTGTTTATCCATGTGTAGCTTGTAGGATTCAACAAAGAAAACATAGAGATTCCTCATTTTTCACCAAATAATCTTTACAAGTTCATAGTTTCCACAAGTTGCTTGGAACAAACAACATTATCAAAATCCTTCAATATAAATCAAATATATTTAGCAATTTTCTCAAAAGCATTGTCATTTTCTTAGATTCAACAAAATCAAAGTATTTTAAAGATTTTATTAAAATTATTATTTCTTAGTACGATTCAACAAACATCAATCCTACTATCATGAAAATGGAAAACTCCTTCCCTAATTTTCTATGATACTGAAGATAATGTGCTCATTTCTGGTGCATGAAGTGCACTCTTCCCTTTATCAATTGTTGAATCTACTACTAGAGGACAAGGCACCTGAGGAAGGATGGATAGAGGTTAGATGTCGAAGACCCAAGAAGAAAAAATCACATCCCCATGAAGAACAAAAAGTGAAGACTTGAGGCTAGGTTTCAAAATAATAATGGAGGAAGGAACCCAAATCAATCTAATGCCTTCGGGCTCCTTCAAAAGATACATCTAGTAGAATATGACTCTCATATGATCTCATCATCTACATTAGATAAAAGGAGGGATTCCCTACTTCAAGGACCTCTAACAACTACATAGTGTGTCAAGGAAGGAAAGAAAATGATGCAGAGCCACACCTTGGAAAACTCAGGAGGAATACTCACTCAACTGAGTTACTTCAGGGTCACGACATCAATCAGCTGGGATCAAACTCAACCAAACTCAAGATCGGATTAATTAGAATATATAAATCTCCATAGTTTATCTTCGCCCGCACACCAAGATCTTTAACCCGAAATGTCCTCAAAGAAAATATATTTGCACTTTGACAAGAGAGACCAAGATCGACTTGCTGCCAAACTCCATAGTCGATTATCTATATCATTTCTAAGGAAAAATTGAAACTTTTCTCTATTACCCAAATTCGAATGAATCTCTTACATAGCCAAGTGGCTTATTTAAAACTGACTCTCATTTTCTAATAAAAGGATGAGAAACATTTTTTCGTCTTCTACCCCAAGAAAAGGATAAGAATCCGAAAACTGCCTACTACCTATTATTGGAATCTGACAATCATGCAGAAGGCCACATGTTTTTTTTCCGTCTTCTATCCAAGAAAAGGATAAGAATTTAAAACTGCTTACTACCTATTATTGGAATCTGACAATCATTAAAACTATTCTAATTTAAAGAATCTACATGCGGTCCTAGGTGGCTATATCTGGAGAGCTCATCGAACTACTACTCTGGGTATGCCACCACAGGTAGGACGTTTATTGAAAACATTAAATTTAAAATACACAAAACATAAACCTTTCTTATTCTATTTCCCGCTCTGCTACTGTAGCAGAAAATAGATCAAGAAGTAATCTGCCTATCTGAACATGATATTAATTATGTTCAAAAATGATGCCAATATCAGGGACTTTTTTCCTGATGGAAAGGCTCTAGAATGGAGGTGTGTTTGGTTGCTAACTAGCTCAAGGATCTTCTAGGAAAGCATGCTAACCTAATATTTATGAAAAATGAATTTATATATTTATCTTGTGATAGTTTAAATCTTAGAAATAAGCTCCTATATGGAGAAACCCTAGTTCCAAATTATTACCCTATTAAATTTCTAAAATGGAGCCCATTCTTTGATCCAAAAAGATTGGAAAATTGTGAAGTATAAAAAGCAATCCTTCTTCCTAATCTACATATCAAAATTGTGGTTAGAGATACACTCAAAAGTATAGGTCACAAATTAGGATCATGTATAGCGTCGATAGAAATGGATAATACTTTCTCTAGTCCAATTATTATAGTCAAAGTATATGTTAATATATTTGAATTCAAAATCCTAGATATTAATATAAATTTTTAAATTTTCTCTATCAATCCAAGGTTTGTTTCAGAGCAGACCCAGTTCAGTGGTTCCTATGCCTCAAGGTGTTTGTCATCTAGATCATTTGGAGATTCCCCAAATAATCAAATCTCCCTTAATAAGAAAGGAGGGCACTTTTCAATCCATTTGGGGGAGGATATGGAGGAGGGAGATACTAGAGATTTTCCTCCCCCCAACCCCAAATCGATAATTATCAGTCCAGTTTTGTTGAGAGTGAACTCCCTTCATAACAGACTACTCTGCAAGTCACTCCCTCCAAGGAAGTAGTTTTATCTAGTTAGGAAGTAGAGGAAGAGGAGGTTTTATACATAAATATGGACCAAATAAAGGATAATACAAGTGAAACCCTAGAACAAAAGAAAGAAAAAGTCAATATATTTATAGACACTCTAAAAAATATGGTTGTGGATGATCTAATGAATTAGTTTCTAGATGAGATTTGTGATGAGGAGAAGGTGAAGTTGTAGAAATCTATTTTAATTTCTAAAATTATGAAAGTAAACCTTAGGGAAGAGGAAATATTCTCTAGTTTTGATAAGGAAAGGATAGATTTGAAGTTCAAGAATAAATCAGTAGAGGACAACTTAGGCCCTTTAGGTTTAGGAGTTTACCTCCCAAGTAAAGGAACTTTGGATTATGCAAAAGTGTTAAAGGGAGGTCAAAAATACCTGCAAAAGTTGAGATTTAAGGATGGGGTAGCTAAAGGTTGGATTAAAATTACTAATATTCTTTATGGAGGGAAGGGGAAGGTCCTTCCCACAATGCCATGAATATCATTTCATGGAATGTTAAGGGCCTCAATACCCCTAACAAGCAATGGCTCCTAAAAAGATACATATCTAATACTAAGGATGACATTATTCTTCCTCAAGAAACTAAATGAAATAGTTATGAGATAGGTAAATTCAAGAGGTCCCTAGGTTGGAGGGAGATTAGAGACTTACCAGAAGAAGGAGCTTTAGGTGATCTACCTTTGACCTATGGGTTCTCAATTATTTCTCAATCTCCTCTTTAGAATTTTATAGGAGTTGGATCTATAGGTCAGTAAAGAGCATTTTTGGCACAATAGTTTTAATGTCTATGGTCCAATTAACAATTGAGACAACACTAGGCTATAGATGGAACTAGAAGGAATTCCTAGAGTAGAATAGGTTATTCTATCCATTCTTGGAAGGGATTTTAATGTTATCCTTCATCCCTCAGAGAAAAGAGGTGGAAGTAATTATCTCTCTTTTGAGCATCAAAAGAGTTTTCCAATTGGGTTAATAGGCTAGGTTTGACAGAAATAGAATGATCAAATAGTGCTTTTACTAGGAATAATATAATGAAAGGTTTTAGCAATATTGTAGAAATACTAGATAGGTTCCTTATTTATGGGGACTTATCTTATGTCCTAATTTCATTCAACTCTAAAGTAAAGCCAATATCAGGCTTAGATCACCTATTTAGCTTAACATTTTGGAGGATAAATGCCCCAACAATTGCCCCTTCAAATTTGAGAAAATGTGGCTCAAAGGAAAAAATCTCCTCAATCTTATTAAACAAAGGTGGGAAGAAAGAGAAGTTTTAGGTTCCAAACTGTTTCAAGTGGTTAGTAAGATGAAAGTAATCAAGCAAAAATTGGAGTGGAATTCAAAATTCTTTTAGAATATCTTTGAGGATAAGTTCACTTTGGAGGAAAATTTGACATCTTTAATTAATGAATCTATGGAGCATGAAATGGGTGAAACTTAGTTCTTGGAAGAAAAGAATCTCTTTCAACAATATGAAGAAGTTCTAGCCAAATAATAGCTCTTCTAGAGGCATAAATTGAGAGAGGTGTGGCTAGAGGCAAGGGATAGAAATACTAAGATTTTTCATAATAGCTCCAAATAGAGAAAGCCTATTATCAAATCTCATTTATCAAAGGGAGGGAAGCTGACATAAAGAAGTCTCTTGATTAGATAAACATGGAGGTAGTCTCTTTCTTTGAAGAAATCTACAATTGTGAAGCTAGTACTAATCTCCTTGACCAATAAGTTGTCTTCCAACATCCCAAAACTAGTCTCCAAGGAACAAAATATATCCAAGTTAGAAGTTTAATTATCTCTTAAACAAATGAATTTGGACAAATCACTAGGACCAGATAGATTCCCTACCTTAGACTTCTTTCAAAAATATTAGAATTTCATTAGAGATGATATTACTAAGGCTATGGAAGGAAATAAGAACTCTGGTAAATTACTTCATGAATTTAATAGAACTTTGATTTCCCTTATCCCTAAAAAGAAAAATGTGGATTCATTTAATTATTTTAGGCCTTTTTCTTGATGGAATACTATTTATAAGCTCTTCACAAAGATTTTGGCATCTAGGCTCCAAAATATTTTATCTAGCCTCATTAGTGAGGAACAAATAGGTTTTGTCCCTAGAATATCTATATATGATGGTATCATAATAGCTCGGGAAGCTAGTCATTCTATCTAGAACAATAGATCCTCTAGTATGCTCATCAAAATTTATACATTAGTAAGGCATATGATAGGGTAGATTTTCACTTTTTATGTAAATTTATAGAACCATATGGCTTCTCAAAGTGATGGATAGAATTAATCTTTGAATGTATCTCAATTCCAAAAATGTCTATTCTAGTTAATAGTACCTCAGTTGGATTTTCTAGTATTTCTTAAGGACTAAAATGGGGGGATCCAATCTACCCATTCCTATTTATTCTAATGGTAGATGCATTAGGAAGGTTGATCTCTTAGGCTAGATCCATAGGGAATATTAAAGGTATCCACATAACTAGTGACTAGGATCCCACTACTTGTCAGTATTTTTTAGATGATACCATGGTATATGGGAAAATTTTGGTAGAGGAGGCTTTATTTCTTAGAAGTATCTTATATAAATTTATTGAGGCATTAGAAAGGGTGATTAGCAAAGAAAAATTAGATATCTTCTTCTTCAATATTAATCCTATTAAGGAGAAATAAATATGTATTATCCTTAATTTTAAAAAGGGCACTCTATCATGTAAATATTTAGGCCTTTCCGTAAACTCTAGTCACATGTATAAAAGCTTTGGGTTCCACTCATAGAGAAACTAAAAGTGAGAATGGCTAGTTGAAATGGCAAGTGGTTGTTCTCAGTAGGTAGGAAGACCATGGTATCCTTAGTCTTGTTAGCTCAACCTATTTCAATCAACTCTCCTATATAGATCTTCCTAGTACCAAACTAAATGACATAAATTTTGTCTTAGGTCTTTATTTTTGGAAAAGCAGTGTAGAGAAAATAAAGTTTTCCCTCCTCTCTTGGGACCAAGTCTGTAGACCAAAAGAACTAGGAGGAGTGGGCATCAAAAATATCAAACTACAAGGGAAAACTTTAGGAGCTAGTTTAGTTTAGTGAATGATCAGATTCCTAAACATTAAATGGCTCAAGAAACTAACTCATAAATACCTTTCATACCCACACCTGGTTAATATTTTGATAGAGACTAATCCCCCTAGAGGATCAAGGTTTTGGACACTCCTACTAAAATTCAAACACGCTATACTGGACAAAGATAACTCATAACACCATATTTTGTTAACTAGTAAAACCCTGGTGGGGATGATACCCACTAGATAATATACTAATATATAAGTTCCTTTTTAGAGTATGGGCCCTGTTAGGATTCAATGAGAAAATTCAATATAAGTAGCCCCTATTAGGAGACTTTAAATCTTGATTAGGAGATACCAACCCTATTAGGAGTTTTAGTACAATGTATGCAAGAAGAGCCCACTGCCCAAACATGCAATTTTAGCTACAAGAAGAGCTCAATGCTCAAACAAATAGTTTACTATTTTTTTTCTTTCCTTGACTGATCTTTGATCTTTAGCTCAATCTTGGATCACTAGATAACTTCACATATATTGCTTTCACATATAGTCAAAATTCGCAATTCACACTTGCACTTCACTTCCACATAATATCAAGATAGCACACTTCTTATCACAAGAAGTCCTTTGCATAAATAACATGCCTTTACAAATTACTATTGGGTTGGCTAAGACCACAATTCACTTTTCCAAGTTAGAGTAAACATCTAGGATGTCAACCCTAATTGGACTAGTAATTTTTTTGTAAACAAAACAATTCTTCAATTTCGTTGTCCTGTATCATCAAAATATGATTATCTTTGTTTCGTACAATCTGTACAAATTCCAAGGTTATACACATCATCACCAACGTGTATACTATCTCCATGTAACTTCACTAGTCATAATAAGACGTCTACAACATGTTATAAACAAAACAATACACTATTGTAAACCAAATTCTATACTTAGACAATTTTCTGATTACCAAACACTAAGTATCTTTATTTTTTAGGTTTCTTGTCAATATGTGCATCATGTGTTCCCATTAATGACAAAAATTAAATATAATAATTAGCCAATTGTCAACAATCTTCCATTTTGGCATTGATGGCAACAAAATAGGGAAAATTGGCTAAGTGAAAAAAACTTAACATAAACAACGTATTCCATCTATTATAACTTGTTTGACTTTACATTTATGCTCCCCTTATAATATACTTTATACTTTTACATCCTCACATGTATTTCTCCCAATTTTATCTCTCCCAATAATCTCTCCTTTTGTTATGTATACAATTTTCACATCTCTCCCCCTTTGACATCAATGACAAAGGTCAAGATGTCGAGATTCTATCCAAAAAAAAATGTCAAAACTACTGAAATTTTTGTCTTTCCTTATGCTGATATTATCTTCATACAATCATCAAAAATGGTCTTCATATTGTCCATCCCTTTGTTCCACATCTCCTTGGTAGACTCGACTAATGTGAGAATTGCATATAAAGCATATGGTGCAATCTCAATTGCATTGATATATAAATACAAAAAAATGATTATGTGTCCTTGACCTTGACACATTCCTCTAGCTACTTCTCAACAAAAGATAAATTTAGAGCAATGGATTCTCTAAAGTCATATGTTCTCTCCGAAATATGTTCTTTCTAAAGTTCTAGTTTCCTAATGTCACTGTGAACACTGGAAACTTGTCCCTCATAATCATCTACTTTGTTGGATGGATGCTGGATTTGGCTACATAGAGCCTCTAGCTCACTCATCTTTGACTGTATCTAATTGTCTAGGTCTTTAGTTAGCTTGTATGATAAGGTACACTTAACATATAGAGTTTTCCCTTCTTTCTGACATTTCCAAAGTTCTTTTATGCATGTATCAAGATTGACTAAGTCATTCTTGATATTCTAGTAGATGGTGCTAAACAAGTTAGCATCATGGGAAATTTGAGTCTTCATCTCTACAACATTCAACAAATTAATAAATTCTTCATCAATGGATTTTAGCACTACTTGTGCTCTTTGTTTAGGATCTGACTTAGTATGTTGGACTATCAAAGTGTTGTGCAATCTGTCAATTACTTACATTAATGATCTTTGTAAAATCTTTACTATTTTATTCTTTTGTATAAGTTTAGATAAAGATCAGATCAAATTAGTTTGATCATCATCATCAGTAGCCAAACTTGCAAGAGAGAGCAGAGTAGATGAACTAGATGGTTTAGTCTCATCCTCTGGGTTTATTTCTTTGTTGCTTCTTGTTCTCTTCTCTCTTCCTCTTCTTTCCTTTCCTTTTCTTCTCTTTCTTTCTTCTCTTCTAATATTTTCATCTCTTCTTCTACAATTTTCTTTTTCCTCTCTTCTTCTGCAATCCTTCTCTTGTCTTCATCTTCCTTTATTTTCCTTTCTTCCTCAAGCAATTGTTGCTTGGCTTCTTCTATTTTATCCTTTTCTACTTTTCTTCCTCAATTTGTTTCATCTTATCCTCAATATCTTCGGTGTCAAGTACATTTAGTTTAGAACCACCAAATGGATTGGTGTCATCAATGTTAATAGTAACATTGGTTTGATCAATCTGCATAGTGTTACCACTTACTGACACTTCTAAGGTTCTAGGAGTTGGAGGAGATGTTACCTGTGACTCTATCAACATCTTATTGATAGCTATTACAATCTCCTTTCTCAACTTATCCTTTTCTCCAACCATGAATAAAAATGGCCTCAATTTAAATTCCTCAGATATTATGTGAGGTTGTTCAGTAGTCCTTTTATTTCATCTTCATCATTAGTATTGCAAATAGTCTTTAGTATAGACTTTTGAAGTTCAAGGTCTTCTTCTCTTGTAGGAGTCTTTTTATTTATAAGTCTCTCGTAGGCTTTCTTTTTCACTACTCCCTCAATATCTTTAAGACTTAGATCATTTGCTATGATATATCTCATAGTAGATATATCAATTTGATCCTTCTCAAAATTATTATATAAGTCATAAAACTTGTTCATCTAAACAAAGTTCCCCTCATTGGAAATTGTTGTGTTAATCTTCTCAATCTTTAGCTTCCATGGTTGTTGAGCTTTTCCTACTACTTGCTTAGGTGGAATCATCTTTTCAACTTGTTGGATTTCCTATTCCTCCTCTTCTTCATCACTAGACTCAATTATCAACAATGTTTTCTGCCTCTTACCTAGTCTAATGGCTAGCCATTTGACTTTCTTAGTCTTTGAGGATATTACTTCCACTAATCTCTCTAATTTTCTTTTATGCTTACTAGTTTGAACATCAGATACTTTCGTATATGGTATGCTCTACTCCAAAGTTGTCTCAACATCTAATACTGACAAGGGTTGTATGTTCAATACACCTTGCTTCAATGTTTGTCTCACAACCTTAGATTCACTCTCTATCATTCTAACCTCTGATAATGCCTTCTTCATTATTG
The DNA here is from genome assembly GCA_028749045.1 of Cupressus sempervirens. Lineage (NCBI taxonomy): Eukaryota > Viridiplantae > Streptophyta > Pinopsida > Cupressales > Cupressaceae > Cupressus > Cupressus sempervirens. The sequence goes on along the minus strand of CM053793.1, from coordinate 505,390,010 downwards.
ATTCAACCCTTTTATGTGATGCCTTATCCAAGGTTGCTTGATGAGCATGTTGTGTGATCTCATCATAGGTGCCAAATCTATATTATGCTTTGTCTTTTTCTAAATTTAACAACAAATCAATGTGACCAACTGCAACATCATCATTCAACTCATAGCTCAAAGGATCCAAAAATGTCTTATGAGGTTCCACTGCTTGAATATAAGTGTGATCTATATCAAATAATATACAAATTTCTTCCTTGAATCTATCCATAATTAATGGTGAAATCCTAAATCTCTATTTCATCTCATTCTAAAAAGTCCTCATAATTAGGTTTTCGTTGTCTAATATTTTTCTATAAGGTGTCTTTTGCATACCTCTGTGATCTTCTCCATAGTGTATCTGTCACTACTCATTATATATGTTACTGATAAGTAGGGAAATATTTTCAATACATGGAAGAATATTTGATTTATTAATGATTAGAATCTAAACACACCATTCTTTGTTCTCTTAATCTTTTCAAGGTTTTCCAAGAGTTGCATTCTTAGTATTTCACTTAGATTTACTTGTTCTTTCTCAACACATATATTATAAGCTACATATATGAATCCCATTGAAAGTTCATCTATGTTAGAACTTGTAGAAATTGAATAAGCAATAATTCTACTAAGAAATCTCAAATCATCTTGCTTGATGGAGTTGATCACCATGGCCTTCCCATTTTATACTGCTTTAGTGTAACTTTCTACTTTCTTCTTAAGCATCTTCTCACCTATGAGTACACTGCCTTGTTTTTTGGGACCAATTACCTCAAGAATAAGGTCGATAGAGATTTCTCTACATTATCTTGCATGCACAATTTTCCATCATGTATCCTACTCAATATGATTTGAGTCCATTCATTTGTATCTAACTCATGGTAGAAATGATACTTAAACAAGTCATATTCCTTGAAGTGTCCAAATCTAAGCTTCATAGTCATATTGTGGTTAAAGATCAATTCCATATCTTTGTTCATATATTCACTACCAATTGACTCAAACTTTCAATTCAAATAATTTTCTATGTCTTCAAGGTAAGCTATGTTATTTAGAGTGATAGATAGTGCAGAGTTAGGGATTCCTTCATTAGGTTTTATGGAAAAAATCTTAAACTTAGGTCTTTCCTCATTCTCAAAATTGTCTACCAATGACATATCCATGATATTTATCAATATGAAATTTTATTGAGAAAATTTGTGAAAAATAGATAAAATACCTCTTTCCGAAAATAGGGTTTTCTTTGAAATCACTCTAACAAGTCACTTCAAAATGTTCTTCACTTTGAATGTGTTTGTAATGAAGTAAAATCAATTATGTACTTCATTTAACCCTCAACTTGAACTTGCATTAATTGCATACTTCCATAAATATGAAAAAGGTTGTTACTTACATTCTAGAATCAGTTAACTACTCAAGATCATCTATCCAATCTTCAGATGTCACTCGAGGTTTAGTATAGCCTCCTTCCATCATGAAAAACATCCTCAAGACTTCACATCATTTGCAAAAATTACTTTTCATCTTTTATTATAGAATTAGCCTTTAATGTAATACCAGTAACATCAAATTCCATCATGAGCTCCAAATCACAATCAAGCTTAGGTACCATCTAAACACAACAAGATACACCTTTTCCCAACTTTGCTACCTATAATTCAGTCTCTAACTGAAGTTCTCAAATTTTGATGCTGTGAACAAGCTTAATTCAACCTAATTGAATCAAACTCAATGATTAACTTTGATCTTCCTGTCTCATCATCATCTAAATTTTTTTTTGAAATATTTGTTCCTTCCATGAATGCTTCATTAAGTTCTTCTCAAAGTTCACTCACAATGTTTCTTTGTTCATCACTATCTTTGCTAGTTCTGGGGTTCCTTTTATGGTTCCTTCTATCATTCCTTCTATTCTTGAAGTTTCTTCCATTGTTTCTTCTATCTCCAAAGTTCCTCTCCATTATACAGTACTTCATTGTGTGTCTAAAGTTGTTGCATAACTGACATATAGGTGCTCTACTTCTGGGATTCTATTGATCATCAGGTGCATGATAATTCTAAACAATATACCCTAATTTGCTACACTTATAATGCATGATCTGTATTCTATCTTTATAAGATCTTCCTTCCCCCAATGTTCTTTCATTAGATCTTCTTCTATTTTCAAGGTTAGTATATCTAGACATTCTACTATTTCTCCTATCATTATCATACTTAGGATTCCTACAATCAATTGCATTATGACCCATACCATGACAATTATGACAATTAAAGTCCTTAACATGATTGAAGGACTTATTAGCACAATCTCTTTTCATATGACCTATTTCATTACATAAAAATTATTTACCTCTAAATTCATACCCGGTTGCCTTAGGAGTTTCAACTTGCTTTGTTTCATCCAAGATTTTGACTTCCTTGTTTTGCTCAACTTTTTAGGTTTCTTAGAAGATTGACTAGATTCAATCTTCTCATCAAATTTGTCTTTTTCTTTCAAATATGATCTAATCTTAGGTTTCTTCACAAACATTTTATTAGATAGCAAAGACTAGTCTTGTCATAAGAAGGTCTCTGTATAGACATTAAATCATCAAGCTTTTCTCTATTAGAATAAAGTTTCTCAAGCTATTGTTTACACTATATCAATTCACCTTTCATAATAGTATTTTACTTAAGGATTTCTTCATGATCTTATTTCAATGTTTCAAATTTAGATGTTTTCTTATCCAAACTTTCTCTTAGATCTGTATTTTCAGTCTTCAAATCAAATTCAATTTTGCTAGGATTATTTCTCAAAGTCAACTTTAGATTTTTAATCTTCAATTCATGCTTCAAGATCTTGCATTTTGTCTTCAACTTTGAATAGCCATCATCATTAGTTCTAGATTCAATAGATTCAGGCTTGGATTTCAAATGTTCAATCTTTTCCTTCAACTGACCAGTGCATATTTTGGAGTCTTCATATCTTTCCTTCAACTTATCTCTTTCTTCAATAAGGAGATCAATTTTTTCAAGAGCTTCTTCAAGGTTCTTCATCAACTATTCCATATCCATAGGGATCTTACATAAGTTGTTAAGCCTCTTCAAAGTAACTATGCTCTAATAACAATTGTTAGAAATAGGGACTACTAAGAGGGGGGTTAATTAATAATCTGCAAATTTTAGTCACCAACTAGATATTAATACTTTAAACCATGCATAACAAAGAAATAAAGTAATTTTGAACACTAACAATAGCAATGAACAAAGATAACTCATAACACCATATTTTGTTAACTAGGGAAACCCTAGCCAAGGGAAAACCCTAGTGGGGATGATACCCACTAGATAATATACTAATATATAAGTTCCTTGTTAAAGGATGGACCATGTTAGGATTCAATGAGAAAATTCAGTATAATTAGTCCTTTTTTGGATATTTTGAATCCCTATTAGGAGATCCCAACTCTATTAGGAGTTGTGCCAACCCTATTAGGAGTTGTAGTACATTGTATGCAAGAAGAGCCCACTGCCCAAACATGAAATTTCAATTACAAGAAGAGCTCATTTCTCCAAAAAATAGTTTACTATTATTTTCTTCTTTCCTTGACTGATCTATAATCTTAAATTTGATCTTGGATCACTAGATAACTTTGCATATATTGCTTTCACATATAGTCACAATTCGTAATTCACACTTGCACTTCGCTTCCACAAAATATCAAGATAGAACACTTCTTATCACAAGAAGTCCTTTGCATAAATACCATGCCTTTACAAATTACTATTGGGTCAGCTAAGACCACAATTCACTTTTCCAAGTAAGAGTAAAATCTAGGATGTCGGCCCTAATTGGACAAGTGATTGTTTTGTAAACAAAACAATTCTTTCCTACAATTTCGCTATCATGTATCATCAAAACATGATTATCTCTATTTTTTACAATCTATACAAACTTCTAAGGTTGTTCATGTCATCTCCAACATGTATACTATCTCCATGTAACTTTGCTAGTCATGAAATGACATTTGCAACATGTTATAAATAAAACAATACACTATTGTAAACCAAATTCTATACTTAGACAATTTTTTGATTACCAAACTCTAAGTATCTTTATTTTTGAGGTTTCCTATCAACATATACATCATGTGTTGCCATTAATGACAATGATTACATATCACAATTAGCCAATTGTCAACACTGACTAGATGCCCATTATGTGAAGTTAAAGAAGAAACAATGAATCATGTATTCCTTCATTTTTCTTATTTTTTTATATGTTGACAATGGCTATGCTCTCAACTAGGTTTGCAAATGGCCTCCCCTAGTTCCATCCTCAATGTGTTGATGTCATGGTCTCTATTAAGATCTTAAAGTATTTTTCACACTCTTTGGATCTCCTCTTCTTCCATAGTTCTTTAGGAACTATGGAAAGAGAGGAATGAAAGGATTTTTCAAGATAGAAAGATGTCAATTAATCTACTTATTAAATAATTATAAATCTTATTTATAGAATTAAAAATAATAGGTTGCTTAATTTTAACATCAAACAAGCTAGGATGAATTAATAGGATGAGAAGATGCATAGACGATGGATTAGTCTTAAGATCCCACTCTTTCTAGGTAAAGGGGAAGTTTTGGGTAAATCCTTAAGGGTTGAATGTATATGGAAAAATACAAAAAAAATAAAAAAAGGATAGTTTAAGCTAAATTTTGATTGATCATCAAGAAGAAATCCAAGAAAAGCTAGCACAAGATGTTGCCTCCACATTGATGAAGGGAAATAAATTGCCTATATAGAAAAATACATTGAAGGGGCTACTAATAACTAGGCAGATTTTTTTGCTTTAGTAGAAGGCCTCATATTATGCAAACAGTTGGATATTAAGAATTTAGAAATTGAAGGAGGCTTACCTATAATTATTAATGCTCTTAGGAAAGGACCTCTTTACAACTGGAGGCTGGATGTGAATCTCTCAAAAGCTTTAGTACTATGCCAATCCTTCAACAAAATAATAGTAAACCACATTTATTAGGAGGTTAATTAGAGAGTGGTTGAGCTAGCTAATATAGGGATTGATAAATACCTTCCAATGAATTAATTAAAGTATTAATCTTCATGATAGTTCCCTTCAATTTCTATCATTTAAAATAGATATAATAGATAACTTGTCATACTTTTGATATCCTAAAAGATTTTTTAAATTATATTCCCTTTATTTAGTGATTGATCCCTGACATACGCTTAAATTATTGAGCTATGGAAAATGTTGCCCATATGAAGTCATTAATGTCATCTTTTTGTAACTTGGAAAAGGTACCAAGTCAAAATTTTGGAGAAAGATTAGTTCTTAAATTTGCTTCTAATGATGACATCTAGTACCTTGTAATTATTTCTCCTCCAAAAAAAAAGTATTAAAAAGAGGATTTGATCAATGATTGCAAAGTAGTGAAGATTGGAGATGGATACAATTCTATGTATGCAAGACAAGAAACAAAAAACTAAGGTGAAGGAGTTCGTCACCAAGAAAAGGTTGAGAGGCATATTATACTTCCCACATTCCCTTATAATGAAAATTTTCATGCAAATTCTTGGAGAAAAATACTTGGAGAATACCAATAGGATGAGGGTGGACTCAAACATAACCTCTATGTTCCTATCCCTAACAATGTTCTTTGAAAGGGATAGATAGGTAACAAAAAAAAATTGTAGTAATCTATTTCACAAGAAGTATTTGTTAAATATGGATATTTTTGTAAGAAACATTCATTCCAACTTGACAACTCCACGAGCAAAGAATTATGACAAATTCGAGATTGTGGGTAAGCCGATTCCAAAATTCTCAATTTTCAGCATTGAGGATTAGGAGTGTTTTTGAGATAAGATGGAAATGAGAATGAGGGACTTGAATTTTATTTTAGCCCTATTTCATGTTAAACATCAAGATGATCCTAAAGTTATGTGTAGGATCATGGTGGACCAAACTATACCCTTAAGTGGTAATGTAAAATCAATAAATTTAGGTTTATGTCAACTTGACGTGCAATTTTGAACTAGTTATGAAATTTATATTAAAATTTTGTAAGAATAGAATCTGAAGGAAATTTAATGTTGTTTCTAAAATACTAGGTATTATCTAAAAATAAATTAATCTGATTGCTCAAAAATTCATATTTAAATATAGTGTTACAAAAATTTTAGGACAAAAATAAGAAGTAGGTGTATGTCTGATCACATTAATCATAATCAAATAATAATATTTTTTTATAAGATTCTAAATATCATAATTAAACTCATGCCTATATATGACACATATTTTTGGATATTTTTATTCCAAGGAAATAATTAATTATGAATTTTATGCTACAACTTTATCAAGAAAATAAAAGGCTTATGTCTAGACACCTTAACTAATTAAAAACATTACCAAATTTTATTTTTTATTTTTAAAATTGTGTTGCGAGAAATATAGAATGTGACACATCTTTCTTATTTCAAAAATATTTTACGGTTTGAAAGTTATATCTTTTTTTCATTCAATATGTAAATCACCATCTTATAGGTATCTTCATTTAAAAATAATTTAAAAATAATTATTGAACTAATATCTTGACAAAAGTTACATCATTGCAAAGCTAAGAATGTCTTATACAAACCCTTTTCATTTCAATGAATTATGTCAGATTAGAAGTCATCAAATACCTTGTTGAAGTCTAGAACACCCCTAAACATTGCAAATTCACATTTTTTTAGTAGACTAAGGAAGCTTGGTCATTACCAAGCCTAATCAAATACCTGATATATCAAGTATGTAATATATCAGGTATCTAAAATATCAGGTATTCAATATAGCTGATACCTTATAGTTTACCACCAAATAAGTCAAAATAATCACATGAAAACATGGAGGGTGTGGATTTGAATTTAAAGAGAGCTATAGATTGTCTCCTCCATGACCTATGTGATATACAAATTATGTCTTTTTTATTGTTATAAATGAGGTCTTAATCAAACAATAATATGTAGTCTTTTTAATTACAATTATTGTATTTATTATATATAAATTATAGGATATATTGGTATAATATTTTATTTTTATTTTTATTTTGATATAGGTAATCCGTTGAAGCCTAGATTATTATTATTCATTTATTATTAAGGGTAAGATTGATTATTATTATTATGTGTTAATCTCAAGTAGATTCGAACCCAAGGCCTCCCCAATGAGAGGCTCACAATTTACCAATGTATTGTAGTGTAATGTCCTATTTCAGGACATTAGCTAATTTCCTCTTATCTGTATAAAATTTGATAATATTTCATATTACTATTATAGTATGACATACATAATATAATTATTATAATATTACTTATAGCATATTATTATTTATTAATATTACTTTATATAAAGTATTTATCATTATTTAAATTACTTGCTAAAATGGGGACATCATAGTCCTCCCCTCTTGAATTTTCTTGTCCTCAAGAAAAATCTTTCACACACAAACTACTTTATAGATACAAAACATATTTGTATACAAAGTCCTAAAAGATTTATCAAATATACATCTTAATGAATGAAAACACGAAGCAAACACGGTGCAGACAAATGAAGACATGAAGCAAACATGATGCAAACACATCATACATTATTTTTTACAATGAAGTAGAGAAAAGGGAATAATCTATAAAATATACTTCCCCAGTATCTTTTTTTTTATCATAGATCCTGCAACGCAAACAATTATTAGCATGTACATGTATATAATAGCTTCAAAGAAAAGATTAGTCATGATGAATTATTTCTAAACCAATGTAACCAATCCCAAGAGAAAAAATTTGGCCCTCTTGGATTTGATGGCAGCCTTTGACATCCATCAAGGTGGTCTACTTGGAAGATTCTTAACTGGATTAAGTTGACATGATGTCAAATCTTAACTTAACCAATCTAAGCCCAGGAGCAAAACTTTGGCCCTCCTAGCCTTGATGGTAGCCTTTGACATCCATCAAGGTGTTCTACTTAGATGGTAATCTTATTCTTCCTACATAAGCCCAAGAGCAGAACTTTGGCCCTCTTGGCCTTGATGGCAGCCTTTGACATCCATCAAGGTGGTCTACTTAGGAGGTAATGTTATTCTTCTTAAGGAACTTCTTATAACATATCCTAAAAAAAGCGTTTATATTCTTAGTTTTAAAGAATACAACAAATTTAACCTTAAGATAATCTTATCAAAACATAGTCCTTTGAAGTGTCAGAACTTAATTTATTATTAAAGTATAGGAGGAGGAACCATAATAGGGTGTCCTATTACCCAACTAGTGGGCTTCATTGTTCCGTCATTATTGTTACCTCTCTCTGATCATTATTTCTAAGAAGGTGCCTTTGTATGATATACCCTAGGATATTCGCTCCACCGTAGGCCTTACCTGGTACTCGTGGGCTTTATCCAGTACCTTGAGTGGTGTCACCCAGCCCATTCCACCACAGGCCTTATCTCTAATTGGAGAATCATGATCTTATTAGGTTTAAGATTTATTCCATTACTATTCTAATACCTCCCTTGATAGAAAAATTAAACTATTCAGTTACCCTCATAATGTATTCCTTTAATAGAGAAATTAATAGTAATCCAATTATCAAATTTAATGTGTATTCTTTTAATAGAGAAATTAATGTTAATTTCATTATCAACTTAAGTGTATATTATTTTAATCGATATTAATTCAATTACCAAATTTTGATGTGTATTCTTTTAATAAAGAAATTAATATTGATTCACTTGTCAATTTAATGTATATTCTTTAGAATAAAGCTAATATTAATCACTTTTTCCTTTTAATCTCATTGATCACTTTTTCTTAACTACCTTATACTATTAAGTATTGATTTTAAAGTTGATATATATTCATACCTAAAGTTTGTAATTGCCTACGTGCAGCGGACAGTACCCATGTCCATCCTCCCATGTTTGTCCTCTCACACAAAGACTTCAGTACCCAGTTGTACCTTTCTTTCTTGTTTTTCATTCCATCTCTCTATAATAAATTTGGACCTAATTCATCTAAAACATTTGCATAGGTTCAAGGATTTCTTGATCCGTAAAACTCAAAATCATTCATAATTTAAGATGTGAGTACTTTGATAAATGCACTCTTAAAAGCCAATTTGGGTCCCAATAGAGATCTTCATACACATTTTCATGTCACTCCTACACATCTACATGCTGCTCCTGACACTCTCCATCTTCCATGTCTAATTTGCGAAAGGGGATATTCGATGCTACAATTCATACCTCTTTATTTGAATCTACTTTGGCCAATGTGATTCCGTGATGATCTCCTACCAAGGAAATTTAGGGTTGTCAAAATTGTCTATCATACTTGCAAAAGAGAAAGGTGGGGATCATTGGTACACTTAATCTAGTTGGAGGTTGTATGGTGGAGTTGCATGAGTCCGATCAGAGTTACTGGTAGATGGAAAAAATTAGCATTTGTAAGTATGGCAATGATCTCTTATGCATGATTGTTATTGTACCAATTTAGACAAAAAAATAGGGTTCTAATTTGAAATAGTTTGCATAGGAATATTCAAATGATCTAAAATAGTTTGCACAAGAATATTCAAATATCATTGGATTTCTTAAGGAAATAAACTTGCCACTCTCCATCAAATTTTCTTTGTAGATTATGATCTAATTTTTATTTTAGTTTTAATTTTTATTTTACTTTCTTCATCTCCTTCAAAGTTAGATATGGTTCCTTTACGGAAGATTGTGAGAAGCCCGCACCTTGAACCAATTTTTCAACTCAGAAAAACAATAGTAATTCAACCCATGTGCAATATTGGACTATAAATGGAGGAGTATAATAATTAAAATAATCTAGATCTAGATGATGATGCAGTGGGGGTGATATTAAGAAGGCTTCTAGTGCCATCATTGATGAGGGCAAAGACAATTTGTGAAGCTTGTAATATGTTGATATCCACTACCCATTTCAATGTGATAAACGAGATACATCATTTTGTGACCCAACAGAATCACCTTCTTTTTTAAGGCTCTAAATCAGTGGTTCCCAATAGATGTACCATTGAATAAAAATACACACTATTATTATCACCCCAACAAGTTCTATCATTCTCACCCCCCCAAGCTTCATCTTTGTGTGGCAGGAGGTGGCTTTTTCTTCTTTCTTGTTCTTGATTATTAGCCCATCATATTTAATCCTCTAAAAAAAGAACACAAATTTTGGTTGAATTTGAAAGACTTTAGACTAGAGAAAACAAGATTTATCTTAACCATAATTATTATAGAATATGTATTTTATATTGTGACCAAAATGGCTCACTTCCTTCTGTCTCCTCTTGAAACATGTCGATTGGTATTCTGAAGGCTCTTTACTAGCTAATGAGGAGAGAAAGTGACATAATGGCTAGCCAGAACACTATCCCTGTCCAAACATTAACTCTTGGTGATTGTGACCCAACACCTAATGTGCGACAAACAAAATTTTCACAATCTTTGAATACAGATGCATGGACATGTGGAGATATTATAATAGAATTAGGGTATCCTTATGAGGCTATTCAAGTCACTACAGCTGATGATTATGTCATCCTTCTAGAAAGAATTCCAAGGAATGAATCATGAAAGGTCCTTTACCTGCAACACAGGTTGTTTGACTCATCTTTGGGTTGGGTATCAAATGGAGTAGTTGGTTCCCAAGCATTTGTAGCATATGATCAAGGCTTTGATGTTGTCCTTGGTAACTTTCGAGGCTTGGTGTTATGAGAGCATGTTGATAAGTATATCTCTTCACGAAGATCTTGCTTGGAAGGAACATTTTTTATGACTTTCCTCTGAATACTTTCCACATGATGGCAGAAAAGATGCTCTCATACCATTTGTAATGTCCTGTTTCAGGACATTAACTAATTTCCTCTTATCTGTATAAAATTTGATAATATTTCATATTACTATTATAGTACGACATACATAATATAATTATTATAATATCACTTATAGCATAATATTATTATTTTAATATTATTTATTAATATTATTTTATATAAAGTATTTATTATTATTTAAATTACTTTCCGAAATGGGGGACATCACATGTAGGCTCTTGTTTGTTATAATATATTATGTTATAAAATATTTTATTTTATTTTATTTTATTATAATATATTTAATTATATTATGTTTTATGGTATATACAATATACAAATTAATTATTATAAGATATATAGTATACCCACTTAAATGAATATAATATGTCCCCAAGGGTCCTAGGACCCCTACGAATATATGTTATCATTGAATGGGTTTGACGATTTCATAAAATATCTTATGACCCCTTTCGACCCATTAGATGACAACGGACTCCTAGGGGTCCTAGGACCACTAAGAACATATGTTCCTAGGTAGGGACAAATGTTATCATGGACTAGGTCATAAGTAGTCATAGGGTACCGTATGACCCCTTTCATTCTATTAAAACAAGTATAATATGCCCCTAGGGGTCCTTAGATCCCTAGAGACATATGTTATCATTGAATGGGTTAAAAGGAGTCATAGGGTACCCAATGACCCCTTTTGACTCATAAGAATTAATATAATATGTCCATAGTCCTAGGAACCCCCGAGACATATTATCATTGAAAGGGTCACCTCTTTTGACACATTAGAACAAATTTAATATGTCCCTTCGGGTCCTAGGACCCCTAAAGACATATGTTATCATTGAATGGATTAGGTGGGGTCATAGGGTCCATTATGACCCCTTTTAACCCATTAGAATGAATATAATATGTCTCTAGGACCCCTAGACATATATGTTATCATTGAATGGTTCAAAAGGGGTCATAGGGGTCCTTGGACCCTTACAGACATACATTATCATTGAATGGGTCAAAAGGGGTCATAGGGTACCTATGACCCCCTTTGAACCATTAGATCGAATTTAATATGTCCCTATGGGTGCTAGGACCCACAGGGACATATGTTATTGTTTAATGGGTCAAAAGGGGTCATAGGGTACCCTATGACCACTTTCAACCCATTATAAGTAATTTAGTTTGTTCCTAGGGGTCCTACAACCCTTGGGAATATATGTTATAGTTGAATGGGTCAAAAAGGGTCATAGGGAAACCTATAAACCCTTTTAACCTATTAGAAAGAAAATAATATGTTCCCAAAGGTCCTAGGACCCCTACTGACATATGTTATCATTGACTAGGTCAAAAGGGGTCATAGGGTACCCTATGATCCCTTTTAACCCATTAGAAAGAATAGAATATGTCCTTAGGGGTCCTAGGGCCCCTAAGGACATATGTTATCATGGAATAGGTTGAAAAAGGTCATAGGGTACCCTATGACCCCTTTCAACCTATTAGAATAAATTTAATATGTCCCTTGGGGTCCTAGAACTGTTAGGTACATATATAATCTTAGAATAGGTCCAAAAGGGTCATAGGGTATCCTATGATCCCTTTTAACCCATTACAGTAAATATATTATGTCCCTTGGGATCCATGGACCCCTAGAGACATATATTATCCTAGAATAGGTTGAAAGGGGTTATAGGTACCCTATGACCCCTTTTGACCCATTATGTTATCTTATAATAGGTTGAAAGGGGTCATTGTGTACTGTATGACCCATTTTGAACCACTACAACAAATTTAATGTGACCCTAGGGGTCTTAAGACCCCTAGAGACAAATGTTATCATATAATAGGTCAATAATGGTCATAGGGTAACCTGTGACCCCTTTCGACCCATTACAATGAATTTAATATGTCCACATATGTTATTGTTGAATGCTTCAAAAGGGGTCATATGACCCCTATGGACATACCCCTTTCAACCTGTTAGAATAAATTTAATATGTCCCTTCAGGTCCTAGAACCGTTAGGTACATATATAATCCTAGAATAGGTCCAAAGGGGTCATAGGGTATCCTATGATCCCTTTTAACCCATTACAATAAATATATTATGTCCCTTGGGATCCATGGACCCCTAGACACATATATTATCCTAGAATAGGTCGAAAGGGGTTATAGGTACCCTATGACCCCTTTTGACCCATTATGTTATCCTATAATAGGTTGAAAGGGGTCATTGTGTACCATATGACCCATTTTGACACACTACAACAAATTTAATATGACCCAGGGGTCTTAAGACCCCTAGGGACAAATGTTACCATATAATAGGTACAAAATGGTCGTAGGGTAACCTGTGACCCCTTTCGACCCATTACAATGAATTTAATATGTCCACATATTTTATTGTTGAATGCTTCAAAGGGGTCATATGACCCCTATGGACATATTAAATTCTTTCTAATGGGTTGAAAGAGGTCATAGGGTACCCTATGACCTCATTTTACCCATTAGAATGAATTTAATATGTCCCTAGGGATCCATATTAAATTTGTTCTAATGGTTTGAAAAGGGTCATTTGGTGACCTATAACCCCTTTTGACCCATTCAACAATAGCATATGTCCCAAGGGGTCCTAAGACCCCTAAGGGAATATGCTAGGGATAAATGTTATCATGGAATAGGTTGAAAGGGGTTATAGGTTAACATATGACCCCTTTAAACACATTAGAACAAATATAATAACTTCTTAGGGGTCCTATGACCCCTAAGGACTTGTGTTATCATGGAATAGGTCTAAAGAGGTCATATGGTACACTATGACCCCTTTTGACCCATTAGAACTAATGTAATATGTCCTTAGGGGTCTTAGGACCGCTAACGACATATGTTATCATTGAATAGGTCAAAATGGGTCATAGGGTGTCTTATGACCTCTTTCAACCCATTAGAATGAGTTTAATATGTCTAAGGACATATGTTATCATAGAATAGGTTGAAAGAGGCCATAGGGTAAAGGGGTCATAGGGTACTCTATGACTCCTTTTGACCCATTACAACAAATTGAATATGTCTTTACGATCCTAGGACCCCTAGGGGCATATGTTACCATGGGATAAGTTGAAAGGGGTCATAAGGTACCCTATGACCCATTTTGATCCATTAGAGAAAATTTAATATGTACTTAAGGGTCCTAGGACCCTAGGGACATATGTTATCATGGAATAAGTTGAAAGAGGTCATAGGGTACCCTATGACACCTTTTGAGCCATTAGAATGAATATAATATTGTTTGATGGGTTACAAGGGGTCGTAGGATACCCTATGACCCCTTTTGACCCATTAGAAAGAATATAATATGTCCCTATGGGTCCTAGGACCTCTAGGAACATATGTTTTCATTAAATGGGTCAAAAGAGGTCATAGGTTACCCTATGACCTAATTCGACCCATTAGAAAAAAATTGATATTTTCCTATGGGTCCTAGAACCTATTGCCATAATTTTAGTTCCCCTATTTTTTTAACTTCTAGGATTAGGGTTGAGTCAAAGAGATACCATGTCTCTATCTAGATTACCCTTAAGGAAGTTCTCCTCTCACCTATCCCTTTGTGTGCACCTAGGTGAGCATTCAAAATTAATCTAATGCATTCATTCATATTAGGATATAAGGAAAGAAAGGGTAAGTCTATGCATTTCTTGGATGAGAGGGAAGTTTTTTTGAAACCCTAATGCTTTGATCAAGTGTTCATGGTAAAGATAGGATGCATTCAAAAAGAAGATAATACTTATATTCAGAGAAAAAATAGTAGAAAACATCGATATCAAGGCTAGAGTATATGATGCAAATTATGGAAATGGGTTAGAAGAAAGAGCATTCAAATTTGATGTAAAGGAAGAGCTCAAATATCCAACAATGGTGAACATCCTAGTCAAAGGTGGCAAGAGTGAAGATGAAAATCAAATTAATGGCACAAAACACATCCAAATCTCCATGCCATGAGTTGAAAGGTCATTTTTCCCTTAGAGATGAATTCCTAACCATTAGATGAGGATCAGATCAAAGGTCGTGACTTGAACTAAGCCTCAGACATTCCAAGTTGTGATGGTGTAAAGATTTAATCACAATAGTTAAGATCTAAGGCTATCACATCTTTGCAAGGTTAAGATATGAGTCAAGGTTTCAGGTTGTAAGGTTGTGATGGATGGTAGTAGTTAACTTTACATGGTTATTGCATCATCACATAGTTTCAGTGACAACTAAATTCTTTAGTCATGACAGCACAGAACAAGATAGCAATCTTCTATGTAGTCATCATAGTGTCGCAAGATTTTAAGGTTAGCTCTCAAAGAAGGTTGCAAAGGAGAAAAAAGCTTATGATCACACCATCACAAATCTTAGCCATGAGTTAAAATGTAAGGTTGTGAAGCTACGAGATAAATAATATCCAATGATTGCATCATCACAAATAGTAAGGCATTCAAGACATTTCAAGTTGTGAAATGGTGGTAAAGAGGCAAAATAGAAAAAGTTAACAGATTGCATCTTTGCATAGTTTGGCCATAAGCAAAGATTATGAGTTACAAAATTAGGAAGAGTACATGATAGTTAGATTAAGGCTATTGCATCATTACAAGAAATTAAAGTTAACCATGAGTTAAGGCAATGAAGAAGTGAAAGTTAAAGATCGCATCATCACTAGTTAAAAGTAACCTAAGGTTAGGGTCGTGAAGGAACAAAAGCATGTATTTGTAGCTTCGTAGGGTTAAATGGTGAGTTAGATTTTTAAGTTGCAAGATTAAGAATGAGGTAATAGTTAAACTCAAAATGGTCATCACAGCATCGCAGATGTTAACATTGACTTTCAAACTTAAGTTGCAATGGAGTGAAGAGCATAAAATGGCAGTCAAAGGAAGCAAGCTTCCATGCAATCATCACAGTGTCACAAGGTTTTAATGTTAAATCTCAAAGAAGGTTGTGAGGGTGTGAAAAGGGTGCTACATATCAAGAAAGAATAAGGTGGACCCACAAGCATTAATATGAAGGATAAACCTTAACAATTGATCAAGCACAAGATCAACAAAACTTCTTCATTTTGGGAAGTTTTCCTACAAATACAAACTAATTTTAGAAAATCTCCCTAAGAGGTTTCACATGTTGTCACATGTAAGGAATGAAGGCAAGCCCCTCTTTATTTTCCAAGCAATGTCAAATGATTCATCTTCCCAACTGTTAGATTTTAAAAGATCAATGCCTTGTCACTTTCTCACTTTATAAAGTTGCACTAGAAATAACCAAAGTGAGAATGCAAGTGTTGGACACATGTGCACAGATGGACCCACGAAGGAAGTCATAAAGGGAAAAATAAGGAAGATTTTTAGGTTTCAATTGTGATCATAGATTTAATATCGACAGACAAAATTCAAAATTGATGTGACCATGGAGATACAAATTACATGGATTTGGCACCAACGAAAGAATATGAGGGAAACGAATATTTTCACAGGGTTTCTAAAGTTGCATGAAGATAAACAATTACTAGGTGTTCTTAGAGGTGCCATGGGATCAGGATCATTACTGGGAAAACTATCACACGTCCATACCATGTTGCATATTAGATATTTTCATGTTTTATTCATTTTTTTTTTTTTCTATTGTGTGATTGTTGCACTGCTAGAACTGAGGAATGGTAGAAAACTATAAATGTAATTTCTTTTGATAATAAATAGTCGGCAAACTTGATAGTTGATAGTTGGTAATTCCATTTATTCTTATTTGGCTATCACATTTGTTGTTCCAATTTTAGGTTAGATTAGATTTGCATTGATGCTTAAAGACAGCTACATTTGGTGCTATGATTTTCTCTTGGATTCCATTCCATTATGGTAATTGCAGCATAGGTAATTCCATTTATCTTCCATGTGTAGTTCTTTTTTTGTAGTTTCCTTTTGTATCTACATCATTAGAATCAGTAGTCATTGTTTTAGAAGTTAAATTAGTTTCTAATTAGAAGTTAGATGCCAGGATTTAAGATAATTTATAACAAACATTCCATTGGGGGTTGTGACTTATCCAAATCCAATTTTCTTGTTTGTGTCTACAAGAAATTGGGTTAGTAGCCTTTTTTTCTCTCGGGTCAAGAGCTCATCCTTTAAAATTGTGATCAAGTAAAGACATTAATTGATTTGTATATCATTTAAAACCAAAGGGATTTATACCTTTTAATTTAGAGGGTAGTGATATAACACACACACTAACCCATTTGTTGGTGGCATCCATTTGTTTTTCTTAAAAAATTGGACATTAAAAAGAGTTAGGTTATAAACCCTGACAGGAGAACAAACTGTTAACCAACAACTATTTTTTCTCCTATTAGGATTTATAACCTAACTCTTTTTAATGCTTAATGTTTTTGGCAACTCTACTAGGGCAAAAATATTCAAAATGAAAGAGCTATGAATAATTTCCCTTTATAATCAGTTTGCACTCCAATTCCTTATATATTTTGAGTTGCAAGATAGGTCTTGTGGAGGCGAGGTGTTTTCCATAAGAACCTAATACCATTTTTATAGCCTGAACTTGCTAGAAAAGGAGAACCTAACTCAAATTTAAAGACTAGTAAATTTTCCTTGATCACCAAGGTTAAGGTAAACTCAAAACACCATTTCTAAGTAGTTAATTCATCTTGGATCCAAAGTCTAGTAGGAGTGCCAAGGAAAGAGGAAGGATTGATCCAATACATGAGGAACTTAGGAAGCCCAACTTTCTTATTCTAGAAGATATTTTCAAAAAGGGAAGAGCACTTACAGGGGAATTTGGGGCTAAGAAACTCACTTGCCTATAGCTTTTTCTACTAGAACAAGGAGAAATCAATCTTTACCCCGCCCCACATTACTAGAACTTCTATTCCTTCTATCTATGATTCTTTGTTGTTACATGGTATAACACTCCCTATTTCAGTCACTTTCCAAACAAATCATATCATTGTACTTGTAGCTATAGTAGTCCATTGGGGAAATGAAATTGGTCCTCTCAACTTTGGAGCTAATGATGACTTTCCAAGAGCATCAAGAAAATAATTTCAAGGATTCAATGGTGATGGCACAATCTCTACAAAACAACACCTAAATGATTTTCATAAAGCCTGTAGTGTGGTCAATCCTCAACATGAAGATGTGGCAATCAAGATGTTTGTGGATACTCTTGTAGATAATATTGTTGATTGGTTCCATGATTGACCTACAAGGTGCATCACAAATTGGAATCGCATAAAGAAAAATTTTGAAGAAAATTAGAAAAGTATAGAAGATGCACAAGTGTTGTTGTTACAATTGACACAAACAAGGAAAGAACCATCCATTTCTATGAGGTATTTTAATGCAAGGTTTAACAAACTCATCAAGAGAATACCTACTACAAGTGCACCAATAGAAAAAAATAAGAAGACCTTCTACATCATCTCTATGCCTCCTGATCTAGGATATCAAATTAGGAGAGAAAATATAGCAAATTTACAAGCTACCCAAATGCTAGTTGTGGAGATGGAAGATGACATGATAGCCACTAGTAAGTGGAAAAGAGAACTTCAATGTAGAACCATAGGTAATGCAGCTAGCACTTCAAATAATACATATGCCATGCTCCAAAAGTATTCTAATGAGGTTATTTCATTGAAGAAACAAATCAATAGGCATATTCATTCTTTTCACCAACCTTATCAAGAAGCTTCTAGATATCCAAATGGAGGTAAGACTTTAAAAATTCCACTTTCTTAATAAAGGTTAGCAATTGAGGCTTCTCTAAAGATATAAAATATGTGTGCTTCCTAATTAAGGTCATTTCATGATGGAGATACATTGTTGACATGATCAATATAAGTAGATGGTAGACAATAAAGAACAAACAGTGAAATATCCAAAAAGTGAAGATGATCATACTCCTTGTGGAAACTCTAAAAAAAATTATTTGGAGTATCAATTAGATTCAAAAATTGGAGGGGACTATTTTGCAACTTTAGATGGACCTCAGTTGACAGTCATGACTAGGGGTCAAAAGAATAAGAACCAAACTTCCAATTCAGTTCATGCCAAAAATCATGTATCATCAAACAAAGAAGCTAGAGATAATGGAATGACACCTTCAACTTCACAAAAGGAACACAAAAGTATCTTATCTAATTCCTTTCATATAATATAATACTGTAAAGAGATGAGAATTTAGATATCTCCACTAGATTATTTGAATTCTAATCCTAATCAACTTTAAAGACTTGTTGAACACTGTAATAATAAAGATGGAGGTCATGATAGTATGAATGCTAATGTTTATCATCATAGCAAAGCTAGCACTAATGGAACCTCTCTGGCTAATGAAGATCTTGCACTACCTAAGTCATTTGAAGAAGTTGAGACTATTGTCTTGGCTGCTTCTCCCAATCAAAAACTAGATCCTTTTTACATTTCCTTGTTTATTAATGGAAATAGGTTGAGAAAATTGCATCATAGGCTCAAGAGCTTATGATAATATGATGCCTTCCTCTGTAGCTAAAGCTCTAGGTCTACCCCTAACTAAAACTTTTGTATATTGTTACTCAATGGATGTAAAACAAGTACCCCTTCTTGGACAAATAAAGGATACTCAAGTTGCTTTAGTTGCCTATCCTTCTAAAAGGCTAAAACTCACCATCCTAGTGGGAGACATCTCTACAAGGTATGGATGCTTCTAAGTATAATTTTTTTAAAGGACATAGGGGGAGAGATAAAAGTATACTGGTCCTATGCTACCATCCCAATTGGGAATAAAAGGGAGGAACTAGAATGAGAAGGATAAGAAAAGTTCACTGTCCTAAAATTAGATGATCCTAGGTCTCAAATATTATATCAAGAAATTCAATTTGGTAACTATATGTTATTTACTGATGCCCTTGATATTCAATAAGAATCAAAGTAGACTAATGGTGAACAATTTTAGACTTTAGAAATTGATGGCATTTGTGTAAATGTTGGTTTAGGGGTAAGAGTGGTTTTGACATCACCTAATGGAGAAACAACTTGTTTGGCATACAAGTTAGATTTCAAGAACACCAACAATATTGTAGAGTATCAAGCTCTTCTCCTTGGCATAATTTTAGCAAAACAAAAAGGTTTCAAGATACTTAAAGCTCAAGGAGATGCAAAATTGTGTAAGGAAACTCAGGGGCGAAAAAAATTCCTACACTAATCCCTTAAGGAAAGTATTATGCAAATTCCTATTAAATCCTTACAATGTCAGATTCAATATTATGTAAAAAATAATATTGTAGTCAACCATGGATATAGAAAATAGATAGAGAAAGAAAACATATAAACAAAAAGATATGATGGTGGGGAAAAACCTTTCGATAAAACAACCCCACCACTCCAAAACATGTACAATGCATAATTTTCAACACATAAGGTTTGTGATTAAGATAAATAGGTTTTACAAGGATCCTGAAACCTGATATTTTTTACATAATATCTAAAATAATAATATTAAATAAAGTTCAGACCTTATGCAACTCCCTATAAAAATCCATAACAAAAGATAGGCCCACGACCAGGGGACAAAAGCCAAAAACAAAAGACCGATCGATGAGTAGTAGACAAAAGCCAAAAGAACTAAACTAAATATAGTACAAAGAAAAAGATCAGGCCACTAGCAATTATTTCTCACTATCGAGATCCTACATATTTTCTACTTCCTCATTGGCACTCTGGATCTCCATGCCGACATGTTCCTGGTTTGGGTCATTAGTTCATTCCACTTGGTCCCTGGTCTCTTTCATTTCTCCCTTGATCTTCCTGAGGTCTGAGCTGGCCTTTTTTTCCTTATCCACACTAATTCTTGCATTTTTCAACAATTCGCCTAGACTATTGATGTTCTCATTTAGTATGTTTAGGGTAGCAATCACCTGATTAGCCAGGTTTTGGTTCGATATCTCCATCTTTTGCAACCTTTTCTCAAACTTTGAGAGATGATCCTCCTAGCTGGTAAGATGACCCTAGTCAATGCTCATCCTGTGGCCTTCCTCCTAGCTCCTTTTCTCCTTGAGCACCTCAATCTCATGGAACAACCACTTGATGGAGAAAAAATTATCTATCATGTTGTTTTTGGCATTATTGAGTAGATTGAACCCTGTTTCCCTTGCATTATCTAAAATTGCAACCAAAGCAGGATCTATGAGTTCATCAAAATGACCTTTTCCTTCTATGTCTTCCAAGACTTGTAGGTTCACTTTCTCCCTAAAAATCCCCATCTTCTTCAACACAAAAGGTTACAATGCACTTGCAATGCAATTTCTTTCAAGAGAGCAATGACATAGAGGATCAATTTAGTAGTAAGATTTCCAACAATACACTTTCTCACTCTCCAATTTGCAACCCTAAAAACACTTATATCATGCACTTTCCCTTTTAGGGAAACTTTCAAAGAACAATTATATTATGGTAAAAATCTCTACACAATCAAATCCAGAAACAAATGTATTAATTATATTAGGGTTTTACCATTCTCCAAAAAAATAGGAACCCAAAAAAAAATTGGGAAGCCCATGCGTGAGTTGGAGACTTGAGTGTATAGTACTCAATGATCAATTTGCACATGTCTTTACGTCTTCACCTGTCATCGAATCTTCCAAAGATAACTCTTATGCATCATAGGAATCTATCATAACCATTTCATCCATTATTTCCTTACATATAATTAAAAATTCTTACACATACAAGTAAAGTGACACATCAACATGCCAACTAGACATGTACACTCACACTTAGTTACATTATTTGTAAAAATTACATTTACAAAACAAATAATAAGAATAAGAATTATCCAAGGTTGAGACACCTTATTCCTAACAAATTAGTGGTAAGGCAAGTGAAGAACCAATATGCAGTAAAGAATCAAAGATTAAAAAACTACCGTAAAAAGATGTGGGATGATATTAAAATTTTGGATGCTTTCTCAATTATAGCAGTACCAAGGGAATTGAATTCAAGAGTTGATTCTTTGGTAGTCTCTGCATCTTTGCTCCTACCACATCCTGACTTCGAAGATCAAATCTATAAAGTGGAAGTTCTACTCAGGTCCAATGTTCCTAATAATGAAGATTCTTGGTAGGTGTTTCATGATGAAAAACACATAAAACAATTCATTAAAGGGGTAGAACCTTTTGCAAGCCTATTTTTTGAAGGAAGCATTAATTCAAGTGGTGATCTATTGATAGATAATAAAAGGAAACCAGAGCCAAATATGATCCAATTAAAAGGTAACAAGATCCCATCTCATCTCATTTCTTTGGGAAAATATTTTTGATAGACATGAGGCATACATTAAGAGAGAAAGAGATAAGAAAGGAAAATGTTGTGGTGAATATGACGGAATAAATATAGGGAAAGAAATCAATCTAAAAATGATAAACATAGGGAAGTATTGCACACAAAATGAGAAGGTAAAAACTAAGAAATTACTCATTGAATATCAAGATGTATTTTCTTGGAGCTGTGAAGATCTAAAATATTCCATGGATGGTAAATCCAAACATGAATTCCCCCTTAAGCCAGGAGCAACAACATTCAGACAGAAATAAAGCAACTACAACACTATAGTTGAAGGAGCAATCGTTAAGGAAATTGATAAAATGTTGTAGGCTAGGATCATATATCATATTCATCACTCTATTTGGGTAGCTAAAATTGTGCCAATGAGGAAGAAAATGGGAGAGATAAGGATTTGTGTGGATTATAGAAATCTAAATCAAGCTTCTCTCAAAGATAACTTTGCACTTCTCAACATGGATCATCTCTTGCAGACCGTTGTAGGGTCAGAGATAATGTCTATGTTAGATGGCTTCTTAGGGTATAACTAGATCCATGTAGATGAGGTTGATCAGTTCAATACAACATTCATCACACCATAGGATACTTTTTCATATAAAACGATGCCTTTTGGTTTAATTAATGTAGGTACAACATTTCAACATGCAATGAATTTAGCTTTTGGTGATTTGAAGGATAAAATCATTGTTGTGTACTTGATGATTTGACAATATTTTCCAAGAAATGAGAACATCACATCAAATACTTAGAAAGAGTTCTATAAAGATGTAGAGATCATGGTGTCTCATTGAATCCGAAGAAATCAATATTTTGTGTGATCGAAGGTAAACTACCTGGTCACTTTGTCTCTCAAGAAGCTGTGAAAAATAGTCTAGATAGAGTTAAAGCCATTCAAAAATTAAGTCTAACATTAAGAAAAATTGGAGTAAAGTCCTTCTTTGGCTAGGTAAATTTCTTAAGGAGGTTTGTACCTAATTTCTCTAAAATAGTTAAGTGCATAGTAGATATGAGGAAGGGTAATAAAGCTTCCAAATGGAGTGATATTGGAAAAAATTATTTTGAAGAAATCAAAGGTGTTATTTCCAAAGCCACTGTTCTTGTTCATCCGGACTATACTAAAGAGTTCATCATATATTGTTATGCATTAGAGCATACCATGTCAGCTAGATTGATGTAGGAAAACAAAAAAAGAATACAAGCCCCAATTGCTTTCATGAGTATGCCATTGAAGAATCAAGAATTGAAATATTCAAAAATGGAGAAACATGCATGTGTAGTGTTGAGAGCACTTGATAATTTTAGATTCTATGTGTTGCATTCCCATTCAGTGATATGTGTGTCTAATCCTACAGTTAAAAGTATCTTGACACAACAAGAGGTTGGTTGCAATAATAGAGGAATTTGGAAAACAAAGGTCCAAGAATATGATATAGAAATTAAGCCAACCAAACTTGTGAGAGGAAATGCACTTTGTAAAGCCTTGGCAAAAGATCAGCAAGTTGAAGTAGAAGATTTTCCAAAGGTCCTCATGGTCAGTCTTCAAGATCCTTGGTTTTTTAATATTGCATACTTTATAACGTATGGTGAGTGCCCTGATGAATTAAGTGCTAAGCAGAGGAGAGATCTAAAAACAAAGGCCTAGAGGTATAAAATTCATGATGATGTCTTGTATACCAAAGCTATTGATGGTACATTTCTAAGATATGTTGATAAGGAGCAGCAAGAGAAGCTATTAAAATCCTTTCATGATGAGGCATGTGGAGAACACTTCTCTTCTACTATTGCTACATTTAAAATCTTAAGGCAATGTCACTATTGGCCTAGTATTTTTAAGAATGCATATAAGTGGGTTTCCAATTGTGAGAAATATAGGGTGTTTACTAGTAAACCTCAGCTAGTTGCCTTGCCTCTTAGGCCAGTGGTGATTGAAGCTCCTTTTCATTAATGGGGTTTGGATTTTATAGGCCCACTCAATCTGCCTTCTAGTCAAGGAAATTCTTATATCCTGACTACTACATATTATTTCAATAAATGGGTGGAAGCCAAACCTATGAAGAAGACATCATCAAAGGTGGTATGTGAGTTTCTCAAAGAATATATATTGGTCAGATTTGGAGTTCCTATGAAATTGGTAATGGAAAATACATCTTATTTTTCTTCCTCACAAATTATTGAGTTTTTTTATGATAATGGTATCCAAGTTGTTCATTCCTTTGATTATTTTCCTCAAGGAAATGTGTAGGTCAAATCTAGCAATAAGAATTTGATTAATATCTTGAAGAAATTGGTCTTAGATAATTAGAAAAGTTGGCACAAGAAGATACATGATTCTTTATGGGTAGATAGGACCACACCTAAAAGGGTCATTGGGATCTCACCTTTTGATTTAGTTTATGGAGTAGAAGCTAGCTCGCCACTACCTCTAGAGCTTGCCACTTGTAAGTTGAAGACTGTGATTGAAGATGGAACATTTAGAGTTGGATTGGAAAAGATAATTTTGTGCCTCACTAAGTTGCAAGAGGAAAGAGAAGAAATGGTAGATAAAATAACTCAGAATCAAGGAAGATTCAAGAAGTTATTTGATAAAAGAGAAAGACTAAGGAAATTCATGGAAGGTGATTTGGTCTTGTTGTGGGATAAGAGGAATGCACTCCAAGTTTCAGCCTTTGTGGAAAGGGCCATTTCAAATCATGCAAATGAACTAGAATAATTATTTTAAGTTGGCATATCTCATAGGAGAACTCCATCCATGTTCTTATAATGGGTAGGATTTCAAGTTGTATCAAATATAAAACTGAAGCAGGTAACCCCTACATAGTAGCTAGTTAGGTAGGTTTTTATTTCAAGCAATTTGATTTAACTTAGTTACAATCTTTCTTAATTAGTTGTTTATGCTTTCCTAGATTAGTTTGTCCTTTTTTTTCCAAGTTGTCACCTTGTTTTGTGAAACTAGAGATTACTAGGTTCCTGCCTACACACTAACATGCCTAGTTCCCCAGTTAGAGCCAATTGTTGCCATAATTTAATTCCCCTATATTTTTTAAACTTCTAGGATTAAGGTTAAGTCAATGTGATCTCATGTCTCTATCTAGATTACCCTTAAGGAACTTCTCCTCTCATATATCCCTTTACGTGCACCTAGGTGGGCATTCAAAAGCAATCTAATGCATTTATTCATATTAGGTGATTAGGAAAGGGAGAGTAAGTCTATGTATTTCCTAGATGAGAGAGAAGTTTTTTTTGAGACCCTAATGCTTTGATAAAGTGTTCATGATGAAGATAGGATGCATTCAAAAAGAAGATCACACTTATATTCAGAGAAAAAAGTAATAGAGAACATCAATATCAAGGCTAGAGGATATGATGTAGATCATGGAAACAAGTTAGAAGGAAGATCATTCAAATCTAATGCTGAGGAAGAGCTCAAATATCTAGCAATGGTGAACAACCTAGTCAAATATGGTGAACAACCTGGTCAAAGATGGCAAGAGTGAAGAGGAAAATCAAATCAACAGAGTGAAATGCATTTGAATCTCCACCTCATGTGTTGAAAGGTCATTTTTTCCTTAGAGATGGATTCCTAACTTTTACATGAGGATCAAATCAAAGATCATGACTTGAATTAAACCTTAGACATTAGAAGTTGTCATGGTGTGAAGAGCTAATCATAGCAGTTAAGATCTAAGGCTATCACATCTTCACATGGTTAAGAGATGAGTCAAGGTTTTAGGTCTTGAGGTTGTGATGGATGGTAATAGTCAATTTTACATGGTTATCACATCGTCACATAGTTTAAGAGGAAATTAAATTCTTAGGTTGTGAAACTATGAAACAAGATAGTCGTCTTCTATGCAATCATCATAGTGTCACCAAGTTTTAATGTTAACTCTCAAAGAAGGCTATGAAGGAGTGAAAATCTTATGATTGCACCATTGCAAAGCTTAGCCATGAGTTAAAACTTATGTCTAAGATTAAAGGAAAGGAACTATTTTAACTTATGTCAACTACTGTCTGAGAAAGGAAAGGAACTATTTTTTTTAAAGGAAAGGAACTATTTTTTTTTACAAAATAATTACTTGACAAATTAGGGCCGACATCCTAGATGTTAACTATAAGTTGGAAAAGTATATTGTGGTCTTAGTTGACCTTGTAGAAATTTGTGAAAGGTGTAGTATTTATACAAAGGATATCTTGCGAGAAGTAGTGTGCAATCGTATTGTAATAAGTGATATGCAAACTTTTTGTGAAGCGATATATGCAAAGTTTTTGAGAACCTGATTTCATGATTCGAGATTGAGCTAAGGTCAAAGATCACTCAAGAAAGAGGATATAACATCTATATACCCAAAGACTAATTACTTGTTTGGGTAGTGAGCTCTTCTTGTAATTGGAAGTGCATGTTTGGGCAGTGAGCTCTTCTTGTGCTATACTACAACTCCTAAATAGGGATGGAATCTCCTAATAGGGATTCAAAGTCTCCTAATAGGGACTCTCTATAATAAATTTTCTCATTGACTCCTAATAGGTCCCTATTGGAAATATAAGAGGAGTAACTAAGAGGGGAGGGGTGAATCAGTTACTGCAAAAATAAATCCAAGATCCCTTAGATGTCAATGTAAAATAATCTCTAAAAAATGAACTCTATTGTTGCTTGGTAAACACTTTGAAAATGTTGTAACTCGGTAAATACTAAGAATGTTTAGCAAACACTTAAGATGAAAATCTTACGATTTTATCTATAATTACTTATTACTTTAACTCAGTTGCAAAAACATAAAAAAAATAGAATGAACAATTTGACACCAAGATTTAATGTGGAAACCCAATTTGGAAAAAGCACCAATTCCAATCAGTTACTATTTTTCACTCTTCTAAAGTGAGCCCTATTAGGAACCAACACTATTATAGGTTACAAAATACATTGTTAGGTGTGACCCTGTTAGAGGATTTAATCACCCTATTAGGAGTGGCCTTGTTAGAGGTCTTTAGATAATTCAATAGAAATGTCACCTTGTTAGAGGATTTACAAATAGCTCTTAGACCAACTTTGTTAAGAGATTTAGATCATTTCTACAATGGTTAGAGAGTAATAATGACATGATATGATTTGGATGCAACTAAATTGCTGATTATAGATCTCAATTTTTGTTTGTATACTTGATTCTTCTTAATCGAATATATCTTTTCAACTGCTCATGCATATTATGTTTATCCTTCTTGATTCACTTCTTCTTAGCATCATTAAATCTTCAATTATCTTCTATGCATTCACACACTTTTATTCCTCAACTTGACCTTATATTTATATCTTTCATATTGTCAAGTCAACTAGAATACAACTTAAAATAATTAATATTCATCTTTTCAATCGACTATAACCAACAGATAAATCAATTAAACTCAATATGCCAAAACTAGAAAATCCTTCGTTAGCCAACCCTGCTCGGTAGACACTAACTCAAAACAATTTTCTTGTATTAACCAAGTGAACTCAGTCAACACTACATATTCGCAAAGTTCCTTTGGTAACCAAGTGAGTATATTTAACACTGATTCCATCCAACATTTTCTTCATTAACTGAGTGAGCTTGATTGACTCTCATCTTCTATAGACTTTCCTTTTGCACCCAAGTGAACTTTGTAGATACTACCTTCTAGACTAGGCAAAGTTTCGAATGCTTTGTAGTCACTGAAAACTATCTTCAATGCCCAAGTGAGCTCAACATACGCTAACTAGTGATGATATGACATTTTGTGTAACATCAAGAACAATACACAATTAATCAATTAATTCAACAGGTCTATCCTCTAACAAGGAACATATATTAGTATATTATCTAGTGGGTGTCATCCCCACTGAGGTTTTCCCTTGGCTAGGGTTTTGCTAGTTAACAAAATATGGTGTTATGAGTTCTATCATGTGAAGCCCCACCTGATATGCCCATGTTGGGCCTCATGCTCCAATAATTAACTTTAAGACCTTTGATAAACTCAACATATAATTTTCTCAAGAAATATATGGGCACCTCCAAATTTTTGTGTGGTGGTTTCTCAAAAATTATCCATTAGCGATCCCTAAAATAACTTCTAATGGCCTCACTAGTGCACAATTTGATTGACGATTTCAATTTTATAGGGTCAACTTTACTAGTTTTGGGGTCAAAAAATAGGTAGGTTAATTCCTTTTTGCTAATATTAAGGTCTATAACCATGTCATAATCCAAGTCATCATCAAATTGGAAGTGCATCTCATCACACCAATTAAGAGCTATATCATGTTGCTCGATAAGGGTTTCAATATTAGCCACAATAGTATTAAAGGTGGCTAGCATGTGAGATAAAGTAGGGATAGTGTTATATTTTAGTTGAACAACCTTCAATTGATTTAGATTTTCCTGGACTAAGTCTTGAATTTGGGAAGGGTTTTGAGGGGATAGTGGTAGTTGTGGATTGTTTTGAGGATCATGTTTTGGTAGGAGATTGTTTAGAGGTTGGTTAGGGTCTTCCATGCCTATTTATAATGCAAATAAACATAGAATTACAATTTGAATAAATAATTTATAAATCAAACTAAAAAACTTTCATTTTCATTACAAAAACCTAAATTTAAAAAAAAAATGAATTAAATCAATTGAAAAATAATAAAAATTGAACCTTCTTGTGGTTGGATGCAAAGTGGGGTGGTTAAATGGAAACCTTATTTTGTACACCTGATTTTGTTTCCTATACCCAATAGTGGAGGTCATTGATGTTGGAAAGAAAATTTCAAAAAGCGTTAATTTTTTTTTAAACCTATGTGTTGGTTTCAGTATGCTCGATATATTGGGTATATGCAATATGGCTAAGTTTTTTTTTTTTTGCAATGGTATTAGGATTGGAGGGGGAAAGTCAAAGAAAATTTAAAATCACTTTTGGAAATTTTTAGACTAGTTTTTTTTTTCATATCACTACTTTTTGGCCCACCATGATCCTGCACATACCCCTAATTGGTTTGCTAAATATTTGAAAGAGGAGGATATGGAGGGCTATGAGAACATTCCAAACTATGCCAATGTTTTTTTCTTGGACTTGGAAGATGAAGTGGATGACTTAGAAGAGGATGAGATCCCAAGAAAGTTGAAGATTAGGAAGCATGATGGCAAATTAAAGATTGGCCGGAGCTCCAAGGAAAAGGATCACAAGGGTAAAGGGTTTGCGTAGGCCTACACTAAGGAGAAAATCTACGTAATTCTCTTGAGGATGGAACCTTTTTGAATTTTTTTGGTATTCTTGGGAATACCCCCTTATTTTTGTCTATTCTAAAGTAGTAGTAGGTAGTAGTTTAGGGTAAGGTAGAATATTAGTTATTGTAGAAGTAATTTTATAAATGGTCTATAACTAAAAACTTTTCAAAAAATCTAATGTTATCTCTCGAGATAGAATTTCTATTTTTTGCTAAAAGCTAACAAGTTTTATACCATAATGACTTATCAAAAGTCTATTATCTTTATAAAGAATATATATTATGAATTTTATAGTATTATGTTTTCTCCTATTTGAGTAGAATCATAATATGCTCTTCTTCTTTTTTTCCTTGGAATGAATATATTTGATTCAAAATGTATTCTTAGTAAGCATATCATTATTTTTCCATATTCAACTTGCTTTTTTTGGTTATGGGTTTTTGCAGGGAAGATTGTGTTTCTATATTTTCTAAATGTTAGATTAGAAGCCATCTATTTAGGGCTTTTTGTATAAATTAAATGTGGTAAACTTGGACCTAAATCTTGAAGTTCTTTTTTTTTATGTTCTAAAATGCTAGTAATCAAGGTTGAGGAGTATATGAGAGATTGAAAAGATGAAATTATGTACCCATTTTTAGATTTTTTGATATTTGGATAAGGGAATAGTCATAGATTCTAACTCTAGGATATAAAAAAATAT
Organism: Cupressus sempervirens; assembly: GCA_028749045.1. Classification (NCBI taxonomy): domain Eukaryota; kingdom Viridiplantae; phylum Streptophyta; class Pinopsida; order Cupressales; family Cupressaceae; genus Cupressus; species Cupressus sempervirens. The sequence continues at coordinate 505,359,842 of CM053793.1, read as the reverse complement.
GTGTTTGTTTGTATTTTTCCCTCTTTAGCCTCAATTTTGAAAAAATTAGCCTCTCTGCTATAGCCTACCTCTTAAAATGTGAATGTGGCTAAGCTGCTAGATATTCCAAGAGTGTCCCCTAAAGTATTCTTAGAACCATCTTATGAAGGAGACCAATAGTCAATAGGAATGTGTAATGACAAGAGAATTAGAAAAGTCTCCTATTGTATAAATAAGAATGAACATGGTCACCCCAACTTGCAAGTTCTCTCAAGATGAATATCATCATAAAATTAAAGGTCCCTCTTACTCAAATAGCCTTTGATGAACCTATTTTTGGAATTCATCTCAGAGAAATCCTCCTAAATATGCACTTTTTAGTGGTACGGGCAGTGTTTAGAATCCCAACTAAGGAATTTACAATGAATACTAACTAGTATATGGTTCATAGTGATTTTCAATTATGTTTTTGGCTATGTCATGTCTGATTGATAAGGAAAATAGTAGCTTCAACATGATGATCAAACGTTTATTTAAACCAAAATACTTAGGTAATATGGAGAAATTTTTGGCCAATATGAGAGATTATCTCCTTATTTGTAGGCCATGCCACTATGACATTCCCTAGCATGGATGATAGTTAGTTCCTCTTTACCCAATCATTTCCTCCTTTGATCCAACGAGGGTGATAAAATGGTTCCCAATTATTCATAGGAATGTTTATTTCTTCCTGTGTTTTATGAATGTCAGAGAGCCTGTGTAAGAAAATGGTTAGAGTAATATGTTTTAAAAGAGCATATTGGGGCTTGGGAGAATGAAATAGAAGTGAGTTTGGGATGTTTGGAACTTCCTCCATCAAAAGAAGAGGAGGCCTCAAAGGTGGAAGATTTATCATCCCTATCTCATATGCTAATGGATTAGTCACTATACCATTTGTTTATTTGAGGCACTACTTTAGGGTTTATATATGTTTTATACCAAAACATGTGCATGTATCAGGATTGTTTGAATCCTCAATGAGGGTTTTTTATTATTAATAAAAAAAAATTTTTCTATTTTAATTCTTTCTATTTTTAATAAATATCTATTTTTTTAGATTAAGGTAAAACTAGGTTTTGAAGGAGACCCAAAACCCTTAATAGAAAAGTAAAAGATAAACCATGAAGCACTACTAGGTTTTACAAGGACCTGAAACCTACAATTTAACAATAAAAAAATAAATTTTTATAGGGACTTGAAACCACATTAAAAGATCATAAAATGAACCTAGGTTTTATAAGGACCTAGAACCTAGTTTTTACAACAGACAAAAACCAGTTGAAATAACCAAAATCAGAAACCAATTACTAGGACCACTACAAAAATAGAGACCAGATACCAGTGACACTACTAGCTACTATTTTAGCTCTTTAATTATTTTGACTAGCTCTTTTCCAACCTCTGCAGTAGTTTGGATGGTATCAGCAATAGATCCTCCTGTAGCCTTGGCTGCCTTTTTCCTAGAGCTCTGTTTGGTTCTTTTACCTAGTCCACCTGGAGACATGATTTCTTCATTAGTTCACTTCCCTAAACTTGTAGTAGCTACACAAATGCTAGAAATAACTTGCTCCATCCTACTGCCACTTTCTTTGATCAATAAATGAAGTTTATGTTCATATTCATTTAGTTTCTCAGGTACATTACCCACATGAACTTCCATCTGACTAATCTTTGCACAGTCAATTTCCTGGTCCTATTGCACCTTTTCCACTTTTCTTTTCAAACTCATTAATTCATTATAAAACCATGAGTCAGCTTGCAGAGAGGTATCAACTTTAAGCTTTGTAGTATGCAGAAAAGAAAGCATAGTATCCCTACCAGTAGACTCATTCTTCTACTTCCCCATTTCTTCCCAACTAGTAGACTCGTCCTTCTTTGTCCTTGCATCTTCCCTCACATTCACAAAAACCTTATTAGAAAGGTCCTCCTTTTCCTTCACCATTTCTTCTTTTTCATCCCTCACTCCCTGGGAATGCTCACTCTAATTAATTTCCTCTTCACCAACATTACCCAACCCTGTATTTTTCTCATTTCTTTCTTCCTCCTCATCCTTACCAATCTCACCCTTACTACTTGGGTAGCCTTCCAAATTGGAGCTAAAATCTCCCACATCCATATTCTCTTCCTCCTCCAGATTTTTCTCATCATTATTATCTAAATTCTCAAACTCATTATTCTCTTCCACATTTTTTTGAGGGGTTTCTTGGGTTTCTTGCTTCAGACTCCTCCATTTTTCCCTTAACCCCTTCCTCACCCTTGCTCTTCCTAAAGTAAGTTTCACTAACAAAGCCCTTCTGAATAGAAGGAGGGGAAGACACTAAAGCCTTATTATTACAATAATCCTCAATAAATAAAATTAACCCTTCATGTAATGTCAGATGAGACTCTTTTTTCCTATGAGCTTGCAAACTTTGGAGTAAAGAAAATCATAGATAAAAAGGAAATCAGAGCCTATCCTTGTGTCGAAAGTGATTGAGGAACACAAAATGAAATTTATGAACATGCTTAGCTCTACCATCTAAAATAAAATACTCTTGGATGCATGAGAGCACATTGTGCTAGATAACCTTAATCTAACCTAGTTCATAAAAATCACCATTCTTCTCTAGATTCTTTTCGTCTTCATCCATTTTGGGAAATTTCTTAAATGCAGCATTTGAAATACTTGTTTCTTTACTGAACTTTATGCCTTCCTTTGGCAAACCCCTCACCTCAGCTATGAAATCTTCAGTCAAATGCACTATCATCCCATGCAGGGAAACCTTATCTTCGATCCATTTTTTGAAGAAAACCTCAATAACATGAGGTTTACATCCATGAAGGCACTCCAGATAAGTGGTGACATTGCCCTTCTACAAAATTTTCCAAACAGAAGCTTTGACCTTCCATGCCTTACAATTTTTTGGCTCTTATTTTCTTGGTTCTCTGCCCATTTACAATTAAATGTTTGTGATCCTTTTTGTCTAACCTTTAGAATCTCAATGTCTATTTTTTATCTTTCTAAGGATCCTCTAACCTCCTAACAAGTACTATAGAGTTTTCATTGGAATTTTATTTGTGATTGATTCAGGTAACAAAAAAGGATGGAAGAACTAAGTAATTAAGGAATATTTCCCAAAGGTCTATTCCATTTATACATTGTGCTCCATTGGTTTTGAAAATGGAAATACTGAAGGACTATCACCCAACTATGTCCTCTCAGTGGCCCATGATTTGGGTTGTTTTATTTATTTTTCTATTAATATATGGCTTCAGCATCTTGCTTATCAAAAATAATATTCAACAAACATCCAAACAATCTAAGTTACAATCAAATCATTTTGAAGATATCACTATGTTTCTGAGATTTAACATAAATATGAATATTTTTTACTATAGTTAGAGATTGTTCTTTTTCAAAGCATAACAGCATTTACTGTAAAAATCAATTTTTTTTAAAAGTCACTCATTTTCTCATATTTAATAGAACTATGATTATTTACTACTAAAGTCAAATATTTAAAAATATATCCTCAAAAATAACAATATTTTGAGTATTCACTGCTACAATTAAATAATTTTAAGTTATTTCTCAAAAAAAAAAAACTCTTCTTTTAGATTCAACAAAATGCGAGTACTTAATGCTATAGATCAATTGGTACTTTAATCAAATCATATTGAAATGTCTTTCTCCTTTTTTTATTATAAGAAATTATGGTAGAGAAAAGGGTGAATGTTATAAAAAGCATGGCATATGAAGTGAATGAGAGAGTGCTCAATTTGTTCTATGGCTACACCAGAACCGCTCAAGATACACAAGTTAATTTCATGTCTCCCCTGAATAAAATTTATAATGCTAGTGAAGAAATAGTGGCACTTGGTGTATTATGGTAGAGTAATTGCAAAATAAGTTGTTCACTTTTTTTAGAATACATTTAATATTTGGGACTTTTCAGTAAAGTGGCACAATCAAAACTTACTAAAAATATCCCTAAATTAATCACAAGGGAATAGAACAAGTTGTTAAACAAGATTTTTCCTAAAGAATAGATCAAACTTGTTCTCTTTCAAATGGGTCTAAATAAAGCCTTAGGTCCAAATGGGTTTTAGGTAGGTTTCTTTCTTAAGTATTGGAATTTTATGGGTGAATAATTGTGTCAAGCCACTGAAAGCATCATTAGATTAGATCATGTTCTATCAAAGATCAGCAATATTTTTATCTCTCTCACCCCTAAAAAGTCAAAAGTAATTTCACTTAGTGACTTTAGGCCTATAGCTCTTTGCAATACCATGTATAAAATCTTTTCTAAAGCCTTATAAAATAGGCTAAATACTCTCCTTCACATTGTTATCTCTAAGGAACAAATTGGGTTTTTTCCTGCAGATCCATTTTTTGTGGAATTATTATCATTGAAGAACTTATCCACTCTACCCAAAATAATAAAGATCCTTAGATGCAAATGAAATTAGATATCCAAAAGGCCTAGAAAAAATTTAATTAGAGATTACTCTGCAAATATATTGAAGCATTTGGATTCTTTAATCAATAGATAAACCCAATTTTTAAATGCATCTCTACTCCTAAAATTTCCATTTTGGTGAATGGAACCCCAAAAGGTTTCTTTGATCTCTCATGGGGATTTGAGCATGGAGATCCATCTCCCCCTTCCACTTTGTTATAATGGTATAATCCTTTATAATAAAGATCATAGCATCCCAAAATAATAACTTCATCAAGGAATTTAGAGTCACTCACATTGTTCCTTTCATAACCCACCAATAAATCACTGATGACATTATCCTGCCAATTGAAAGATCTATAGATGACACTTCAAATTAAAAATAAATACTTAATATTTACATCAAATCATTAGGGCAATGTGTTAACCTTGAAAAGTCTAAAATATTTTTCCTCAACAGCCCTAAATATTCAGCAGTTAGAATTTATAATATTTTGGGCTTCAAAAAGGGAAGCTTCCCCTATAAAATATATGAGAATGCCAATTGACTTGGACATAAAATCAAACATACTCTAGAACCCTCTTCTTGATAAACTAGAAATCAATATGGATAATTGGAAAGGTAAATGGATGACTAATGCGAGGAGTCTCACTATGATTAAATTAGTTCTTTCAGCCATCCCTACCTATCAGATGCCTTACCTTCCTCTCTCTCAAAAGGCTTGGGATGAGATTGAAAGGAAACTTAGAAACTTCTTTTGGAAAGGTGTATGTAACAAAAAAAATAGTCTTAATCAGTTAGGACAAGCTATGTAAACCTCCTATAAATGGGGGTTTAGGAATAAAGGGACCTAAATGGAAAAATAGAGGTATGGGTGCAAAATTAGCATGGTGAATGTTTAAAAATTGAGATAGAAAATGGGCAAAATTCATGTTTCATAAATACCTCAATCTAGAGGACCCCAATAGTATTGTAAAATATCCAATCCACCCAAGAAATTCAAGGCTTGGAACTTTATATTAGAAAGAAATGATATTGTTAGTCAAAATCTTTCCTAGGATGTTGGTAATGGTGGAGAAATAATGTTTTAGGAAGACTCTTGGGGTGGATACTCAACTCTTGAAGAACTAATTTATCCTAACACAAACAACGCTCTTATAAACCTAAGGGGTAAGTCCCTTGATAGAAACCTAATATTACTCCTAGGAGATCTAAGTTTGGGTTGGAGTTTAAAATCTCTAAAGGAGACCATGCTCTCTATTATGAAGAAAGAAAAATCAGCAAATTGCCTCAAATCTTGACAAATTTGGCCAAAATAGAGAGAGGATAAACTAGTTTAGACTGGATCTAAAATATGATAATATATAGTTAAATAAGGTTACAATTCAATTTTTTCCAACATTGGCAAATTTTGGAAATACCCCTTCTTTTATGTTGGGACAAGCAATATCTTCCCAAGGCATGAATGTTTTTATGGACAGTGGTCTAAGAGAAAATTATCACATCAGAATAGTTTAAGAAACAAAGATTCAAGGGCCCATATCACTGTGTCCTTATCAAAGATCATGAGGACACTGTGAAACATATATTTCTTCATTATCCCTTTGCCCAAATATGCCATCTTTGATTTTTTCAAAATATTTGATCCATTTCAAGTAACACTCTAGTGAACCAATTGAAGGCTTGGAAAACTATCAACCTACGATGCCCTTTGGAAGACTTTTCCTTCAATTCTAATATATTGAATATGGAAGGAGATGAATTATAGACTATTTTAAGACTCCAATTTAGATATTAGCTCCATTCTCAACAAGATAGAAGTAAGCATTATAGAGATTATCAACAATCAATAGAGTTATAAATTACACTCATTGTGAAGGTTATATCTTCCCAAGATGGGATGAAGATATAAAAATGAATGGTATGGCCTTATTAACCTACAAAAATATGGTAAAGGGGAGAAGAATGGATCATTCAAATGATTATGTAATCTAAAGAAGCCTCAACCTGGGTGGTCTAAACTAAACTTCGATGGAGCCTCCAAAAGAAACTCTTGACAAGTTGGCATCAGTTGCATGGTTAGGAAAAGTGATGGGTGAATTTATGGTAAATTGGTTTAAATTATTATGAACTCCTCCAACAATATAGTAGAATTAAAATTATTGGTAAAAGGTCTCCTTTTATGTAAGTCTTTAAAAATTTCAAACCTAGAAGTGGAAGAAGACTCTCAAATCATCATCAATACTCTTAGAGTTGGATCAACTCCCAATTCAAAACTTTCTCAATCTTTAGACATTATAATATTTTTCTGAAAAATCTCTTTATACCATATCTATAGAAAAGGTAATAAGGAATATGATCATCTAGCCAACCTTTGGGTGGATGGCTCTTTTATTTTAGCCTAGGACCATATATTTTCCACCTTGGCTTAACATAGTAGAATCCATTTACATTTAGATAATGTCTTTATGGTTTGTTTGGCTGCATCTCTCTAGTTAGTATGTAGTGGTTTCTTTTTAGGTTGATTTTAAATATTTTAGAATGATTTCTTTCCTCATCCTAAGTTGAGATGGAGTCACTTTTTCCCTTCTATGGTGGATCTCCTCATATTTTATTTTTCATGTTGAGTTTTTCTCCTTTGTTTATTGCTATTAGTTGTAGTAGACACATTTTCATGGTCTTGATGGATTGTGATTATAATTATCAGTTATCATTACATGTAGTGCTTTGTACCCCACTACTCATATCTTTTATAAGACATGGCAGGATTTGATTAATATTATGTTCCCACAAATTATGGGCATTAAATAGCTCCTCGCTTTGTATTCTATAAGAAAACATTCCCCTGAGATTTTCGTACAACCTCCAAAAGACTATAGCTTCATCTTAGCTTTATGTAATGGATACCCCAATTCAAATGAGGATAGGGAAATGTGAAATAGTCTTCTAGGGGTGAATAATTGCATACTACATCAAGCTTATGTTCCTCGCTAAGCATAGTTTGATTATTTGAGCAGTTAGGAAAATTGTGGATTAAGAACTCTCTCAACTTTAAGATAGGCCCAAAATCAATAGTAATATTGTCAAAGTCTTTGTAGCCACAATTCTCCATATTAACCAAGATAAAAGAGTGATTCTAGATCTGTGTAGGGTCCTATTTAAGGATAATATCAACATGAATATTTACATTCCCAAGAGAAGTGAATATGGTGTGAACAATCGAGAAATGAAAGTTAGCCCTATTCTCACCATTGGGAATATGTTAGCCTTCTTTAAGAAAAGTTCAACAATCAAGAGAAATTGGCAATTTCCTTTATTAGTAATGCAAGTTAGGAACCTTGAAGGCTAGAAAGGACTAGACCGGTTCCTCAAGGTTGATAAAGTGGAAGAAAGTTGTGATGAGGTGGACCTAGCTCTAGATATCATGTGGATTCCTAGGAGGAATATGATGACTAGTATTTTCTAGGTTTTCATAATCTTGTAAGATTTTTTATCGTAAACTTTAAGAGTGTTATATTGTTACCATTTATTTTTTGTGATTATATAGATGATGGACATTATAGATGTTATTATCTTTTAGATATTATGGTTGTTATTGTATTTTAGATATTATAGTTTTTATAGTCTTTAAGGCATTATGGTTGTAATTAATTATCCTTTTGGTTGTTATTTTCTTTTAAGAATCTCAATTCTTCTATTTCCTTGGTCTCTTCTTTATTATTGTGGCATTGCTTCAAGTTTTTTGTTTCAAGTTTTTTTTTCATTCGCATTTGTTTTTGGGTCCCTTTCAGCTCCTTGGGGCCTCCTTTGTCTTATTTTTTCTTGCTTCATCCCCTTTCCTCATCATTATTTCCTTTGCTACTCCTTGTCACCCCTCTCTTAGCCTTGGGTTGGTTTCAACGGGATATGGTTCCCCTTTCCTCATTTTTTGTTGCTTTGCATACTTCCAATATAGAATTTTATTCCCTAGTATATATATTGCATTGTTTCTTTGTGGGAGGGTTCTTGGTCATTGCTCTAGTCCCATCCCCTCTCACCCATTCTTTCATGTTGTGGGTCCTTCTGTCCCTTCTCTTCTCTAGGGGCCCTAGTATTTTCTAATGGTAGATTGTGGCTCATTCCCTTAGTTCTTCTTATTGGGTTGTCTCAATTTTTCTTTGTCTTTATTGTTTTATCTTTTCCCTTTGTCGTCTCTCCCTCTTCTTTCTTTCTTGCTTCTTCTTTTATTTTCTTTGCCTCCTTTTTTGTTTAAGTTGTTTTGCTAGTTTTTGAGTTGTTTTGTTCTTCACTTTGTCTTAGGCTTTTCTCCAGTGTTTTGATGCTTGATCACCTTATTGTTATTAATTTGTGTTAGGACATATTTATCTCTTGTTGATGGGATAACTTAGGGAAGTATAAATGAAATATATTATGAAGTGATTTGGGATTAGATGAACTAATGGTCTATAGTAATTTCAAGATATCCAAAATTATTTCTATATAATGTTTTGCATAGACTAAATGAGAATCTAGTTAATCCATCATAGATTATAAATTTTGATGCTCCATGATTAATAGCACTAATATTTTTGGTAATTAACTAAGGAAGATTAATAAGGTATCTTTATTTACTTGTGTAAAATCAAGATAATATTATCTCCTTAATTATGATGGGGAGTTTAATGCTATATAGAGTAAGGTAATGGCACTCAATACAAATGTATCTAAGGCTGATGGGGAGTTTAACGATCTAATGATAAAATAGGTACTCAATACAAATGTATTTTATAACAGGAAAATATGATAAGATCTATCTAGATTTTATTCCAACAGGGGCTTATTTGTTTATAGTTTTCATGAACTCTCGAACAATTTTAATTGATACATGACTTAAAGGTTTCTCCTATAGGTTTTTTCAATAAAATCAAATAATTAAAAAATTTGGGTTTAGAACATCTATGAAGGTCTCTTAGATAATTCAATAAGATAATTTTCTTGCAATAAGATAAGATGGTTCAAAGGAAGCTCGGCTTTCTTCATGAACAGAAGATGACTTTTTTGCAATCTTGTTAGATATTACTAACCTACTAATCCCTTATACAAAATCTTGAGATTTATATTTTGTAGTTTGGCCAGTGTTCTACTCCAAAGACAAGGAAGGAATAAAGGAGCAAGCCGCTATCCAGCCATGAATTTGAAATCATATGTAAATTGTAAATTATGAGCTATGTAGAGCTATTTATTAAGCCCCAAATCTCTAATATTGTAAATTCAATCCATAATTATACATGCAATGATAATGTAATATCATGGGTCCAACACAAAAAATAGACATGTATTATATTTATGTTCCAAACTATATAATTGTCAAACAAGACCAAAGGATTTCTTAACTTCATTATTTCATGTCGATGCTCACACTGAATGGAATTGTATTTTACACTTAATTTTTTTAATCAATAAAATTATTTTGGTTTTGTCATTTATCGATCAAAATAAAAGTATTTTATTTCTATTTTATTTATGAGTATAAGACAATCACAATTAGAAGAGTATTTAATATGAAAAAAAAAATTAATTTGATGTTAGTAATCTAACTATTTATTATTTTATTTTAACACAACAATCTGAAATTTTCATATGTATAGATTTATATCTATTTTATAAATATTTAATCTCCTTTTTTATCCTATCTTGTATTTATTTTATATGTTGTCTCTGCTTTATATATATATATATATATATATATATATACATACCTTTTTTATCCTATCTTGTATTTATTTTATATGTTGTCTCTGCTTTATATATATACATATATACATATATACATATATACATATATATATATATGTATATATGTATATATACATATATGTATATATGTATATAGATATATGTATATATGTATATATATATATGTATATATGTATATATGTATATATGTATATATGTATATATATATATATATATGTATATATATATATATGTATATATATATATATATATGTATATATATATACATATATACAGTGTATGTACATATACATACATGTATATGTACATGTACATACATGTATATGTACATGTACATACATGTATATGTACATGTACATACATGTATATGTACATGTACATACATGTATATGTACATGTACATACATGTATATGTACATGTACATACATGTATATGTACATGTATATATGTATATATGTATACATATATATGTATATATGTATATATACATATATATGTATATATACATATGTATATATATATACATGTATATATGTATATATGTATATATATATGTATGTATATACATATGTATATATAATGTGTGTGTGTATATATATATTCTAGCATTGAGCATATTCAAAGGTGTGGGTGGGTGTGTCTGTGTGTATTACAGTCGATTGTTCCTTTTTTTCTCTTTTTTCACCCTCTCACCTAGATCTTCAAATAGGTAAAAACTCTTCCTCATCATAGCAATGCATTTTTATATAATTTTTAGGATCAATCATTTTGAACTATCAGTTAAACTCTAAATTACCATAGTGCTTCTATACTATCATAATTTGGCTTAGTTTATGTTAAGAGTTTTAAGGATTTTAGTTTTAGTAATATATTTAGTATTTCATTAACATACTTTTAGTAAAGGAAAAGACAAGATCACTCTAGCTCCCATTTTAAAATAATAGTAGCAATAAATATGAGTTTTTGTTGTTTATGATTACAGATAAAGCTTAGATCTAGATCAAAAAGTAATGGTAGGATTTATATCTTCATTTTGATACTAGGGAAGGTTGGTGGTAGTAGGGAATTATATTTTTTATTTTTTACATTTAAATACCAAGTTTTGGCTTATTAAACTTAAGGAAAACTAATCTTTATTTTCTCTAAATTTACTAGATTAGTCTATTAATCTCAAATTAATAGTAGGACTTATATCTTTATTTGAGTATTGATGATGGTTGGTAGTAGTAGGAAAATCTATTATAAATGTGTTACATTTGAACACCAAGTTTTGTCTTATTAAACTTAAGAAAAACTAAGCTTTATTTGTGTGTGTGTGTATGCGTTCACGTGTGTGTGTATGTGTGTGTGTGTGTGTGCACATGAGCGTGGGTGTGCATGCATGTGTCTATGTGCATGTGCATGTGTGCGTGCACACGCAAGGAGGCAGAATCCCCAAAGGAGATATACTAACCCCTAGCAATTAACCATATAGAAAAATATAACAATAAAGTAGAGATTTAGATCCACAAAAATTCCAATTCTCATATTAGAATCAAAATATTTTCATCCAACATGCACGGTTGTAAGGCCTTTCGAGTTATAACCAAATACATGAGAAATTACAATAATAGTTATGCAAGACCTTGCAAGATCCAAATTCCTAGCTAGCCATATTCACAATCTGGTAAAAACTCCAAGAAGAATCTAAACTCATGCTTGCAAGCCACTAAGAAAATTTCTTATTTCTCAAGCTCACACTTAGCTACTAGCTCTACTTAAACTTCACTCCTATCAACTACTCCATCTTCTCCATGATGAATCAATAATAATTACTCAAGACATCCCAAGACCGGCTACTTATACTAAACCAAGCCATAGATTAGCCTAGAAAATTACATTAAATAAATACTTATATATAAATACACCCTCAAGCCACAAGTCAACTTGCCAACAAACAAATTTAACTACATGAAATAATTAAGTACTTAGTGTTGGAAATATGGATAAGTAGGATGAGTTAGTGTTTATATATATATATATATATATATATGAATGAGAAGGCTCAGTTTATAATTAAAGATCTCATAATCAAATCCAAAAAATTGTCTAAGTATCAAATAGTTTCACTGGCAATACAGAGACAACTTTGGTAATGTGTAGTCTATAGAGATATTTGGCACGTGAAAACTTGGATACAAATAGTAAAAAGTGTCATGGTGATGTGTAAGATTAAGTATGGTAAGGATAGTACGACATCAAATATAACAGTTTTATCTATAAATGCAATGAAAAGAGCATAACATAGCACATCAGTATGTGGTATTTATGGGTTAAGGAATTATTTTTGTGATAAAATAATTATTTGACTAATTAGGGAAAAATCATAGATGTTAACCCTATGTTAGCAAGAATTAATTTTGTATTATGTCAAGTGAATGAATTCTTGAAGGTCAATAGGGAAAGTTTTGTAAAAAGGAAAGGTATAAGTAATAGATCAAATTATGTGAAGTAGTGTGGCAAGATATGCAATATGAGAATGTATTGAATATGATATGTGAACTTATGTGAAGGCTATGTTAGGTATATATGATGTGAATTCTGATTTATGATCATAGATATGCAAATTATAGTAGATAGCAATAAAGGGGTTTTTGTATCTATCTCTTTTGTATATAAGAACTACATTGTATTATTGCATGTTTGGATAGTGGGCTTAACTTGCATAGATTTTTTAATATCAACTCCTAATGTAGGGTTGAAGAAATTTCTAAGAAGATTTAAGCAATTTCTAATAGGGTTGAGGATTTTAATAGGGCTTGGTTCTCTAACAAGGACCAAGACACTATATGTAATTCGTAGACTCCTAACAAGGTCAATATCCTTAACCAAATTCTTTTGTTTAGTGGATCATTTTGTGGGTACCATGCCCACTGAGGTTTTCCCTTGGTAAGGGTTTCCCTAGTTAACAAAACATGGTGTTATTAGTTCTCTTTGTGTGTGGTTTTATTTACTTTTAACATTGTTGGTTTACTTTCATAGACATGTTATAAAGTAATTAACAATATTCAGTTGCAGGAAAAATTTTGTAGAATACAGATTCACTTCCCCCCCCCCCCCCCCCCCCCCACAACTCTCTTATTATTATCTATTTCTAACAATTGGTAGCAAAGCTTAATTACTCAAAAGAGGCTTAACAACTTGGGTAAGATCCCTATAGATATGGAATAGTTACTGAAGAATCTTGAAGAATCCTTTGAGTAGATTGATCTTCTTACTAAAAAAAGAGACAACCTTAAAGAAGGGTATGAAGATGCAAAAGATTGCATTGGAAAATTAAAATATAAGATTAATCATCTCAAATTTAGAAAGGAACCTAGAGAGAAAACAAATGATAGTAGTGAGGTAGAAACCTTAAAGAAAGAAAATGAGATTTTGAAACATGAATTCAAGATTGTTGAACTAAAAATGAGTCTAAAGAAGGATGATAACAAGATAGAATCAGATCTAAAATCTAAGAATGTGGATCTAAGATCTCATCTTACAAAAGTGACATATGAACTAGATTCTATCAAAATTGAGCATGCAGAACTCAAGAAGTACAATATCATTGTGAAAGGAGAATTGACCTACGCTAAATAGTAATTAGAGAAGCTATATTCTAGTAGTGATTAAATTGATGAACTAATCTATTAGAGATATTCTTATGATAAGACATGTAGTGCCTGCCCTAGTTTGCATTTTGCTATTGTTGCCAAACACTTTTAGGATAGTTTTATGATGATGATAATTAGTAACATTATTTTGAGATTATCAGATATTGTTTTAGATTCAGTTTATTATATGATGAGATCATTTGGTATTCTATATTTCATGTATGGATGATGATTATTGCAGTGTTTGCAGTTATTAATGATGATTAGTTAGTTTATTTATTATCATACATTTCTTCTTATGGATACTGACCCCATACTTGCATATGTATGGTGTGCGTGTTTGTTTCCTTTCTGTATGGCATTTCTGATGTGGTTAAGGAAGGGAGTCGTAGTCAAATGCACCACTTCCTACCATTTCCTGTTTAACTTAGTATATATTGTGCTTGTACATGCATGGATTTTATGCAGTTTGCAGGTACTAGGTATCGACTTCCCTAAATTGCCAGAATGAGCATACCCTATCGCATTATCTCAATGGTAAGAGAGGAGAGATAAAATTCTCAAGTCCAAATCCCAACCCTTTAAGCCATTTGTCCTAATTGAAAATTAGGACAAGTATCTAATTTGAGTACCTTCGAATACGTCAAATGACATAATTTGTGATATTAACCCTTTTGGTTTGATTTTGTATGTATTTTGCTATGATGGGTTTTTGTATTTTACTTTATGAGTCTTTGGTGTATTTTCTATTAATTAAGCCTAATTAAAGGATTTAATTAATGGTTTAATTTAATAGAAAATTAATATGATATTTTTAATATTTATTTTATTTAATTAATTGGGAAATTAATTAAATAAAAGAATTAAATTTGGAGATGAAAGTTATAAGTTTAAATTTGGAAGGTGATAATATTTATTTAATTTAATAATAATATATTTAGAGTTCATTTTTAAATAAATGCTAAATAATATTATTATTTAAGTTAATAAATATTTTATCAATTAAGTTTCAAAAATAAATTTAAAAAGTGGAAAAGATATTAAAATTATTAAAAGATTCTAGATTGCATGATGTGTGCATGTGATATATATATAAAGATAAAACAAGTGGATTTATTAAAGTGAGTGCATGAGATTTAAGAATTAATAAATTAATTTGAAAAGAGAAAAGTGAATATTAAATAAATTAATGTGCATTATTTTAATATTTATTCACATAGGAGAATGTGAGCTCTTGGGAGTGGTCATGTTGACAACACGACAGTTTGCACTCTAATTATGCACGTGTTGTCTACACTTAGGAGTTAGCGCATTATTTGAGCACATGGTGTACACAATATTCTAGAGACCTCATTATCTTTATCTTCTTATCATGGAAGTTATGTGGTTAGTTTTCACGCTTATCTCCTAGTTCTTTCTAGACACATTCTAGATGCATCTTAGAGGCCTTTATAGAGAGGCTCTCCTAGTGTGTATGGACAAGCTTACATGCATTCGAGAAGCTCATATGCTTCTACAAGCACTTATAGTCACTTGGGGGTTTCGGTTGGTTTGATTCTTGGAGGAATGGCGAATGTTGGAGAAGGAAGGGATTTTTCTATGGACTTTTGAGGCATAGCAAATTAGCATCAGTATCCAGGTGGACTCGTGATTTTTACATACTCCATTTGCACTCTTTCTCTTCATGTCTTTATTATGTCTATTATATGTGTTTGAATATACTCCATGAACAAATCTTCAATCTTGAAATTGGAATCTAGATATGTATATTAATTTTTATTTGGTTGCAAAGAAACATTAGGAAACCCTAGTTTTATTTATGAAGGAAATTCGTCACAAACTGCCCTATCATTGCCCCTTACATAGACCCGAACTCAAACATTCATAACTTTTTATCTAGAAAAAATTTATTCGATCGCTCAAGTCTTTTATCTAGTAAAGAGGTTTTTGTATCTATATCTTTTGTATACAAGAATTGCATTGTATTATTGCATGTTTGGGAAATGGGCTCAATTTGCATACATTTTGTAATATCAACTCCTAAAAGGATTGAAGTGACTTCTAATAGGGTTAAATAAACTCCTAATGGGGTTGATACTTTTAACAAGGATTAGTCCTCTAATAAGGACCGAGACACTATATGTAATTCATAGACTCCTAACAAGGTCAATATCCTTAATTGGATTCTTTTGTTTAGTGGATCATTTTTTGGATACCATCCCACTGGGATTTTCCCTTGGCCAGGGTTTCCCTAGTCAAAAAAATATAGTTTTATGAGTTCTCTTTGTGTGTGGTTGTATTTATTACTCATCACTTTTGGTTTACTTTCATATGCATGTTATAAAGTAATTAACAATATTCAATTGTGGGCAAAAGTTTCTAGAATAGTGATTCACACCCCCCCCCCCCTCCCCAGTATTATCTATTTCTAACACTTAGGATAGGCCCCAAGTTTACATTGCATAACTAAATTAAAAGACCACATAAGAGTATATTCAATTATACATTGGTCCATGTGCCAACCAAATATCCAAATTTAAGAGTGCACATGCTAACTCCCTTGGATTGAAGTTCATGAATACAATCTCCAAAGTCTACTAGTAAATCAGGAACAAATGACCAACAGTCAGCAAAACAACTCTAACTCCAAGACAATAACTCCAGACTCTATGCACACTTAGGATAAGGTTTCCCAATATGCCTCAAATATATCCCCAACCATGCAAAGCATAACTCCACAAATCCAAGAACAAAGCCACTACATACAAGATTGTTGACTTCCCTAGGATGCTCCTACATTAAAAACACCAAGTGTGAAGAAAATTTTCTTAATAGATGGAAGAACATCTTTTAGCGTTCATCACATAAACCCTAAACTAATTCTTCACATACATGTCCTCCACCATATCAACTTGTACACTCTTACCTATGTTCCACTTCTGCAACTCCTTTCCTAGAACCATCATCTATTTTCTATGGTTCTTCACATTTGGCCTAGATGTACCATAGGTCTTTTTTCCATGTGGATCTCTAACCCTTTTAGAATCCTTCAACTCAACTCAACTATCAAAACTCAAGGTTTTCCTTCCAAGTTCTACATTTTATAAAGGAATCAAAGAAAGCTTCTTATCACCCTTCTCAGCACTAGATGCATTCTTAATGAAATCATGCACTATCCTGTAATCATAGTGCCAAGGTCTACCAAGTAACATGTGACAACTACTCATGTCCATTATATCACACAACACTTGGTCAATGTACTACTCAATCTAAAAATTAATCAGACACTGTTCTCTAACTTCCAAAGGATGTCCATCCTGTAACAAAATGATCCTATAAGGACAAGGATATCTCACTCTCTTCAAACCAAGTTTTTGAACCATCTCCTTAGCAACTAGGTTATCAGTACTACCACCATCCATAATCACATTCCAATATCTACCTCCAAACTTACACCAACTCCTAAAAAATTTCCTTCTTTGGCATGGTTCTATTTTCTTCTTACCAAGAAACACTCTTTGAATTAGAAAATTCTTCCCATCTTGCTTGGGTTCATTCACTCAATGGTTATCCTCATTCACCATAGTAATTCTTCTATCACCAACCTTCTATGAATATTCAAAAGATCTGTATCCTTCACCACATCTATAGAAAGTACCCTTAAATGCACCTCTATATATTCTCTTCCTTTGTCCAAAAGGTTTTGGTTCATCTTCAACAATCTATTTATCCTTCACAAAGTGCTCCTTCTTTTCCTTCCCTTGAGAATTACCCTGATGTCTTCTCTTCAACTTCTTTTTTTCCCTCAGAGCATACTGATAAGAATCCTTAACTAAAGTAATATTTAGCATACCAATCACATCCTTAATATTGAATCTCAAACCATTAAAATCTCTAGCCACCTATTCCTTAGAAATTTCTTTATGTCCAAACTAAATAGTCAATTTATATAACTCCTCAATATAATCCTTCATAGATAAATCCTTCTACTTCAGATTCTACAATCTCTTGAATAATTAAATTTTATAATAAGTATGAATTAACTTAGCCTTCAATTTATTTAGAATCAATCTCCATCTAGTAACCTTCATTTCACCTTTTTCTTCTCTATCTCTTTGTAATTTCTTCTACCATAAAGAAAAATGTCCTTTCAACTTATTTTGTGCCAACCTCCACTCTGAGTGGATCTCCAATATCCTATTACTCAAAGTAGTCTTCCAATTCACCAATCCAATCAATCAAATTTTTAGGATTCAAAGTACCTAAGAAATTAGAAACATCTATCTTATGCTTTAACTTTAACTAAGATCCAAACCTATCAAACCAACAAGCTTTGTCTTCCACAAGTCTCTCCATGTGATCAGCTTTCTCTTCTCTACTAGATCTAGCAACTTCAAAGTCTTAAAATGCTTCCTCATAACCATCTTCAATGCCCACTATTTAAAGGTAAAATGGAAGCACTTTAAATAGGGTTGCAGGCCTCCATTTCATGGGGTCGCAGGCCTCTATTTCATGGGGTCGCTACACCATTCAAATATATATGTAAGGGAAATAAGGTATTTTCCAATTATGATTCCACTTATGATCCAAATTAGATTATCTCATACTCGATGGAAGAAAGGAGCTAATACTAAATCTAAATTTGAAAGAGGAATGAAATACAAGGAAATGTACTCTCTTTGGCCCTTAAGAGGATAAAGTGAAGGTGAAATTGAACTAGTTGCTTAAATTAATTAAATTTAGATGCTATGTAAAGATAATTAAACCAATTAAGATGTAAGTATAGGGTAAAGATATGAAAGGAAATAAAATATAAATGACTCACCTTGAAATGTGTAGAGGAAGATGTATTTTCACTCCAAAACTCACAAATATGAACTATATATAATATCTGTCAGTGGATCTTGGAAATAAAATGCCAAAAGGAAAAAAAAAACCCAAAAATATCCTCAAAATTTGAGACTAAAGATGTAGGTTGACTTGGGACAACGTCCTACAACTAGGTTGATGTAGTATGATGATCTACAACTAACAACTCTGGGAATCTTACGAATGTAGGTTCCAGATCTATAGTCCTTTTCACTCCCAACTTGTAAATCAACATTAGAAAAGAAAGGTTTAGGTTTGGGGATTGATGAGGGATTTCCTTGGTCAAGCCCTAGGTTAAGGAATTAACCATAATTGAGAAATTTAAATGTAAATGACTGAAAGATAGGATAAATGTTAGGATTCTCCTTGCTTGGATGTATGTAAATATAATATAGATCTTAAATTAGGTAATGTAATGTAATATAGATCTACCATAACCACATCATGGATCCATGGATGTAAATGTGCATCAATGAAGAAGATAATTAATGTCTCAATGTAGGTATCCTCCCTTGATGTCCAATAATAAGCTAGATCTTGAAGAGGAAATAACCTCAAAGAACACTTGAATATATGAAGAAAACTTGCTTGCTTGCTTCAATGATTGAACTCCTTGCCATGAATTCTTGAATGTCTTGAGAATGATATTTCATTAAGTAAATGAGATATGAAAATAAAGCACCCAAGCCTCCTTATATATGTGTTTGTGGGTGGGAAAGCAACTCAAGCCAATAGGGGAGTAAAATTAACTAATTGCAAAACTTGAAGACTTTCAGGGCCTGAAACCAGCAATCATCAAGGACTACATTAACCTAGGGGGAATAGATCAACCTAGATAGACCTAGTCCGTACCAAGTCAACTTTGGTTGACCTAATCCAAAAGGATAGGTCTGACGGGCCACAGAAAGTTCTAGGAGTGTGTAGGAAGATAATAGACTACTATGGTCAAAAGGGTAGCAAAATAATACCTAGAAGATTGTGTCAAAAAGAGATAGATGACAAAGAAGAGTGAAATGGAAGAGGAGAAGATAAAAAGAGGCATTCAACACAGGTTCATCCATGGTCTAAGAGAGGAATTATGGACAAGGGTGCTAAAAGGTCTTAAAATGAAAGTGTGTCCATTTTAAGACGGTACATTTAGCCCCCACTTTAGCAGGCGTATGAGTTGCCTCAAACTTGTGGTAAAGTAGATCAAAAGAAAAATATGATCTTATCACAAGTTGGAAGACAAATAAATCATCAAGCTAGGAATAATGTATAGATTTAAGATATCCTAGAAATCATACCAATCCAAAAAGGTTAAAGTACTCTAATCTATATTGAGAATCTATGTTTTCCCCTAAGAAACTTGAGAGTCTATCAAATCCCAAAGTCGTAATAAGGGAGATTTCAATGATAGGAAATGAAGAGAGATAAGGGGAGTATCATCAATATTTACCAATAAGGTTTGTGTTCCTTACTGTGAACCACACAAAATGTGATAGGATTGAATGGTCTAGCAAGTTTGTGTGCATGAAAGTCTATCCCATGAAGAAAAGAAAGGGGGATGATTGAATGATCTAGCAGGTTTGTGTTCCTGATAGTCAATCCAAGAAATTTTCTATATACTCTCATGATATAGTAGTTCTATATTATAATAATGGTTTCTATATGTGTTAGGATAGGTCAAATGGTCTAGCAATTGTGTGTGGCATGCTAGTTAACCAATCCAAGACATTTATAAAGAGAGAGTAGTTGACCATAGAAAGTTGTGTGATGCTAGTGTACTCTATATGGTGTGCTTTAAAAATTAAACATATGAAAAAGATAAGGGGATCATGTATGCCCCCCCCATCATTAAGATGGTAAAATAATTTCTTATTTTGGCATCTTAAGGAAGTGACTAAGGATAAAGCAATTTCAGCATCAAGATAGTATCCCTAAGAAATACCCAATCAAAACCAAAGAGGTCACATCTCATATGAGGTTATGGTAAGGTAGAATGAAAAGACACCATGCAAGAAGTGAAAAAGAGAATCCTTGAAAAATAAGATACATTATTATGAGTATCCAAGGTAAGTAATCTATCTATCATGAAAACCCACTTGCTAATAGTATAAAATTGGATGTGACATGATAAATAATTAATACTGAACCAAAGGAAATAGCGGATCCATGAGAAAGTAATTGAAAAAGGAAATGATTCCCTTTACCCCCAAGTATAGGAACAAGAGAAGAGAAAACAAAACTATTGTGCTACTAACAAAGCAAACCATGTATGATAGTGAGCCCCAAGAAAGAAGGGCAACAATGTTACATGGTGTAGAGAAATGTAATAGAGACTTAAATGTTATTTGAAGTAATTTGAAGTAAAAGAGACCTCATTATAAGGATATATATGATTAACCTCATTATTAATTATTTGTGGGATCTTATAATGCAAAGCCTTACAATTATTAGTAAAGTGATCATGATAATGGTGATACATGTAAAACAAAAGATTTATGAGTTTTTTGCTATGTTTCTTTCTATGCTTAGGCCTAATAATAACCTTAATGTGATTAAATATACGTAATATAAGCTCTTGATTATTAGGAGAAGATATGTGACAAGATGTGGACAAAGAATGAGATTCAATACATTGTTGCACACATCTTAAATTATGATTGACAATGGTGTCAAAAGAGTGTCTATGTCCCTCGCTACCTTAGGGATTATGATTTTTATCACTATATTTAATAGATTCATCATGAGTGGAACTAAAAAAAAAATTGGTGAAGAAAGGATTTGCATGATTCCTCATGAATGGAAAGTTCTTAACTTTATATTCCTTAAAAATGGTTGGTGTGAAATCTAAGGATCCCCAATCATCACCTAGAAGGGTACTTATAGAAGGAGGATCATCATTAGATTCTTAATTTCTTTGTTCCTCAAAATTTAGAAAATTATTTGTCTTAGTTTTTGCATGAAGAGTGCACATGACATTATTATAGATAAACTTGACTTTTTTATGAAGGGTTGAAGGAACAGCATTCATAGGATATAATCAAGGTCTACCCAAAAGAAGGTTATAATTGAGAGGTCTAGGCATAACATTAATATAAATATTCAAGACAACCAAAACTACTTTGATAGATAAAATAATGGTTCCTAATTTTTTCTTAGAAATGTTATCAAAGCCACAAATAGAGATAATATCAGGTTTGATATTTGTAAGATCAATGTTAATTGCTTTGAGCATATCCATGCCACAAATATTAAGCCCAAATCCATTATCAACTAGATTTTGACAAGTAATATCACCATTAACTAGGATAGTTACCATAAGAGCATCATAATTGTTGGTCTTAGAATGGTCTTGACGTTCGAGTGTCAACACACTTAACCAATTCCACCATATATGTCATGTACACTATGTATGTCAAGTGAGTTATAATAGTTGATGAGTCAAAATCTTAATAGGTGTTGAGTGACTTCAGGTGTTGAGCAAGTAATAGATGTCGAGCAGTATACAGGTGTTGAGTCATAGTTCATCCTAAGCAACATAGAATGTAATAGGTGTCGAGCACTCTAGAAATGTAACATGTGCTGAGCACCAATAATATAAAATGTGTCAAGTAACACAGAATGAGCATAATAGTTTGTGCCTTCACAAACTAAGATGTAAAAATATTTTTGCATGACTCATGAAGGGATAAGAAGATAAGATCAAACCTTTTCATTTACCTATGATATCAACATGCAACCAACCAGAAAAATGGAGAAGGCATGCAACCAATGAGAAAAATGCAAGGTATTAGTGGGAATTTGAGATTCAATATGGATCATAGATCCATACCTAACCCTAAGTCTTCACAATCTTTAAAAGGAGGTCAAAAACTCCATTGCATGTGTAAGAGAGAATAGTGTATGGGGAGACTATAGCAAAATTTTAGTGTGAAGAAGGAAAGACTTAGAGGAATAGAGCAGCAATTTCATATCTAGTTGATCAGAATAGTACAAGGGACAAGGAACATGATCAAATATCAGATCTTAGAGGATCAAGATCAGAGAGAGCAGATCAAGTACCTAAATTCAGTAATTAGAGATTACATGCTGTCAGGTTTATTATTGTAATACTTTCTTTCCATTGTGTTAGATGCTAGAAATCCTATATTTATAGGTTAGCTTAATAGTTAGGTAGGAGAACCTTTGCAGAAGGTGATTGAAAATCCTATGTATTAGGTGGGTATTGCAGCCTATTTTAAATCCCTTAACAGGGTGACACTTCATGTAAAGTTTTTGTAAATCCTCTAACCAGGTCACTATTGGCACAGTGTAAAGCCTTTAATAGGGCAGGCCTTTCATAGGTCAAACCATCAAAAGTGATTGAACATTAATTGTTGCAATGATTTTTGTGGGTATAATCCCCACCCCAGTTTTACCTTCTTATTCTTGGAGGATTTTTGGGTTACCAAATCTCTTGTGTCATGTGTTGATGCATGCTTTCATTTCATGTTTGCTTATATGTTTGCATGCATGTACTTTACTTTTAGTTATGTGTTAATGAGGGTTTAAAAAGGAAAAAACTAGTTACTTTTGATTCACCCCCACCCCCCACCCCCCTGCCCCTTAGAAGTACTCTTCCCATTTGAAGATTCCAACAATTGGTATCAAAGCTTTTGGTTCTCACAAAGAAGAAGCCTAATAGCTTAGAGAAAAGATCTAAAGATAGAAGTCTTCAAACTTGGGAAAATTATTGGTAATCAAGTGATTGATGTGCACCTCGCTCTACACAAGATAGAGGAAGCCAAAGAGGAACTAAGAAAATCCTCAAAAAGAAGAAAGGACATAGCCATAGGTGAGAATGACACACAGTATAAGGAGATTGACACCACACAATATTTTCCAATGGAGATTCCAAGGAGTTTGATGTAGCACTAGCAGAATTGATGGAGAAAAATAGAGCTCAAACAGAAGAGATAAGATCTCTTAAAATGGAACAAGAATCACAAGCCATGATGCTATGTGAAATAACTAAATAAAAGAATAGAGCAATTGAGGATAGAGCCATGCTTGAGGATGACAAAAGAAACCTTGCAAACAGACTTGAGGAGAATTCCATAGAACTCACAAAGATCTCCAATATGCAATTGGATACACTTAGTCAAATGATGAATGCTCATCATGGGCTAAACATGAAAGACATTGAGATCTCTACCCTAAAAATGAAAAATGAGCAATTTAAAAATGAGTTGAAAAGAGAAAAAGAGATAGAAGAGAGCTTCAACAAGTCCAGTGAAGCCATCAAGCACTTTGAGCAGTTGCTGAAATCACCAAGATCAAGCAATGACACTTCAGGACTAGGATTCACCAATACTGAAGAAGGTGAAACATCAAAGAGTGTTGAGAAAAGGAGTGACAAAGGTAAGAACTATAAACCCACTTTTCATTTCTATAATAAAAAGGGGCACACTGCTAATGTTTGCAGGAGTAGAAAGACCAAACAGCATGATACATCCAAAAACAAAGGTTATTGTCACAAGTGTAACATGCAAGGACACTCAACACAAGATTGCAGAACCAAAACCATGAGGACACCAAGATTTGATGGTCACTACTACAACTACAAAAAGTATGGACATAGAGATTTTGGGTGTAGATCAAAGCCTATGTGGACACCTAATCAACTTGCAAGGAGAAACAACTATGCACACCACTACAATTGGGATTACAATACCAAGAAAAGTCGTCACTGCTGTCAGGAATATGGTCATGCTTCTCAAAATTGCATAAGAACACACTCCAAGGTAAATTACAGTAGGTGGTTAAGCCAAACCACATGTTTTAGTTGCTTGAAAGCAGGACATGTCAGTAGGTATTGCCCAACAAAGGCCAAGGAACCCAAGTTAGAAGTCAAAAAGGGTAAAGAAAAAGTTGATGTGGAACACAGTAGGGCAGAAATGAAAAAGACATGGAAAAGAAGAGATGGATCAAGTACATCCAATGGAGAGATCACTTCACCCAAGAGGTCAAGTGATCACACTTCATCCAATTAAGCACAAGATAGGTACATGGGGTTAATATATATAAAGATGTATCATACATCAGCCCAAAAGAACAAAGAAGTATTGCCAAGAAGAAATCTACATGAGAAAAGATGTCAAGTTAAAAATTGAAAATTTTGTAGAAGATGTTGAGCTACCCTTGAATGTCGAGTGAAACTCTAGTATATGCTTAGTTGGAAAGTCTAGCTGATGTTGAATGAGATATGTTAGTGGCTACCAAGTAAACAAAAAATAGTGGATGTTGAGTGTACAGCTATAAGAACTATGCAATAAATGCTAGGTTTTGAGCCAAATAAAGTTGAAAATCACTCATTTTCAAGCCATTCAAACATGAAGCAAAAATGAGAAGAGTGAAGAGGCAATCAAATAGTGATTTAGCAGTGATTTGCATTGATCTCAATAGAAATTCAACCTGAACTCTTTGATTCAAAGGTATTTCATCAAGTGCCAAGCTACGCAGTATTTGAAAGTTTATTTAAATAATTAAACCCTAGTTTGGTCAAGATGGCATTTAGGTATAAGACCATAAAGGGAAAGGATAGTCATGAAGTCCAACTTGTCAGTAATGAGGTTAACCAACCAGAATTTAAACCCATTCCCAAGATCGCGTATAAAAATGACCCAGTTGGTGCTTTGTCAGTCATTCCAGACAAAGTAGTAATGGTCCAAGATGTCAAGAAATGTTATAACTATAAGATTGGAGCCATAGGTGACCTAGAAATTTGCAATTCCTTTGAAAAGTTGTGTGACAAAGGTATATAGAAGGATGAGTTCTCAGTAGTTGAGAAGAAGGGTTTAACTAATGCCCTAGTTTTCCCCATTGTATTTAAGACTGAATGGATTCATATATTGTTGAGCCAAATTCTTGATTGACCAGTTTGGTTGGAAACAGGGCTAGTGAAGATCACAAAAAAAAAAATTAATAGGATTATTGGATTTCCAACCCTAGATTGGCCTAAGACCTTGAGAAGTGACAAAAAGAAGGCCATAAAGAAAAATATGGGTGCCAAATGGAACAATAGGGAAATGACCATTGACACCATCACTGAACCCCTTCTTGATTTTTTCGTCGAAGTCATATCTCACAAATTCTATCAATCAAGCAGATTGAATAGTGTGCCATGTATAGCAGTAGATGTTGCATACAAACTTGTGAAGAAGGACCACACTTATGATCTAGCAGAGCTCATGCTACAACAAATCAATGAAAATTTGGGAGCCATAAGGAAATCTAAAGGTGCTCAATGAAAATTTGGATCAGTGTTGGTTTGCATATTTTTCTATGTCATGAAATAATTTCCATCAATTGGAAAGGTAAATTGGGATCCTAACAAGACAATTTTCACACAAGTCAATGAGTTTATTGAGCAAATGGGAGACAATTTTGATGCTCAGATGACAAGCTACTTTAAGGACTTCAAGAAGTCCATGAAGCAAAGGATGAGGATACCAGTATCACTGGTTGAGCAGCATGTAAATGACATTTATTTCTTAGTTGACATGATTACACCTACATCCAAGTTGTGGTACCTAGAGTAAGATGGCTTAGGCCACTTGGATATGAGCTTGATTTAGACCAAGCTTTAGCTGCAATCACTTCTTTACTTGCAAAAGAGATAGACAAGGCTACAAAACCCTTAGGGACTTATGATATTGTCAAATCTAGGGTGGTAATAGATTTGAATACAACCTCTACAGTGAAGAAGAAGGAAAAAATGATAAGAAAGCTCAAGAAAATATTTGGAGCTGATATAGAAGTAGCAGGCACTACAACAAAAGAAGAAGAAAATGAAGATAAAGATGATAGTGAACAAGAAGAAGATGAACCAAGGCAAGGGTCATTGGAATTGACACAGGGCCTAGGAGAGAAAAAAGAAGAAGGTGTTGAGGAAGAAGAAGCCAAGGAAGCACCCACTAAAGCCAAAGCCACCAAAAGGAAAGCCAAAACTCAACCTACATCCTAGTCCAAGGCAAAGAAGGAGACAAAGCTCATTGTAGTCAAAACAAAGAAGCCTACTACAAGGGCTACTACTAGGGTTGCAACTCAAAAGGAAAAAGATGAAGCCAAAGAGAAGAAGAAAGCCACAAAGCAGACTAGTGAAGAACCAAGGAAGAGAAGGAAATATGTTGCCCAGCCAAACTCAAATGAAGAAAGAATAGAGTTAGATGACAATACCCAGTTTAGAATGGTAATTCATCCCTCCAAGTCTACCATTGACAAGTTGTGTGTAAATATTAGAAAAGAAAACTTGAATGGTTTAAAGATTATAGACTTTAATAAGCTCAATAAAGAAAAGAAAAATAAAATAGAGGAATCAGTGTATGCAATGATGGCCAAATACAAACACACACCTCTAGAGTTAGATAATACAATTCCCAAGGAGCTATACAAGATAGTTAAAGATAAGTGGCATTTTTTTTTACAAATGGAAAAGGAGATAAGAGAATCAACCATAGTTAGAGTGTTGCCAGACTTGACTAAAGGTCAAATAGCGAAAGCAAATAAAAGGCATAATAGAAAATTTTCTCCTAAAGATAGAGAATTTTGCATCCTCCAAAATAAGATAGAGGATGTTGTAAATAAATCCACAAAATTGTGGAAGTCAATATAAAAGAAAATTGATGATGTATTTGACAAGGAATATAAGGCAGAGGCTAGCTCAAAGAGAAAAGAAGCAAAAGAGACAACAGAGAAAGGGGAAGAGAAGAAAGATGAAGAGGAGAAGAAAGGTGAGGAAGGAAGAGTAGAAGAGGAAGTAAATAAGGAGGAAGAAGAGAATACAGCTAAAGGAGAGGAAAAGGCATTAGTTGAATAGGAAGAACAAAGTGTGCAAGACACACAAATGCCACCTCCTAGCCCTCTTCATGCCACCATCACACCTATAGAGACCATAAAAATAAAGGATGTTATTGACACTTCATGTCAAAACATCAATCCTTTAACTATAGAGGATCTCTCAAAGATCCTTGATCAATTTACACAACAAGCTTTCCTATGCACAAGCCCAGTGTTGATGAGTTAAAAAAGGTAGTAGTAGATCCAAAAGAAGTCAAGGTGCAAACACAAGAACTACCTTCAACCTTTGATGCTACTAAACTCATACTACTTCCACCACCATCTCCACCAAAAGCAGTAAGTAATGCACGTTAGATGCTGAGTGCAACAACAAGGGAAGATATAAGAAAACAAGAATAGTCAACAAGTTCACTCCTAGCAATTATCAGTGATAAAGGGAAATCAAAAGAAAAGAAGGAAGAAACAAGAGATGAGGAGCAAGTTGCAATAAAGACATTTTTTGAATTACCAAAAATTGGTACTCCCCACTCAGACTCTTCAGAAGCCGAGCACTGGTATGATATCAATATAAGTTCAAACACCAGGCTTGAGCTCTAGAAAGATAGCCAAGATACTTCACTATGGAGATCTTGAACTTGATGAAGATGTCATCATTCCCTCCTATGAATCTAGCATCCTCACCATAGAAAAGATAAATGAAATACAAGGTGCACTAGATAGGAGAAAGAGACAAGAAGTATTGAGAAGAGAATACAAGTATAGGTAAGCATTGAATGAGATAAAGGACATGTTCATGGATGCCTTCAGCTTGCAGTCACTAGATGAAACAAGGCATATAATAGAACAACTATCAGATATAGTTGACCAGGTGACTAATGCAGACCATGATACAAATGTAAAATTAATGGAATGGTCAGAAAGAAAATTCCAAAGCAAAGTAAATGAGAAAATATCAAATGATATAGCATTAGTACAAGTTGAATTGGTTAAGAAACTAGAAAGAGTGAAAAGTGTACTGGGAACACTTTATCATTGTACAACAAACTGTGTGATTATTCTAACTTCATACAAGAGACCAACCAAAGAATAATGAGCTTGGAAAGAAATCTCAAGATTTCTAGCATGCAACTTCCAACAAATCTAGCTCAGAGTGAGAAGCATTTTGCATAGACACTTCACGTACAAATGGAATTAGTTATATTAATAGCAAAGGAGGAAAATATAAAGGCAAAAGTGATGCAAATCTAGTCCTCCATAACCCCACACTTAGAGGTCCTCCACAAGGAGCAAGCATATCTAGAAATAGTCCTAAAGAAATATCCAAATCTTTCTACCCTAGATGGACTTGTATATCTTGTTGCAGAGACAATCATCCAGCACAAGTCACTGGACATTGCATTGGAGAATTGGGATGTAGCTCTAAAGATACTCCTGGAGGTAAATAGTACATTTTTGGCTAAGTATGGTATTACTCCTTAGAACCCTTTGACATCAGTGTCAAAAAAGGGGGAGATATATACATTAGGGGGAGATATTATATATGGGGAGATATATGGAGATATATGAAGATATGTGGAGAATACCAAATTTTGATAATTTTGATTACATTCTTTCATTCATTTTGAGAATAAAGTGGAAAGTCTATAGATAGCCAAAAAGGGGGAGACAAGAAATAAGACAAAGTGAGGAGGAGATGTAAAATGTTGACAAGCATGGGGAAAATAGATCTAAAACAGGGAACTCATACAGATCAAATACAATATACAGGCACAGGGAATAAGAACAAGACAAAGGATAGAGAGAATCAGGCACATCAGCACAAAATTTTAGTTTCAAGAATGAACTAGGCATAATCAACTCAGGGGGAGTCATAAGGTATATTGTTGCTCACAAAATTTTGAACAATTTTTGAAATTTTACATGTATTTCGAGCAAGAATAAAGAATGTACTCAATCATATCAGTTCATTAATGCATAGTTAAGTGTTTTTGACACTCATGTCAAAGGGGGAGATTGTTGGTCTTAGAATGGTCTTGACATTTGAGTGTCAACACACTTAACCAATTCCACCATATATGTTGAGTGCACTATCTATGTCGAGTGAGTTATAGTAGTTTTGAGTTAGAATCTTAATAGGTGCCGAGTGACTTTTGGTGCTGAGCAAGTAATAAATGTCAAGCAATCTACAAGTGTCGAGTCATAGTTCATGCAGAGCAACATAGAGTGTAATAGGTGTCGAGCAATCTAGAAATGTAACATGTGCCAAGCACCAGTAATATAATATGTTCCAAGTAACACAAAATCAACATAATAGTTTGTGCCTTCACAAACTAAGATGTAAAACCATTTTTGCATGACTCACAAAGTGATAAGAAGATAAGATCAAACCTTTGCATTTACCTATGATATCAACATGCAACCAATCAGAAAAATTGAGAAGACATGCAACCAATGAGAAAAATGCAAGGTATGAGCAAGAATTTGAGATTCAATATGGATCGTAGATACATACCTAACCCTAAGTCTTCACAATCTTTAAAAAGAGGTCAAAAAATCCATTGCATGTGTAAGAGATAACAGTGTATGGGGAGACTATAGCAAAATTTTAGTGTGAAGAAGGAAAGACTTAGAGGAATAGAGTAGCAATTTCTTATCTAGTTGATCAAAATAGTACAAGGGACAAGGAACATGATTAGATACCAGATCTCAAAGGATTAAGAGCTGAGAGAGTAGATCAAGTACCTAAATTCAGCAATTAGAGATTGCATACTATTAGGTTTATTGTTCTAATACTTTCTTGCCATTGTGTTAGATGTTGGAAATCCTATATTGATAGGTTAGCTTAACAACTAGGTAGGAGAACCTTTGGAGAAGGTGATTGAAAATCCTATGTATTAGGTGGGTTTAATAGCCTATTGTAAATCCTTTAATAGGGTGACACTTCATGTAAAGTGTTTGTAAATCCTCTAACTAGGTCACTATTGACATAGTGTAAAGCCTTTAATAGGGCAAGCCTTTTATAGGGCAGACCATCAGAAGTGGTTGAACATTAATTGTTGCAGTGATTTTTGTGGGTATCATCCCCACCCTAGTTTTACCTTCTTATTCCTGGAGGATTTCTAGGTTACCAAATCTCTTGTGTCATGTGTTGATGCATGCTTTCATTTCATGTTTGCTTATATTTTTACATGCATGTACTTTACTTTTAGTTATGTGTTAATAAGGGTTTAAAAAGGAAAAACCTAGTTACTTCTGATTCACACCCCCCCCCCTTCTCAGAAGTACTCTTCCCATTTGAACATTCCAACACATAATGATCTCAAATCACTTTAGGAGGTAAGTCATCATGACTAAACACAATTTGAGTTGGGATAGATGTAGTATTCATACATTTCAAAAATGCATTGATGTTATCTTGATTAGGAGATGGAATTGGATGAGTGCATAAAGCTTTTTTCAATGCTTCATGATATGTAGGATATGTTTGAAGAAGTTTCTAGAGGAAATAGTGGCAGTATTATGTAACTATGATACCAAGCATAGTCCAATCAAAGATTTTGAGAAAGATGAGATAGAGAGGGAAGAATGGGTTGAGAAGGTGGAAGAGAAGGATTAGGTTGAGAATTATTCCTTGTACGATAGATGTGAGACATCACATGATAATCCTTAAACTTGCCAGATTACCCTTTAAGATTTATTGAAGGATAACACTTAAGGGTGATAAGAGGATTATTTCATGAAGGGTAACCCTTGAAAGTGAGAATAGGTTGATCGAGATGAACATGATTAAGATCTTTATTTTCCATAGACTCATCACTAAAAGGGAGATCATTAAGGAGATTTCTATTATCCTTTTTTTCCTAAGGAATTTTTAAAATAGGGATTATGGATATCCATCAATCAATAATCCCTAGTAGGGTAATAAAATCAAGGCAATGTGACATTAATGAAAGTGTTTAAAATCTCCTCTTGCGGTAAAATATCTATAAGAGAAATGTATTTTTTAGAAGAAGGATAAATATCAACTATGCCATGTGGAAATGAGATAGAAGAGGTGTCATTTGTGATATTTTGATTTGCAAGTAAGGTTATTTCATGAGGAAGAGAGTAGTCCATTTCAACATTCAATGGTTCATTCCCAATAGGAGAATCATCATAGGGAATAACATCTCTCTCAAGAAAGCATATCATGGAAGAAAAATGAGAGGAATTGAAAGAAGAATCATCCTTACCAAAAGTGTCCTCATAGATAAGGTGTATATTAGTAGAAATGTTAACATCAATCTCTAACTTTTCCTCACAAATAGAAAGAGCATTAAGAGAGAGATAATAAATCATAGTCTTTCTCTAATGGCTCCTTATAAGGTGACATAAGAGAGGACAAAGCAACATCACATACCCTAGATTTATTCCTTTTAAGAGAAACATATCTTAAAGGAGGATGTTGTTTATGGAAAAGGGGATAGAGGAATGGTTGAAAAATACTCTCAAAAAATTTTGTGACATGAGTGAAATGCATAAAAGCTAGATCTAAACATCTAATGCAAAAGAACAGATAAAGCAATCTAACTTGGGTAAGCAGATGGGTTCATTGAAATGTTTAGTAGTAAAATGGAAGCACTTTAAATAAGGTTGTAGGCCTTCAGTTTATGGGGTCTCTAAGCCATTCAAATATATATGTGTGAGTGAAAGAGAGAAATTTCCAAGTATGATTCCACTTATGATCCAAATTAGATTAGCTAGGACCCAATGGAAGAAGGGAGCTAATACTAAATCTAAATTATAAAGAGGAATAAAATACAAGGAAATGTACCCTCTTTAGCCCTTGATATGATAATATGAATGTGAGAGTGAACCAATTTATTAAATAATATAAATCTAGATGGTATGTAAAGACAATTAGACCAATTAAGATATAAATCTAGGGTAAAGATATGAAAAGAAATAAAATATAAATGACTCACCTTGAAATGTGTAGAGGAAGATGTATTTTCACTCCAAAACTCTCAGATTTGAATTGTATCTAAATATATCTGTAGATCTTGGAATGAAATAGCAATAGGAAAAAAAATTTGAACTCTCTATAGAATCTGAGACTAAAGAACTAGGTCAACTTGGGAAGACATCCTACAACCAAGTTGATGTAGTTTAGTGATATGCAACTGATGACTCTAGAAATCTTGTGAATTGTAGGTTCCAAATTTTTCATCCTTTTTTCTCCCAACCTACAAATCAACACATAAAAGAAAGGTTTGGGGTTGAGGTTTGATGAGGGTGTAGTGTCTCTCCCATTTTTTTTTTGTAAGTCATCCTGATGGATGCAACCTTGATGATCTTTTTGGGTGAGGGATCATGATTGGGACCATGAGTGGACTACACCCTTGAGGTGATTAGATTTATGTTATTGTATCAGTTACTTTGATTATGCTTATGGCTGATTTATGAGATTATTATGTGTTAGATGGTTTCACTGAGGTTTGTGCTAGTGGTTACTAGGATCGATGTGGTATCATGATGTTGTTCCATGATTACCCTGAGATGTTTGCAAAAATTGCACTATGTATTATTATCCTGTTGCATTTGACTAGGTTCTTTTAGCAGTGGTTAGTCATGTATTTGACCATGTTCACATATGTGTTTTAAGTACACATTTATGTTCTTTAAAAACCATTATTAAATTCTTAAATAATAATAAATGAATTGTCCATGTTGGATTCATTGGTTGTGTGCTATGAATATTTACCTTGTTCATTTAGATAATTTATGCAAAATGGGCTATTTAAATAGATGATTTTAATCTAATTTAATGTATTTATCACTTACACTATATTATCATATGCAGTTACACTTGATCATGGTGTTTAGTGTGCAAGATTTATGTCCCTAACAATGGTACATGGAGTTAGTGATTTAGTTATTCATATTTAGCCAACGTCATCCCTGTATGGTCAACATATCCTTCTATTGATTTAATAAATCTAGACTCATTTTCATTATGTGATTAGACCCTTGAGTGTGTCTATGCATTTAAAGGTTCACAATTGTCGTGAAAGTTATTAAGGAATTTTGTGATTTTTGGTTTAAGGGAATTTTGGGCTTTGTCTTATTTAATTTAATTCCCGGCAACTTTTCCATAGTTAAATTCCAATTGCTTGGAATATCTTGTTTTTGTTTGGGTTGTCTAAGGGTTTAACTATGTTAGAAATGCTTTAGAATAACTGAGGGGGGGAGGGGGGGGGGGGGGGGGGGGGTGTGGGGGGAGGGGGTGTGAATCAGTTATTCAAGATCCAAATGTCCTAATAAAACTTTTTCATCAAGTAAACTAAGCCCATCAAATTGTTCATTCATCCAAGCTTAAACTTTTCTACTTAGCAAGTTATTGTAAATCAACATGCAAGCATAACATATGAAAGACCAACACATAATACAGTGATTTACATGGAAACCCAATTTGGGAAAAACCACTGATAACATGCTACTTAATTCTCACTCTTCTTAAGTGATGCTCTATGAAAGGTCTGCCTTGTCAAAGGCTACAACGCACTGTTCAATGTGACCTGATTAAAGGATTTAACCACCCTATTAGAAGTGGGTCTAGTTAGAGGACTTTAGAACATTCACTTGGAATGCCACCTTGTTAAAGGATTTACAAATGGTTGTTAAACCAACCTAAGTCCATAAGATTTTACCCTTGCTAACACAATTATTAGAGAGTAACAACAAGAGCTTTTGACTTGATACAACTCACAACTTAACTTCCAGATTTCAAATCACAATTCAGCTCATAACATTGTTTGGCTTTCAATCTCTAGAGCTCTGACAGCTTGACCTCCTTTCAAGCTTTATCTCCTTGAGTCTTCTTGCTCGATATACCAGTGCAATCTCCTACATGGTCACTTATCAAAGCAGAGTCTCTATGCTTTATTCTTCCTTCTTAATACCTTCTCCTTGACATCCATTAGCAACTTCATAATTTGGCACCCCAGAAACTCTAACTTCTTGGCTTGTGACTCCTTAAATAGAAGTCTAGAAAATGCTTTTCCTTCTCAATTCTTCCTTCCTTTAATTTTAGTTCAAATTGATTAGGTAGGATTCAATGAATCTAACCCATATCTTGTTCCTTTTAGAATCATCATGATGAATCCTCTTGAATTCACTCAAAAATGGTTTACCTAAAATTTTGTGCCACCAACTCATTATCCTTATCCTCCATCTAGTTCACAAAATTCAAGGTAACAACCTTGTTAGCTTAGTTTTGACAAATTTTTTGACTTTTCACATAATGCAGTAGCTTGGCACTATTGAAATTTTGGTGCTCAGCATATATTGCATTACTCAGCACCAACTACGTTCTACTAATGCTCAGCACCTAATGTGGATTCACTCGGCACACACTAGATTTTTTGATGCTCAGCACCTAAACTTTGCTTGACTTCTTTTGTATCACTTGGCACACACTAGATTTTGCATTTTCTTAGCTCTAACTAAAAATCTGCTCAGCTCAAACTAGCTTGCTCAGGACTCACTAATGAACTTAGTTAAGCTTTGCAAACAACCTTGTTACAACTTATTCTTCTAGAGTTTCTAAGTGTGGCCAACCTTTGTATCTTAAAGTATATTATCAATACATCATTTCACCATTGTCTTAATTGATCCTTGCATTTCATTCCAAAACCATAACTCAAACTTTCCCTTAGGTACTTTTGTTACATCTTGTTGATTAAATCCTCTTCATCAATCAACTAAGTGATAGTACTTGGATCTTATAAGCAATTATCATTTCAGAAAATAGCAAGTTTGACATCAGTGACAAAACAATGATTGAAAACATTCTTTATCAACCATCTTCCTTCTTTACAACAATCTCCCTCTTTGATAATACTCTTTTTCAATCAGATTTCGAACAAACTAGGTGATCTGGTATTTTCCCTTTTGGCTATCAAATAGGGCTCTCTTGTTTTACTATTTCAGCTTTGTTTTTGCTTCTATTTTTTGTATCTTTTTTGTTAGGAGGTTGAGAACCAATGTTCTCCTCTGTTTCTAGTAGCTAGCTCTACCCAATTGAGTGGGTATGAGCATTTTCCTATTTTTTAGGATGGGGGTTTGGAGTTTTGCACTATTATGCTTGTCTTTTTTACATACAAGGTTCAAACCTAATTTTTATTTGACTTATGTGGCTCATTTACCCAAGTGTAGAATGGGTTTTATTTTGTTCATTTTCACCAATGTTGGGTTTTTGAGGTTTTTGCTTTAATTTGTGTATCACCCAATTTTCTCAGGTTTTCTTGGCATATTGTTTGCATGGATTTAGATTATCCATAGGATTTTAATCAAACACTGATGCATCTTTATGTTTGCATTGGTATTTTCGTCAAATCTGCACTCTTGACTATGTGTTTGTTTGAGTGATATTGTACCTGGTGTTATTGTTTCTAATCAAACCCTTATTATTTCATGGATGCAAGGATTTGTGCAGAATCTATCCTTCTCGATTTAGGCTAGTTGAGTGAGTTCATGATGTACAGTTTGATTTCACCATTGGGATTTGTGTAGAATCTATACTCCCAAATTTAGGCCGATGGAGTGAGTCATGATGTTTGGTTTCATTATTCATTAGGATTTGTGTAGAATCCATACTCCCAAATATAGATTGGTTGAGTGATTTTTTTACTTGTGTCTTTTGTTTCTCATCCAACCCTTATTATTTATGATCTTCATGTTTTTGGTGTGTCCACACACAAGCATGTGTACGTGCATTTTTTGGGTTCTTACGAGGCTTGATCTCTCAGTTTTCATCAGTGGAGTTATGTTCATTGGGGTTGGGTTGGGAATATCCATTGCCTATGACCACTCATCATGTGATGAGCATGGGTATGTAGGTAGATAGTGGAGGAGCTTATCTCATAACCTTGGTGACTATTTCCCAAAGCGTTTGCATGATAAATATAAGATAATTAAATTTGCGAACCCAGTGATGACCCCAGGGTACAGTGTGATGATCTCCTGAGGAGTTGATTCCACATGATATTTAGCTTGGGCTTCATGATGCCAAGTGACTTACTCTCCACCAGTCCCTACATAGTTGACCCATAAAGTGTCTAACCAAGACCTATTGTAACTACATTATCTCATGATCTTGGCTTCAATCCTCTTTATTGTCTAGTGTGAGTGTTAGCCATGGACATTCTTTTTATATGTGGTTGTGGTTGGATCATTATCTCCATCAGCATGATGGGAGTGGGCTTATGGTTCCCACATGGTTGGGAGGCATAGCTACCTATACCACTACTAGGGACTGGTGTACAAAGATAATCTATTTCCAGTTGAGACCGATGCTTGATGTTCCACCTAGTATTTTGGGTTTATGAAGTATGTTTCTTGTGATTTATGCTTTAACTAGAATTCTTGGATATCATATTTAGATGATGTCAATTTTCATTTGTTGAATTTCTTTATTATGATGTTATAGCATATGGTTAGATGATGTGATTCACTACTAGTTGGAGTATCTATACTTTGATAGATTAGCATGTTGAATCTTCTTGTTCTTATGATGTTTCTTACGTTGTGGTAGTAACACTCTAATAAGATAGCTCTAACTATCTAGCTGGAAGTTTGGGATGTTACACTTGTGGGATGGCTAGGATGCACGCAGTCTCATGATGTCATTATAGTTGGAGGAACCTAGTATGAGTTTTAGTTATTTTGGTGCTTAGTTGTTCTCTATTTCCTTCATATGATGTTTGGTTTATGAACCATGTATGTACATCACGATGTTATTTTCTACATGGTCTTTAATATGTTGTTATGGATTAGATGGATATATGTTTTCTCCTTCTTGTTGAATGGTGTCTTGTATTTCATGTGTTCGAGTGTCCAAGCCTCATTTCATGGATCCAATACTCCCCAATGTGGAGGTTTCATTTTTTTTGCTTTTTCCTTTACTTTTTGATCATGTTGTTAGTTGTTTTCTTGCATGAAAAGCACAATTTCTTGTGTGAGCATTTACTTACTCGCATGAAGAAACAAAGTCTTGCACAGTATAAGAACATCCTCGTGAAGTATGTATACTTTCTTGCATGCTTCTATATACTTCCTCACACATACCTATGTAGTTTCTCCTACACACTAATGCACTCTCTTATGCACAGTAATGCATTCTCTCTAGTGTAGTAGTGCAAAGTCTTGTGAAAGACTAGAGGGTAGTGTTTTATTGTGTGAGAAATGATGGGCATTTGGGCTTGGCAGAATGTTGGCAAAAAAAATTTTCTTTTAAATTAAAGAAAAAGAATGAGAGATTATATGCCCAAGTTCATAAGACATACAATTTTCCAACAGTTGAGGAATTTTCACATTCACAATTCCTCTCTAAATTTTGGTAAGGTTCAACTTCCTTATTAGATTTTCAATCAAAACCACCTTTTAAAAGAGAATTAATTTTAACTCAAAAGTAATAAGGTTTCCCATCTATTCTTGGATAGGGAGAACAATTTAATTAATGACAGCATAATAAAAAAAAATGCATACAAAGGAGAGAACACACATTTTCTTTATCAATCATCTTCCAGAAAATAAACAAATTTGATACATAGTCACCACAAGAAAGAAACATCTGACACACAAGGAATCCCAAAAATTCAATACTGATCCAATACTAAATCAATAATGAGTAAATTCAAAGCATACATCTTTAAACATTCAATAATTTCCTTTCAAAAATAACAATATTTTTCAGATATGATATTGGAAAAACTTGGAAATTTTGCAAAATCATAAAGTTTCAAATAAAATGGTTACAGCATGATATCCACCAAAAACTACCAACCCTTAGCACTACTAAGTTTCAAATTTAAATAGCAAGATATCCGAGAATCTCCCTGAAAACCCAATTCTTAGATAGTTAGAAGTAGTTATGAAAACCAACAATAAAATAGGGTACACAGACCCAAAGTTTAACTTTTTTAAAAACCATAACTAAAAATTTTTGAAAGAAATTTAACAAAAAGCATTACACATTTGTTGATTAGTCAAGTAGTTTCCTCCTCTTTCTCATCCTCAGCATCTTCAACATCGCCTTGCCAATGCGCCAGCTTCCACGTCCTAAATGCGTTCATGAATTTAGTCATGGTTTTCATGTTTGGATTCTTGATGCTTTGAAGATGGTTTTTCCAGATGTCCTTGTCTACCTTCATTTTGTTCATAATGTCTAGGTAACTTGGTAGTCACAAGGTGCAGGTTCCTGACATCACTTCACTTTTGCCCACTTTGGAGAAGTTGGATGATGTGAGATTGATTTTGTCTTTTATAGACTTCATGTGTTCTTTGTGTTTCTTGACCATTATCTCTACATCAAGACCTCCTTCTTTAAAGGGATTAGGCAAAGGCAAACTAATGGACTAGAAGTCTCTACGTACCTGCTCTAGTAATGTCTTAAAATCATGTTCATATGATTGCATCCTTGAAATCATGAAAGTATAATTGGACACCCTCTAGGCTATGTTTTTCCCCAGAACCTAAATTAAACCTAAATCTACATGTTGTAATGGGTTCTCTTGGAGGAATTTTTCTGGTCCAAACTCTTCTACTTTCACTAATTGAGACACCATGGCTAATAGTTTTTTGACTTCTACTTTCCAAGTCCTGAATTGAACACGAGATTCATCGAGAGCAGTCCCTACTAAGAAAACAATCTCATACAAATTTTGCATGAGTTTGGAAACTTGACTTGTTACTAGGCTAATCCAACTGCATTCTACAAATGTTATCATTTTTCCTTTTTTCAAATCTTCTCACAACTGCTAATTTTCAAGGGCATTGGAATCGAAGGTAGTTTATGATTGATTCCTAGGAACTAAGCTTTGTTCTTTGAATGAATTTATGTATTTAGCCATTGCGTTATTTTTAGCTTTTAACCTTTTCTTCTCAATTCCATCTTTCTATGATTGCAGCACATTTTTTTGTGGATTCCTCTACCCACTGTTCTTTTGTCTCATGGTTCTTTACCCCTAAATCTGTACATGTTATTTCAAATTTTCTCAGGTCCAATTTTTCAACTCCCTATTTTTGGTTATAGGTAGCTACCTCAATTATGCTCCTCCCAATCGCACTCTCAAATGTTATCCTAGCTGTGCTTTTGGTTCTTTTGGGTTTGGGAGCCTTATTGGTGTATTTACTCACAATATCATCAATAGGGAAAGAAACTAGAACTAGATTCCTTTTCCTATTCACCGAGACCACAAGCCAATTAGGAGTGATAGCATCCCATTGTGATTTAGCAGCCCTTTCTAGAGTAGCTACAATCTACATCCTTAGAGGAGATGAACCCATGATCATTTGAACTCTCTGGCTATTATTGATGAGTTCTCCACCTTGATCTTTATCTTGTTCGTCCTCAACTTGAATAACCTAGTGAGGGCTTACTGGCATCAACATTTTATTCTTCCTGCTAGAATGAGTTTTCTACACAAGAGAAGGGTTGTGAACCTTTTTCTCAAAAATTCTTGACGATCTTATTCTACTTGGAGAATGACAACCATTTAAACTATGAAAGAAAGTTGTTTTTCTCCATTTTTCTCTTGTGACTGCTTGTTTTGAGCAAGAAAAGAAACTTAATATCTTTATTTTTAAACTATAAAACCTTCTTTTATATGCATTTTGAAAAGAAGGAAATGATCATTAATTTTGTAGAGGACAAAAGTAATTTTGGTATTCTGTGAAGGAAAGATGACAGGGAAAAATAGGTACTAGTATTAAATTAGTTGGCAAGTACTTTAAATGATTACCCTTCTTTACACGTGCCAAATCTTTGTTTCTAGACCCTTAAATCAAAACTCTTGCATGACCATTAATGATAATTTTACTTCGACCATTTTTTTTTGTATGCACTTTTCAAATCATGACATCTTCTACAACAATGTTAATCATGACAACGCAACCCACTATTGTGTGTCTCAAGTACCATGTGTGTGTGTGGCATGTCAAGTGGGTCCTCCAAGGAAAGATGCTTTGAGGAATGAAAGAAACATTGAACCTATGAACTAGTTCCTTTAGTACAAAAGGTTAATGTGACTTAGTGTTCTTTGAACTTGGTACAAGGGGTACAGAAGGTTCAAGGAGTACAAGGAAATTGGTCTATTATACCAAGAAACCTACTAAATTGTAACAAGATGGTGTTTTGAAATAAATCACTTTTGGTTAAAGTTGGCTACAAAAGGGGACTTGGTCAAAAATTTAGCTTGAAGAGAGGGTTGGTCAAAATCAAAATTGAGTAGATATGAAAATGTTAGTACAACTTCATTTTCGAGGTTGAAAATTGACAGAACCAATGGTTCAAAATAAAAATGTGAAAACAAGAGGAACTAAAAATAAAGAGTAAAAAAAATGGCAACTCTGAAAAACATGAACTAACATAGAGGAAAGTTTTGAAGTTGGTTTTCGACACCCTATTGGGTTTCACACCTTCCTAGTTCAAAATAGATTCAAACTTAGCCAAATTTCAAGGCTTTAGAAATTCAAACTTAGCCAAATTTTAGGGCTTCAGGATTTCACACTTAGCCAAATTTTAGGAGCCAGCATTTATCTTTTAGCATGGTGTTTAGTAGATGAGTGAATGTAACTTTGAGCCCTCGTCTTCTGCATGACCATTGTTGGTCTCTGCTTGTGGCTCTTGTTTATGATATGATTGGTGGAAATGGACTTGGATGTCTAACCATGCTAGGAGATTTTACTTTGGGTTTGAAAGAGAACATCCCCTTGGTATATTCTCAAGAATTGTGTGATCTTTGGTTTGTGAGTTGCGGTTTAGAGCTTGGAGATATTTGGAAGTAGTTGTAAGGATTCTATTTATGTAGGTGAAAATGTGAGTCTTTTTGTGTTTCCTATTCTTATCACTTTGTTTTGATGCTTCACTCTTGCACTTGGTTACTTTATGTTGTTGCTAGTGACTTATCTTTAAAAAAATTATTCAGTGCATGTTTTATCCTTGAGTTCCAAGGATCTCCAGGTGGAGAATTACAGAGGGATTTCCTTGGTCAAGTCTTGGGTTAAGAAATTAAACATAATTGAGAAATGTAAATGTAGATGACTAAAAGATAAGATAAATGTTTGGATTGACCTTTCTTGTATGTATGTACGTAAATGTAATGTAGATCTTGAATTCAGTATGAAGGGTGTAGGATATCTCCACAATTGCAATGGATTTACCATAACCATATCATGGAGCCATGGATGTAAATGTGCATTAATGAATAAGATAATGGATGTCTCAATGTATATCTCCTCCCTCAATGGTCAACAATAAGCTATATCTTGAATAGGAAATGCCCACAAAGAACCCTTGAATACATGAAGGAAACTTGCTTGCTTGCTTGAATGTTTGAACTCCTTTTCTTGGATGCTTGTACACCTTGAGAATAATATGTTATGAATGAGATGAGATCTGAAAATAAATCCCCCAAGACTCCTTATATATGGTTTTTTGGGTATTAAAATAACTTAGAACAGTGAGGAAGTAAAATTAACTATTTGGAAAACTCAAGGACTTTAGGGCCCTAAACCCTGCAATCACTAGGGACTAGGTCAACTTTGGTTTACCTAATCTTGGACTAGGTTGACTTAAGAGGAATAGGTCAACTTGGGTTGACCTAGTCCCAAAGGACAGGTTAGATAGGCCACAAAAAGTAACAGGAGAGGGTGGGAAGATAACAAACTAATATGGTCAAAAGGGTAGCAAATAATACCTAGAAGACCATGTGAGAAAGTGAGAGATGAAAAAGAAGAGTGAAATGAAAAGGAGAAGAGAAAAAGAGGCATTGAGAATAGGTTCATCCATCTCAAAGGATAGGTTAGATAGGCCACAAAAAGTAACAGGAGAGAGTGGGAAGATAACAAACTAATATGGTCAAAAGGGTAGAAAATAATACCTAGAAGACCATGTGAGAAAGTGAGAGATGAAAAAGAAGAGTGAAATGAAAAGGAGAAGAGAAAAAGAGGCATTGAGCATAGGTTCATCCATGGTCTAAGAGAGGAATTATGAATAGGGCTGTTAAAAGGTCTTAAAATGCATAAGTGTCCATTTTAAGATGGTACATTTAGCCCCCACTTTAGCAGGAGTATGAGTTGCCTCAAACTCACAATAAAGTAGATCAAAATAAAAAGATGATCTTATCACAACTTAGTAGAAAAATAAATCATCAAGATAGGAACAACACATAGATTTGAAGATAACCTAGAAATCAGCCATAAAGGCTAAAGTACTCTAAGTTGTACTCAAAAAAATTTATATGCCCCTAAGAGACTTGAGTCTTTATCAAATCGCAAAATCATAATAAAAGAGATATTGTTGATAGGAATTTAAGAGAGAGAAGGGAGGATGTGATTAATCTTTCTCAATAAGGTTTATGTTCCTTATCTTGAATTGCACAAAAGGGGATAGGATAGAATGGTCTAGGGGGTTTGTGTAACTAATAGTCAATCCCATGAAGAAAAGAAAGGAGGAGGATTGAATGGTCTGGCAGGTTTGTATTCTTGATAGTCAATCCCACAAATTTACTTTATACTCTCATGATATAGTAGTCCTATATTATGAGAATGGTTTGTGCATGTGCTAGGATAGGTCAAATAGTATATCAATTGTGTGTTACATGCTAGTCAACCAATCTAAGACATGTAGAGAGAGAGAGAGAGAGAGAGAGAGAGAGAGAGAGAGAGAAGTTAGCCCTAGCAATTTGTTTCATGCTAGTGTACTCTATATGGTGTGCTTTAAAAATAGAAAATATGAAAAAGATAAGGGTATAATGTATGTCCCCCACTTAAGATCAAAAATAATTTCTTATTTTGGCATCTTAAGTGATGAAGAAGGATAAAGCAATTTCAGCATCAAGATGGTATCCACAAGCAACACCCAATCCAAACCAAAGAGATCACATCTCCTATGAGGTCATGAAAAGGTCTAATGTAGAGACACCATATAATAAGTAAGAAGGGAAATCCTTGAAAAATAAGATACATTATTATGAGTCTCTAGGGTAATTAATCTATCTACCATGAAAACCCACTTTCTAATAGTATAATATTAGATGTTGCATGATAAAAAAAATAACACCTAACCAAAGCAAATAGTGGATCTATGAGAAAGAGAACAAAAAAGGAAATGATTCCCTTCCCCCCCAAATATAGGAACAAAAGAATAGACAACAAACCTATTATGCTACTTACAAATAATACCATGTATGACAATGAGCCCCCAGAAAGAAGGGAAATAATGTTACATGGCATGGAGAAACATAATAGGGACTTAAATGTTATCTAAATAAATTAGAAGCAAAAAAGAACTCATTATAAGGAGATATATGAATAACCTCATTATTAATGATTTGTTGGATCTTATAATGCAAAGCTTGACAATTATTAGTAGAGTGGTCATGATAATAGTGATACATGCAAAGTAGAAGATTCATGGGTTTTTTACTATGTTTCTCTCTACATTTAGGCCTAGTAATCACCTTAGCATGAAGAAGTTTGGGTAAGATAAGTTCTTGATTATTAGGAGAAGATGTTTGATAGAATGTGGACAAAGAATGAGATTCAATATTTTATTGTGCACATCTTAAATTATGATGGACAATGGTGTCAAAAGAGTGC
Source organism: Cupressus sempervirens (assembly GCA_028749045.1). Taxonomy (NCBI): domain Eukaryota; kingdom Viridiplantae; phylum Streptophyta; class Pinopsida; order Cupressales; family Cupressaceae; genus Cupressus; species Cupressus sempervirens. Next base: position 505,315,679 of record CM053793.1, on the reverse strand, counting down.
CTATGTCTCCCATTTCCTAGGGGAATATGATTTTTATCACTATATTTAATAGATTCATCATGAGTGGAAGTATTAAAAAAATTGGTGAAGAAAGGAATTGTGTTATTCCTCATGAATGGAAATTTCTTAACTCTATATTCCTCAATAAAGGTTGGTGTAAAATCTAAGGATCCCCAATCATCACCTAGAAGGGTACTTGGAGGAGGAGTATCATCATTATATTCTTCTTCTTTTTTGTTCCTCAACATTTAGAAAACTATTTGTCTTAGTGTTTGTATGTAGAGCGTACATGATATTATTATAGAGAAACTTGACTTTTTGATGAAGAATTGAAGGAACAACATGCATAGCATGTAACTAAGGTCTACCCAAAAGAATATTGTAATTGAGAGAGCTAAGCATAATGTGAATATGAGTATTCAAAATAATTAGACCTACTTTGGTAGGTAAAGTGATGGTGCCTAAAGTTTTATTAGAAATGAACTATCAAATCCATGAATAGAGATACTATCAGGTTTGATATTTGAAAGATCAATGTCAATTTCTTGGAGCATATCAATGCTACAAATATTAAGACTATATCCATTATCAACTAGAGTTCAATGAATAAGGTTACTATTAACTAGGATAGCTACCATAAGAGCATCATAATGATCTCAAATCTCTTTATGAGGTAAGTCATCATGAGTAAACACAATTTGAGGTGGGACATATGTAGTATTAATGCATTGTAAAAGGGCATTGGTGTTATCATTAGGAGATGGAGTTGTAAGAGCGGATAAAAAAAAATTTAATGCTTAATGATATGTAGGATATGTTTGAAGAAGTTCCCAAAGAGGAATCTTGGCGGGGATACTATGTAACTATGATACCAAATCATAGTCCAATCCAAGATTTTAAGAAAGACAAGGTGGAGGGGAAAGAATGGGTTAAGAAGGTGGAAGAGAAGTAGTAGGTTGATGATTATTCCTTGTATGATAGGTATGAGACACCATATGATAATCCTTAGATTTTCTACATTCTCCTTTAAGATTTATTGAAGGACAACCCTTAAGGATGATAAGAGAATTATTTGATGAAGGATAAACCTTGAGAGTGAGAATAGGTTGATCGAGATGAACATGATTAAGATCTTTATTTTCCATAGACTCGTCACTAGAAGGGAGATCATTCTGGAGATTACCATTATCCTCTTTTTCTAAGGAATCCTTAGAATAGGGATTATGGATATCCATTAATGAATAATCCTTAGTAGAAGCATCAAATGAAGGCAAGGTCACATTCATGAAAGTGTTTATAATATCCTCCTCTTGTAGTAAAATGTCCCTAAGAGAAAGGTATTTTTTAAGATAAGGAGAAATATCAACTATGTCATATGGAAATGAGATAGAAGAGGTGTCATCCATGATATCATGATTTGTAAGTAAGGTTCTTTCATGAGGAAGAGAGTATTCCATGTACATCATCATCCAAGATTCATCCCAAATAGGAGAATTGCCATAGGAAATAACATCTCTATCAAGAAAGCATATCATGGAAGAAAAATGAAAGGAATTGAAAGAAGAATCATCCTTACCAAAAGTGCCATCATAGATAAGTTCTATGTTAGGATAAATGTTGATATCAATCTATAACTTTCCCTCACAAATAGAAAGAGTATTAAGAGAGAGATAAAAATCATATAATCTTGCTCAAATGGCTCCTTATGTTAAGGTTTTAGCTTCAATCAGATTGATTCAATCTGAGATACATTATTGTTATTAGTAAATCAGCATTTCCTATATATACTTATCCATTGTTAAATAATATATACTATTGTATATAACATATATATTATGGTATATAATATATATATATATAATATTATTTATTTATTTATTTATTTATTTATATATATATATATATGCATATGTATATATACATATACATACATACATACATACATATATATATATTAGAGTATGCATATGTATATATACATATATATACATACATACATACATATATATATTAGAGTATATAATATATATTATATTACATATAAACTTATACATATTATTTTTGTTAATATATTATGATTAATTAAATGATGATTAAACCATAGAGACATGTATCTTCATGAGACATGTCACCTCCTCTCATAATTATATGAGGTTAAAATATGTATTTGGAACACAATCAATTACAATGGTCATGTTAGTACATTTGTAGAAAACAATCGGTATCAAAGCCAACTGCAAATGTATTGAACATAGGTGACAAAAGATACTCATCAGCATAGAATAGATTACCAAGTCATTTTTGCACACTTCGGTAACATCAATATATTACTATCAAGGCAAAGTAGTTACTTGTGTGTTACTTATAAGAAGTAGTGATTTGGAGCAATATTAAATGGTGGATATTAATTTTGGAAGTCATAGAAGGGAAACCCATACAACTACATTGAATTCATATCATTATGATTACTACAAGGCCAATATAATATGCTATTTAGTTATAGCAATAGTGATGGGTCTCATAGGAGGTACGATCTTTCCTCAACATATATTAACATGCCAAAATTGTATATTAGGGAAGGAGAAGCTTGAATACATGAATTTGAAAATAAGAAGAAAAAATTCATATGATACTAGGAACTATATCTACACAGATAGAAATCACAAAGAAGAGGGAGGAATAGCAACCTATGAAGGAAGAAGATAGTGACCAAGTCAAATCCTTCTACAGTCAGTGAGCAAGGAAAGAATAGCAGAGGGTCATCAAAGGAAATACATCTTATCAACAACCAAATATAGAGAAATCATGACAAGGTTTCATCGAAGTTGCAGCTTAACTTGTGTAATGGAGCTATTATCAAAAGTGTCTTCTCAAAATGGCGAAGCTGTCTATGTGGTCCCACTACATGTGATGGATGCAAAGTGAAAAATATGTACTTCATCAGAGGAAATAACATCTTTGTTACATTTTGACTCTCAAGGCCATTCTAGAACCGATTCATTGGACACTGCAAGTATATCACAAAATAAAGTGCATAATGACAAATGAATGCATTTTGAAGACATTGAAGGAAAGATTAGATTGGATTTTTGTAATAGTGCAAACCATAGCAATTGGTTATTTCTCAAGCAAAATATGAGCCCTGTCAGGGCTTTCATGGATTGGTGGGAAGAATTACATAGATATACCATTAACCATCACTTGTGGAATTTGACCCACTAATATATGAAAAGACAATTGAGTATATGATGTGCTCCCATGGGGAACTACCAATGGGAAATGAGATAGAAAGAATGGCTATATGAAGTAAGATCGATTGTTGGTTAGACCAATCGGTATATGGACCAAGCAAGGAAGGGAAAAACATAGTCCCAAGGGAGGATAATAATATTTTTCATACATCATAATATGAGATGAGATAATAATATGTTGCAATATGAAAAGAGAAGACATAAGGGTATATAAGTTATTGATCCCTTAAGAGATAATAGATAAAGTCTCAAGGACCAATCAACTAGTATTAGTATAGTATGATGTGAGACCGAACCACACATCCCAAGGAAGAGTAAGGTAAGGACTTGGATACTGACCTTGTAAGGTAAGCAATGGTATATTATTTAAGTTTTCTTTTCACATTCTAATGAAATAGATTACATAAGTTTGTTATATCATTAATATAGTTGTGTGTGTGTGTGTGTGTACATACATACATACATACATACATACATACATACATACATACATACATACATACATATATATATACATATATACATACATATATATATATATACATACATATACATATATATATACATATATATACATATATATATATACATATATATACATATATTTATATATATACATACATACATACATATATATATAGATGATATTTTTATCTAATAGATAGATATGATAAATTTGACATTATTAAATGTAAAAGTAATTTGTAGATAAGTATTTATAATCTTTTACTATTTTATTTATTTAATCAACTGTAGTCTCTCTCTTATTTTATATTTCTATATGAGCTATTTGCCTTGATATTTTCCTCCGAGAATATTCTTGCAAGGAAAAAGGGAGTTTGTGATTCAGAAGGAGATTTAGATTCAAAGGGAGACATGTCCCATGAAGGGAGAAGGGACATGTCTCTTCATAGCTTATCAACTCACTTTACAGTCGACCAATGATGAGATTACAGAAATGAATATTCCTTTGTTCTTTGCCAAGAATAATAATAAATGGAAGTAGTGGGCAATATCCGTTGTATTTTTTATTTTTTTTAAATAAAAACATGAAGAGTAATGTGCCAGCATAGCATATGCATACATCTCTAAATGAGAGTTATATTTTGCAAGGCATAACTTTTGGTGTGAGGTGATCATGGTTGATGGGTTTAATGTGGGAGGGTCACAAGCAATCTAAAGTGGTTGCTAAGTATTCCCCCTATGAAAAATTCATTCTTATTATGCTGGTGAGAAAGTAAATTTAGCCCTATGTGGATGTGGTTGGATCCCTACTAGACACAAGTACTATTTACCACTGCATATTGTCTTGGCCACGTGAACAGTTGAAGTTTTGATTAAAGTATGTGAGAAGGACATTTTCTTACCCATAACCAATTTTAGGAAAATAATGAAGCATGCTTTGAAAAATTAAGATCTTGAAGGAGATGAAGGAGACCATACAAGAATACAAATTTTTGAGAAGCATCTCTCCCCGAAAAATCAAACCTTTGTTAGTGTTATAGCATTGTGTGGCATCAAGTTTACAGATGCACATGTTGAGCAAACCCATAAAAAGGTCATTGGAAATTGATCAAAACAAGGTGTTATAGGATGTGGGCAGATAGAAATTAGTGGCAATGACATTGCATATGATATTAGTGATAAATCAGAACATGATGACGTGATAAAATTGAGCATCAAGTGATGTGACTTACAGCAAGCCTAGAATCCAACCTTTTGTATGGGAGTGCAACATAAACATAATACCAAGAATATTTAGATGATGTTATTAGAAGTTTCATTATAAAATTGTGGAGATTAAGCATGAAGAACAATCAAACACCCTCTTAGCTAATGTAGATAAGATGTTTTGAGAGAGAGATTGTATTACTTCATATGTTGGAAATGGAGGAGTGAAGTTGTTGAATGGATGCATTGAGCGAGCTTATAGTTTGCATATATTGTAATGAAATGATATAGATTTTGTGAGTTGAAAAGTCATTGTTCATGCTCAAATGCTAATACGGGTGTTGACCAATTGGAAACTCAATTTCCTATTGGCTAATGAAAATAATATATCAATCGCAAGCCCTTTGTGCATAATATAATATGACAAACCAAGAAGTATAATAGATATTATTAAAGAAAGAAATAATTTCATGTGTGTAGTCATGGGACTAAAGAGTGACTGAAAACCCTATAAAATGGAGTGAGTGGGAATTATATATTGTGGGAGGAATTATAACCAATGTTTCATTCCCATTGTATGAAAAATGCTTATATGGAGGTGATTTTTTGATTTGTTGCATATGGACCCTCACTGGAGCAACTTGTATCAATGATGTTTATGTGAAAATAAGTATTTTTTAGTATTACATTTATCTACTCATTGTATTATTTCTATTTGTAGTTATATACATGTTATAAGAGTTATTTGCCTTGATCCTTTTTTTTTAGTCTAAGGATTTTTTTTTGCAAAAAAAAAGAAGGTTGATACCTTACACATGCTACCAAATATTGTGCAAACTCAATCTTATGACAATAGCTCCAAAGAAGTTGTGATCTAGAGAATTCATTAGTCATCTAATGATCAGGTTGGATAAAGTGAGACTCTTGAACTAAATATTTGTGATGACTCACATTATAAGTATCCTTTTATATTAAGAGGGAGTCTACTACATGATTTTGATGGGACTACCTCTACATACATAATAAGGAAGTATTGATGTATCACCAAAAAGTTAGGAAAATTGATATCATATTCAAAGAGAGTTTGTCAAGCATCCTTAGGTGAAGAGATCACTAAGGGGGTAACTAGAGGACTTCTCATCCTAGGATTATTGTTCAGAGGAAGATATTTGAAGCGTGGTCTCTTCTCTATAAGGGAAAAGTTCAAAGTGAAATTCCTTGTAATACATTCTTCTCTATGAGAGAGAATTGAGGTGAAAGCCCTTGTACCACCCTCTAACTTGGTTCATGGTGGTCACTATTTTGCATATGATATGTAATGAAAGGTGACAATATTTCATTGAAATATATAAATAGAAGGTAACCACTATAAGGTGATGATCTTATAAATGATAGACTTGTTATCATGAAAGACTTCATTAATTTTTTTCCTAGAGTGTTGGAAGTCATGATAACAAACGTATCATGATCACACTTCATTAAGTTATCCCAGAGTGCTAGAAATCATGATATTTTTCATGATAGAGACCATGACATTGTGATTTATTGTTAAGTTGTTGTCTCAAAGTGCTAGAAATTAGATAACTCATATCCTTCTAGGATATAACATATTCTTTTGGTAGGCATCAAGGATTTGATGCCAATGCACATACCAAAAGAATATACGTATGACAAATATCATATGATTGATATTTCTTGTTAAATCATACTTTGGATTATATTGAAAGATAACATCTAAGTTGATGGATTTATGTCGATATCCTTAAATATGTCATTCCAAGAATATCATACTGAGATGATATCTCTTCATATACTTGAGAGCGTAATGTGTTCTATAAATCCTCTCTAGCTTAGAGGGAGTGTTAAGGTTGTAGCTTCAATCAGATTGATTCATTCTAAAATATATTATTGTTATTGGTAAATCATCATTTCCTATATATACTTATTCATGTTAAATAATATAATAGATATTATATTATATTATATATAGTCATACATGTTATTATTTTTGTTAATATATTATTATCAATTAAATGATGATTAAACCATAGAGACGTCTCTTCATGAGACATATCTCCTCTCATATTTATATGAGGTTCAAATCTACATTTGGAACATAATCAATTACAATTACCATGTTAGTACATTTGTAGAAAATGATCCATGTTACTCAACAATAAGGTGACATAAGAGAGGACAAGGCAACATCACATACACTAGATTGATTCCTTTTAAGGGAAACATATCTTAAAGGAGGATTTTTTTAACTAAAAAGGGGATAAAGGAATGGTTGAAAAATACTCTAAATAACTTTTGCAACATGAGTGAAAAGCATAGAAGATAGATCTAAAAATGTAATGCAAAAGAAGAGATAAAGAAATCTAACTTTAAAAAGGGTGAGCGGGAGGGTTCACCAAAATGTGTAGTGGTAAAATGGAAGCACTTTAAGTAGTGTTGTAGGCCTCCATTTTATAGGGTCACAAAGCCATTCAAATATATGTGTGAGGGAAAGAGGGGAATTTCCAAGTATGATTCCACTTATGATCCAAATTAGATTAGCTAGGACCCAATGGAAGAAGGGAGCTAATACTAAATCCAAATTATAAAGATAAATGCAATACAAGGTAATGTACTCTCTTTGGCTTTTAATAGGATAATGTGAATGTAAAAATAATTGCTTAAAAAATGTAAATCTAGATGCTATGTAAAGATAAATAGCTCATTTAAGATGTAATCTAGGGTAAAGATATGAAAGGAAATGAAATATAAATGACTCACCTTGAAATGTGTAGAGGAAGATGTAATTTTTGCTTCAAAACTCATAGATCTAAACTATATTTGAATATCCATCCACATGTCTCGAAATGAAACAATGAAAGGAACAAAACTGAGAAATCTGCCCAAAATTTGAGACTAAATGACTAGGTCAACTTGGGAAGATGTTCTACAACCAGGTTGACATAGCCCAACAATTTGCAACTGATGACTCTAGAAAGCTTGTGAACTGTAGGTTCCAGATCTATAATCATTTTTGGTCCCAACTTGCAAATCAGCACAAAAAAGAAAGGTTTGGGGTTTGGGGTTTGATGAGGGTATACCACCCTGCCAAGGGATCCAAAAGAACTAACCTAAAGTTTTACTAAGTTTTCCAAACATTTTTTTTCTAAAGATAACATATAACAATAATGATAAACTAACAGAAGCAATAACATACATTCATACATAAGCAACACATAAAAGATTACACATTAGCTCCATCATAATATTCCATGTGCTTGGTATCAAGTTCTCAACTCTAAAAGGAATGGGCGCTCTCACTATTTTTGAATTAGTTGGTTCGTAGGAACGCGGGAAACTGGTTGGGGAGAATTTGGCAGGAGGTACAGATCTTGGAGGAATTGTAGGTGCAAGGGGTACTAAGAAGAATTTGCCAAAGAATGATGGGACAGAATGTATTTTTATGGCTAATGTGGACAATGGGAAGTCTATGTGTGAATCAGGCACAAGTTGTGGGGTCTGTGACCCTCTCTTGGATTCCCTTTCTGCATTTCATGCACCGGGGCAGGTTTCCAAGAAGGATAAAATCCCTTTGGTTAATGTCGAGACCAATATGGAAAATATTTTTGAAGGGCCAAAGATAGGGTTTTTAGAGTAAAGGACCTGGTCTTCCCTTTTTGGCAAAAAACCTAATGGTAAATCATCCTTTTTGCTAGTGATTGCTAAATCTTGCTAGGAGAAAGGTGAGTTTCAAATCTTTATCCCAGATCCTTTAGTTGATTTCTCTATGTCTTCCATGGATTTCACCCCATTAGGTAAATTTTTAGGAGCTAGACCAGATTTAGATTCTTTGAGGAAAATGGTCAAACGAAAATGGGTTATCCAAGGAGATGTGGATGGGTAAAAGCATAGATCTGTGTCACCGTTTGTGATACAAAAACCTGTTTTGGTCAAATCTCATTTCTCTATCAAAACTCAATTTTTAAAAAAAAACTAAAAATACCCTTTTATAGATTTCAAATTCAATATCATCATTATATAAATTTTTGAGTGTTTTGATTAGTTATAATATGCTATAATCTAAAAATATTATAAGTCGATATTTCAATATTTCAGAAGATGCTCTCTCAAAAAATGAAAAAAAATAGTAAATCATATCAAAAAAATAAAAAATATATATTTATCACTAGAGGAGAGAATCCTCTTCATGAATATGTAATTTTTTTTCAAGAAGGTATAGATTTGATAGGGAAGTTTTGACGGGAGGAAAAAACTGTTGGATTCTGACAAGGTCGAACTTGAGTACTTATAACAAAGAAAATATACATCAAAAATAATTATTTCTTTTTTTGTGCACTAGCTATACATGTCATCTATAAAATATTTTCAAATCATAACAAAAAAGATGATTTGCACATACTTGTTTGACGGGAACTACATCCTATATTTTTTACAGTTAAAAAAGGGACTTCAAAATAAAATAAAATGAATAAATTCTTAGTCAAAAAAATAATAAAAATTATAGGCATAAAATTCATACAATTCTACACATTTCATCAGTTTACATCATCTTCATATTTTAAACGCAAATACCATTTTTTTTGTCATTAATGTTGAACTGTCACATTCTGATATCACTTTTCTTTATAAAAGGTGACACAGGTTTGTGCTTTTACCCGGATATAGCTCCTATGTCGAATGGCTTTTTCTTGTTTATTTTCAATTGTAAGGAAGATATGAATCTGGTTCTTTGTGGAGGCCCGTGGTCATTTGGAAAAATTTCTCTTACTATTAAAAAATGGGAGCCAAATATGGATTTATAAGACACTTTTTCCTTATCCATTCTGATTTGGGCTAGACTCCCTAGCCTCCCTTTAGAATTTTGGCATGAAGATATTTTTGAAGGTATTGCTAGTTCATTTGGAGAACTGGTGGCTTTGGATAATGCGACGGCTGCTAGAACCAAACTTAATAGTGCCAAACTATATGTTAAGGTGGCAGATTTGAATTGTCTTCCAATAAAGGTGGAAATAATTACTAAGCTTGGAAAGAAAACTCAGGAAATTATTTTTGAAGATCTTCCAAATTCTTGCTATGCCTATAAAAAATAGGGTAATTTGGTTAAAAATTGTCCCAATAAAAGTAAGAATCATTTAAGCATTCAAAAGGAAGTGAAGAAGGCTAAAGTTCAGAACAAAATGTGGAAACCTAAAGTTACTCACTTGAAAGAGAAGAAGGAGATCATGGATTCAAAAGCTCAAGATGAAGAGGCAGAAAAATATATTGAGAGTATTTAGAAGGAGAGGAATAGATATATGGGGTATGATCCTAAGAAAGAGAATCTTGAAAAAGATGACAATGGATATATGTTTGAATCTGTGATGCCCGAACAAAGTATAGAAGACTTGGCAGATTTAATGAAACAAATTGTTATTTATCAAAGGATTGAAGATCGATGGGGAGATCTAAATGAGAAGGAGATTATTGAGGAAGGGGAAATCCTAGCTGAATCCAAAGTTCTATTAGAGGAGAGTGATTTGCTTAATACCCAGTTCAGGGAGAAATAGGCTTTTGACCCTTTGGGATCTCTAGATATTACTAAGTGTAAAGATATTGTTCCTTTTAAGAATGATCTTGACATAGAAGTTTTAAAGGAGGAAGGAAAAGATTCAAAGCATAAACCAAATCAAAGGGAAAAGGCTGAAAAAAAGATCAATATAGTTTCTAAGGGGGTAGAGACAAGAAGCAGTAAAATGGATCAGCAAGTTAAGATAAAACCAAATGTTAGTACCCTAGATAAATTTGGAAGAAGAGTGGATCAGCAATCTAAGGTGAAACCAGATGTTGGTACCTCAGAGAAACCTGGAAGAAGATCCTCTAGGAAAACCAAAGAATTAGAGAGTATGTAGAATATTGCTGATGGAAGACAAGCAACTATTCTGAATTTTACCCCTAAAATATAGTAATGAAAATTATAACTTGGAATATTAGGGGGTTAAATAGCATCCATAAACTTGATGTTGTTAGGAATTTTTTATAGAGAAGAAGCCAGATTTTCTTTTTTTGCAAGAAAGAAAGATGGACAAAGATAAAGTTGAATAGATTAAAGCCTTTAATAATTATTCAATAAATGGTAGTAGTTCAGAAGGTGCTTCAGGGGGAACTTTGATGTTATGGAAGAAAAATTGTTACTCATGAACAATTTTGAATGCTAGTAAATATCTAATGGTAGCCAAAACTACTAGCATTGATCAAAAGAATGATTGGTATATTGTCAATATATATGCTCCCAACAATAAAAACCTTAGGAAAAAGGTCTGGGATACTCTCTCCAATATAAAAATTAAGGATTATTTTGGACGATGGATCATTATGGGAGATTTTAATGTTCCTCTCTATGACCATGAAAAAAAGGGAGGACATGTGAGTCAGTTGGAAGGAAGACTGGGTCTTATGGATTTTATTAACAAGGAGGGTTTAGTGGATATGGATCTCCATGGAATCCATTTTACTTGGAGTAATGAGAGAGTTGGCAATGAATGTATTCAGGCTCGTCTAGATTGTGCTCTTATCTCTCCTGACTGGACAAAAGATTCTATTTGTAAGCTAGAAGCCTATCAGAAAATTGGGTTAGATTATTTTCCTCTGATCTTTACTACTACAAAGATAAATTTCAAGAAGAACTTTCCTTTTAGATTCGAAAAGATGTGGATGCAGAATCCACAGTTTGAAAGCAAACTGGTTGAATGGTGGAATATAGACATTGAAGGTGTTGCTCTCTATAGAGTAGCTTTTAAACTCAAAAATGTTAAAAAAGAAGTCAAAATATGGAACAAAAATTGTTTTGGTAATATTTTCGAGAACAAATCTACTATCAAGGAAGATATCCAAAAAATTCAAGATAAAAGTCAGAAGGAAGGATACACTCCTGACCTTATTATAGAAGAAAATGAAAAGTTAGTCCAATATCATGACATCATCACTAAAGAAGAAATCTATTGGAGACAAAGATCAAGATTGATTTGGCTGAGTGAAGGAGACAAAAACACCAGATTCTTTCATCTCTCTACCCTCAAGCACAGAGCTAAAACTCACATCTCACATCTAAGAAAGGGAGATCTAAAGATTACTAAGGATAAGGACATTATGGAGGAAATGGTAACCTTTTTCTCTTCTTTAATGACTGTTGATCCTAATATTAATTTGGATAACCAGGCTGATTTTCTTAGAGTCATTCCACCTTTGGTTTTGAAGGAACAGAATAAATTGTTAAGCTCTATTCCCAAGGATGAAGAAATTTTCAAAGTTGTTTGTTCTCTAGGAGGAAACAAAGCACCTAGTCCAGATGGATTTCTAATGTTTTTCTTTCAAAAATTATGGAAATTTGTTGGAAAAGATGTTTGTGATGCTATGAAGGAATTGTATGGAGCAAAACAAATGCTAAAGGAAATCAATTCCACATTCCTCTGTCTGATTCCCAAGAAGATTGGAGTTGATTCTCTAGATCAGTTTAGATCGATCAGCCTTTGTAATTCTTTCTATAAGATTATTTACTTCTAGATTACTTCTGGTGATTCCTTCAGTTATCGCTGATCAACAAAATGACTTCATCCTAGGTAGACAAATTCTTAATTCTATTTTTTTTCCCATGAGAATATTCATTCCTTATCCTATTCTAACAATCAGGGGTTTATTATGAAAGTGGATATTGCTAAGGCCTATGATAGAGTTGAATGGGCTTTTCTATCTAAAATTTTACATGCTTTTTATTTTGACCATAAGGTTGTTGGAGCTATTTATCAGTTGATTTCAACCTCTTCTATAGCTATCTTGGTCAATGGAAGTTCTTCTCCTTTTTTCAATCCCTCCCAAGGTCTAAGACAAGGAGACCCTTTATCCCCTATTCTTTTTTTTATTATGGTTGATTGTCTGGGGAGATACATAGGGGATTTGGTGCAAAGAAGAGTTATTAAAGGTTTGCAACCTTCTTCCCAACCTCTCATTTGTTCTTATGGTCAGTTTGTTGATGATACCATCTTTATGGGTAAATCTGAAGTCAATGAGGCTAGAAATCTGAAGCAAGCTCTAAATTTTATTCTTCAACCTCAGGTCAATTGGTTAATTGGAATAAAAGTGCAATGTTTTTTATCAACACCCCTATTTCTAGATAGAATAAAATTGCTAATATCCTTGGGTGTTCTATAGGATCTTTCCCTTCAATTTATTTGGGTCTACCTTTAGGCTTGAAAGTCCCTAATTCCTTTTGGGAAGATCTCATTAATAAATTCAATAAGAAGTTGGTGGGCTGGAAAGGAAATCTTGTAAGTCAGGTAGGTAAATTAACTCTCCTCAAAGCTTGTCTTCAAAGTATACCAACTTATGCTTTGAGCCTTTTTAGAATTGCAGTGAAATTTGTTGATACAGTTGATAAAATTTAGAGGAATTTTTTATGGACTAGTACTAAGGAAAAAAAGAGACTGCCTTTAATTGCTTGGGACCAAGTTTGTAAGCCTATCAGAGAAGGTGGACTAGGAATCAGGACAATAAGAAGTATGAATAGAGATCTTTTGGCCAAACAAGGATGGAGATCTTATCATGATGAAAAAGAATGGAGTACTATATGGAAACATAAGTACCTTTTTAATGTAAATTCTTTAGCTGATTTCTTTTATTCTCCTGGTGTTTGTTATCCTTCTATAATATGGGGAGTAGTTTAAGGGACAAAGAATACTTTGGGAAAAGGGTGTTCCTGAAAAATTGGAAATGGGCAAAAGGTGAGATTTTGGGAAGATGTTTGGTTAATGGGTCATCCTTTGCTAGAAGACTTTCAAGATACTGCTCAAGTAGACATATGTAAGCAAAGGTATGGCACTTTAGTGAGTCATTATTGGCATAACAATTCTTGGGTGAAATTGACTGATATTGATCAAGGCTTCAATAACATACAATTAAGTTTGAATGATTTTTCTCTATATCCTACTTATGAGGATGAGATGATGTGGAATGTTGATCCTAGTGGCCAATTTAAAGTTTCTACTCTCTTTACTAGGGAGAAGGGTAATCAACCCTTTTGGTCTCAAGCATGGATTAAGGGTCTTATACCTAAAATAAACATTTTCTATTGGACTATGCTCCAAAATAAAATCCTTACCCAAGACAATTTTCAAAAAATAGGTATTAATGTGGTAAATCGATGTACCTTATGTGAAAATGGATTTGAAGATAGAGACCATTTGTTCCTAAATTGCTCTTATAGTCAACCAATATGGATTGAGATTCTTAACTACTAGAATATAACTTGGGTTCATCAAAATAGTGTTGAACTTTTTTTTGAAAGCTAGAAGTATCCTTCTAAGGATCCTGATGTTGAACTTCTATGGAAAATAACTCTTCCCCATCTCTGGTGGAGCATCTGGAAAGAACGAAATAATAGAATCTTTAGAAATAAAGATTTGCCAGGATGGGTATTTGGACAAAATATTGTTAGAGCAATTAAGAAAAAAATTTAATCTTAGAGGAAAACAGATCAAACTTTTCAAATTGACAACCCTCTGCGATCACAAGGTCCTAATTTGAAAAATGATAACCCAAGATTGATTATAAGATGGAATACTCCTCCTAATGGATGGATTAAAGGGAACTTTGATGGCATTGCAAAGGGAAATCTAGGAAGAGTAGGATGTGGAGGGGTCTTAAGAGATCATGTAGGCAATATAATTGATGTCATTGCACTTCCTATAGGTCATTCTAATAGCCACATTGCTGAAGCTACTACTCCTCTATATACTATGAAGTTAGCAGTTGATTTGGGTTACCTTAAACTATGGTTGGAAGGTGACTCATTAAATATTATTAATGTGCTTGATAACAAAAATTCAACTACATGGTCGATTGAGGCAATGGTCATGGAGATTAAATCTCTTACTAATAAATTTGAAAAAGTCATAATATCCCACACGTATCAAGAGGCTAATGGGGTAGCTGACTAGGTTGCCAACCATGCAGTCCAAATGGGATATAAGATGACGTGGATCGGTGAACTAAACAAGCATGTTGATCTTAAAGCTCTTATTAATTATGATGCTACTCATGTGAAGGTGGGAAAGATTTTCCAAGATTAGCAATTTAATGATTTTTGGTAGTGGGCCTACGGCTATCAATGTTCCTTCCACAAGGAAGTACATTTATGTGATTACAATGCGAGCTTTGCACGTATCTTCTCTAAAGTGGGTTTTATTTGATGTGATGAAAATTTGGTATCTGTTTAACTTGTTTGCTTTCTGCTTTTTCCTTCTTCTAGTTTTAGGCATTCTTTGTAATTCTCTGCAAATGGGAGGTGAGCCACGTAAACAAGAACCTAAAAATTGCAATGACTGGAAGGCTTGAAAGGATGTTTGGAAGATTTTGCAGAAGGGAAAGGTGACTAGTTACTTGGAACATCTTCATGGGTTTAAACCGCATGTCACCACGACCTTTTTTTAAAACTAGACTGAGGAAAGGGTCTCTTTACATGGTGTTACTGTAAAATTGACGGAGGACTTCATTGCTGAAATCACGGGTCTACCCATGCAAGGCATTAAGTTCAATAAAAAAACCAACATTTCTAATGCTGCTTTCAAAAAATTTCCTAAGACGGATGTTGAGGAGAAAAACCTGGAAAAAAATGGAGATTTCTACGATTTGGACCAGATAAAGGAAATTTGGCGGGATGTGCTCTCTAGTACCCGTGAGTATTTCATCCTAGATGGTAGAAATAAAAGAGTGCATAAATTTCATTTTGTCTTCCTCAATCATTTCAGGCATAAGGATAGACTTTCTTTTCCTTTCTATTTGTGTTTCTCTTTGCTTCAAAGTCTGTATGCTTATAGGAAGAAGGAGTCACATCCTATTTTGCATGAAGGGTTGATTCTCCTCATTGAGGGTTATTGTAAAAACAAGTCCATTGTTTCCACTCCTTCATTACATAAAAATAAAGTTTTTGTTACTGATTCTCATCCTAAAAAGGGTAAGAATGAAGAGAATGTTAAGGGAAAAAAGAGGATTCTCAAACATAAAATCTGGCATTCTCAAAAGCATATGGTGGAAGAGGATACTGAGTCTGAGAACCCTGAAAGTAAAGAGGATGATATCCTAGAGGAAGAGGAAGACACAGATGTTGGTGACCTTAGTTTTAACCTGGAAGGTTACCCGGAGAGCAAAGGAAAAAGTGGGAAAGAGGACGAGGAAGAAAACACAGAACAGGGTAATTTTGGTGAGGAGGGTAAACAGAGTGATACTGGTGTTGGTGAAGAACAGATGGAAAAGGCTATAGGGGACCTTGTTACTATAAGGGAGGAGAATCAGACTGTCAAGTCTGCTTCACCCACCAGAGAGGTTGTGGAACAGGACAAGAATGAGGACCCTATTGCTACAAGGAAGGAGGAACAGACAGATAAGACTGCTTCACCTACCAGAGAAGATGTGGAACAGGACAAGAGTGATTCTCTGCAAAGGGAAACTAAGCTCTCATTTTTGCATTTTGCTAAGCTCAAAGCTAATTCCATTCTTCAAGTTGATTCATGGATATATAATGAAATAATGGGTCTAGAAAAGAAAATGGATATTATGCAACAAAACCAAGATATTGATCATGCCAAAATCAAACAGATAGAAGTGCAAGTGGGAAACATCCCAAAAAACTCAAGGATTATGAACATAACCTCAGGATGTTTATCAAGGAAAGCGGTAATAAAATGGAATAGGTGACTTCCAGTATCTGTGTTGCTACTGCTAGTCTTGGAAAATGCACAAATGAAGAGATTATATCACTGAGGGGTCCAAGCAAGAGAACCAGGCAGAGTTCTAGGAAGTGGGCTCAGGAGGTTGTTGGTGTTTCAATTGCTGATTCCATTCAAGGCATTGCAGCGATTGGAAAAGAGATTGTCAATATGATCAAACAGCTGCAATAGCAGCTTTCACTAGGTTTTGATCTCTAGTTTTAGTCCCTGCTTGGTCTTATTTGCTAGTACGGTAGTTTGTTTTTGGTCCTATTAACTGGTTTTTATCTGGTCTTTAAACTAGGTTCCAAGTCCTTGTAAAACCTGGGTACTTTTATTGGACACTTTTTGTGGTTTCAAGTCCCTGTAAAACCTAATTTTGATATTGTTTTTTCAGTAGGTTTCAGGTCCTTGTAAACCCTGGTAGACTCTAATGCTTTATCTTTTCTATTTTTGTTAAAGGGTTTCAGGCCCCTTCAAAACCTGTTTTTACCGTAATCTAAAAAAACACATAACAGATTACATTCCTTAAGGATCCCAAGACGTTGAATCACATTTAAATTTAAATAATACTAAATCCAATAAATAACACATCCACATCAAAGATTAACTACAAGTTCAAATCCATTTAAGTAATATACATTTGTTCTAAATGCCACTTGGAAATAATCGAAATGCACAATCATCCACTATACATGTCACAGTGTATAAAAGGTTGAAAGAACATACATTTATAAAATAGATACATCATCCCTTTAGGATCCATGAAACAAAATACAATACAATAAATAAGATCATCCATCATATAGATATAACCATCCATAATGACACACAAAGAGAGAATGAAAGGAAATGCAGAACAAATAACTCTAGCCACGGCATCAATGGACGGATCTCAATGGTAAAAGTAAAAAGCACTACCACATGACCTTGTGGTAACCCAAAAAGGTCCACTCCCACTATGCTGAGGAGATAGTCTCAACCTAAATAGGATAACAATCCCAAAAATCAAAAGTAAAATCTAGGTCAAGGAAACCCTAAAAGCAATTTAACTCAAAGGTTCCAAGATAAAACATCTAAACCTAGAGGCAAACATAAACACGTAGAGAATCTATAATGCTAGTGGGCATGTGTCATTGCACAAGCCAACTCTAGGGTTACCTGGCTAGTCTTTTAATCCTCTAGCCCCCTAGTGACTCTATGCAGCACTAGTATCATTTCGTACTGACAAGGCATACTAATGATACATGGTCGCAACCAAGAATCCTCTCTACTCTCATCCTAGTCTGTACTAGCACTCGAGGCATGGGCGAGGAAAGACAAAAACTCTTATTAGGTTTATTTTACTCTCATTTAGTGTAGTGTTTTCACTTATTAACCACCTACAATGGGTTACCCGTCAACCTCTTTAGGGCCTCAGCCTCCATTGCAAGCCACTTCCCAACTTAACATATAGATAACCTACCCTAAGCTTCACAAAGCAAAAAGATCTCAAAAGATCAAAAAAACATACTTCAATTCTCTAAACAAGCAACTGACAAGTATCAAAATCACTTGATCAAAATATAAGCATCACAAATATGATCATCCTAACATGACTGATATAAGAAGGTACACATAAATCAAAACATAACATCATAGATAATCACCAAAACAATACATACCAACCTCTAGTAAACATCCTAGGACTAGTCAACACTCTAGTCAACCCAAACCCAAAACATAAGACAACATAAAGTTAACAGTGTATTTTCATAGTTTTGTTGGGTTTTGAAAATACACAGTTTTGAGTTCACAATAAGGTTTAAGTTTCCATTTCATTGCACGTTTTTTATTTGATAAAGTTTACTACATTCGTCATATAACTTAACCCATTTTCACATTTAAATATGAATACATCATTACCATAAACTCACAATCTGACATCTTCATAAAGTTTATTGATTTAGAATAATAGTTAATAAATAATTAACTAATAACAAATTAACACTTTTAAAAGATAAAATAAAACTCATAAATAAAAGATTATCTTTTAAACATCTTATTAACAAATTAATTAATTAATAATTTATTTAATTAACTTAAAATTGTTAATAACATATTACATATTTTGACAATCAATAATATGTTTAATAATTAAAAACTAACTATAAAATATATTATTAATAAACAAATTTAAATTAAATTAACTTGTAAATAACTTAAAATTTTAAATAACATAAAATTTAATATTATAAAAAAAATTAATTAAAACTTTATTTTAAAAAATGTAGCGTATTTAAAGGCTCGTCCACCTACGAGATCCTATGGCCACAGGCGTTACTGTTGTCGCAGGCAGCAGTACATAGCAGGCCTGTGAGATCTTGCGGCTATAGGCATTACTCCTGCATGCAACAATAAGGCCTATTATGTGCAGCCTTTATGGCCACGCGCAAGGGTGGGGTGTGGGGTTTGGTGGCCTCGCTCCCACCCTTATTTAATTTTATTTTTTAAATTTATTTTTTTGATATGTATTTTGTTTTAATAAAAACAAAACAACCTTTTTCATAAATTCATTTTTTTAATATATATTTTTTAACAAAAATTATGAACATACTTTGATAAGGAAAACCCAATAAACCAATAGATTTTATATTCTACAATTTCTATTTCTTTTCAAAACCCTTCCCAATTAAAATACTTACTTTTTAATTTACAAAACGACAGTTTTCTAATGTCTCAATTCTCATAATACAAACAGAATTCGATATGAATATCAATAAAATTCACAATGGAAGATTCATCTTAAAAGAAACTCTAAAAATAGATCTAACAAACATGATGTACATAGGAATTTCAAAGGACATAATTTATTGTGCGAATACAACACAAGATTCCACCAGAATCTAATGCTAATATGCAACCGCACGAAGAATGTGAGAAAATCCTCTTTCCTCTAAAACCCTTCTTTCTGAAAGTCGCTCCTTCAAAATTCCCAATCCCTACGAAATGAACTCCCAATCTCTGATAAGGAGTTCTCTCCTAAATTTGGGGCACTAATTGTGCAACCACGTGAGGAAACTTGTTGATCGCAATCTTTTTATCATTTTATTGCTTTTTTAATATTCATGCATACTTTTTGCAATTTAAAATATCTTTGTTAAATTGATTTCTATTTCTTTAATTAATTTTTGAAGCATTTTTTTGATAAAAATATTTATTAACTAAAGTAATAATAATATTTAACATTTATTTAAGCAAGAGCCTACAACACAACGGTAAATTGTGAGCCTCTCATCGAAGAGGTCTTGAGTTCAAATCTACTTGAGGTTAACACAATAATAACTAGTAGCTGCATGTTTTTGTACATGCAACGATAAGCCGATAGGAATGATATATTTGACACGAAGAAAATTAATCAAAAGAATCCTTTCAAAAATTAATTGTATGAATTTTGGGCTAACTTATCCTTATACCATCCAAATATTTGTATGAATTATTAGGCTCAACTTATCCTGATACTATTGCCTTGAAAATATTTAAATTGAAAACTTGGCCACCTGAACTGTTATATTTTTGAAGTACATATTTTATAAAATATGATCTTATGTGTAATATTTAGTTTACTTTTATGAAGAGAAAAATCAAATTTATAATATATAAATAATTTTAATTTTAACTTTAAAAAAGAAAAATCAATTTCATTATGTAGCATTTCATTTTACAATATATTCATATAAAAATAATTATTTTTAATCTAAAATAATTTATATTTACTAGTATTTCTAAAGGTGCAATAATTATGTTGATAACAAAAATATACTTTCACATATTTTTAATATTATATCAACTAACATCTTCTAGACATGGTTGATAATGTTAAGTTCTTGTTTTTATTTGTTATTTTTTCAGGTCTTCTCTTATATGATTTTAATCGATGCAAAAAGAGGGGTAAAATTTTATTAAGACAGAAAGGAATACAACAAGGAGAGCTCAACAAGGAGCTCGATCCTGAGCAACAAGATCATCAAATTCTTGCACCATCTCAAAGGACAGTTGCCCCCTATCCCTAATATTCCAACCTGGATCATGACTAGAAGCCCATTTGGCTAAACAATCAGCAGTTCTATTCCATTCACGAGGAATATACATGAACCTAATGAACTGAAAAGAGGAAGAGAAGAAAAGAATCTGCTTAACAACAGTGGCCAGCTGCCAACTAACATCCTCAAGCTCTTGCGAAGAAAGCATGTTCACCACCACTTGGGAATCAGACTCACAAATAATCTTACTCCATCCCTGCAAGCAACACTATTCCACAGCATATAAAATAGCCTGAGCTTCCATGAGATTGTTGGTATAATCACCCTTATGAACTGAGAAGAAAAATTTAACATCCCCAAAACTACAATGAGCCACTCCGCCAATACCAGCCGGACCAGGATTCCCACGGGAAGAACCATCAGTGTTAATTTTCAGAACTCCACAGGGAGGAGGAGTCCAGTGCCCATCCCGGTTAACCCGACCCTTCCTTTGATGGTGAAGCTGCCTAGACATAGAAGGAAACCTATGAGCTGAAACCCCATCCTGCAGATGAAAATTGAGGCGATTATAGATAGCAAGATCAACCGAATCCATACCCCCATCAAGCTCACACTTCACAAGAATAGTTTCCTGAAGAGAATGTGATATTTTCCACCAAAGATGCAAAACACCAAGCTGAACATCTTGGAATATGCAACGATTCCTCTCCAACCAGATATGCCAAAGCATGAAAGATGGGCCAGCAATCCAAGCAGCATGGAGAGAAGAAGACTTGGAGGGAGCACTACCCAAGCGGGCCTAGAACTCAGGCAAAGAGGAAGCATGCCGACAAGAGCAACCCTAAGCGCTCCACCAAAGGTGCCATATCTTAGTAGAATAGGAGCAATGGAAGAACAGATGGGAGACAGACTCCTCTCCATTACCACACAAAACATAATAAGAGGGGCCCTGAAATCCACGTTTACAAAGATTATCCCAGGTAAGACAACGGTTGTGAGCCACTAGCCACATGAAAAAATTGCACTTGGACCAAGAAACTTTATTCCAAACTTGCTTCCACCAAGGGACCTCAGCATCCCCAAATAATTGTCTAGTTATCTCCTGATACCCAGCAGAGACATGATATTTACCAGACAAGGTACCGCCCCAAGCCAAAACGTCTGGACCAAGCAAAGAAGAACACTCTCTAGAGGCCAGAAATTGAGAAAGCTCCTGACGATCCATGTTTGTACCTCCAAGAGGCCAATCAGAGGAATGCTTCCATCTGTAACCAACAACAGGTCCCAATTGATAAGGAGTCTTGTAATGAGCCACTTTATCCCATCCAGCAGCAAGAAAAGAGTCACAAAGAGGCTGAAGATGAGGGTATATGGATAAAATGGAAGGGAATCCATCCCAAGCATCAGACCAAAACAAAGCCTGAGAACCTCCTTTACATATCCAGAACAGACCCCTCTTCACCAACATCGCACCTGTCTTCAAAGTATGCCAAACCATTGAGCCACGACCTTCAAGAGGAAGTGCAGAAACAGAGCAAGGATCAGCACCATGAAAATATTTATGAGTGATAATACGAGCCCAAATTTGATGTTGTCCAGAGCACCATCGCCAATAAATTTTAGCAGCCAAAGCTTGACTACTCAATAGAGCAGATCGAAGACCAAGACCACCCTCCTTTTTAGGCCTACAAACAGTTGCCCAATTAACCAAGCTCCATTTAGTACTACGCAAATTACCACTCCAAAGGAATTTTCGAGAAAGAGCATCAAACTCCTTGAGAAAGTAAATAGGTGCAGCATGAACCATGCTTCTATAAGTAGGAAGAGCTTGGATAACAGCTTGAAGAAGAGTAACCTGGGCAGCAGTAGAAAGCCATCTATGAGTCCAATGATTTACCTTATCCTGAAGCTTGGTAATCAAATTTTGCCAGAAGAGACGTGGCTACCTGGAAACAAAAATAGGAATGCCAAGATAAGTCAAAGGAAGTGAACCTATCTGAAACCGTAGGATACCAACAATCCTGTGTTGAATAGAATGAGGAGTGTTAAAAAAGTAAATGAAAGAAAGTAAATGAAAGATTTGTGCTCATTAACTTTCTGGCCTGAAGCTGCCAAATAAACGTCCAAAGCATGTCGAAAGGCTTCAGCTTCCTTGATCCTAGCAAGACCGGCAAGAGCAGAATCATCAACAAATTGAAGATGGGAAAGAGAAGGTAAGCCATTACCCCATCACCAGCCTTGAATAGAATTCTGGGACACCTGATGCTTAATGAATCTGCCCAAGCCTTCAGCCATGATGATGAATAGATATGGGGAGAGAGGATCACCCTGGCGGAGGCCTCTAGAAGCACCAAATAGTTGTGAAGGCTGACCATTAATAAGAACAAAAAAAGAGGCAGAAGTAACACAACTCATAATCCAACTCACCCAGTCAGAGCTAAATCCAAAAGAAAGAAGAATACTCCTTAGGAAGCTCCATTTAACTCTATCGTAGGCCTTAGCCATATCCAGCTTAACAAACATGGCTCTCTCCCTTGAAGTAGCCATAGAGTGAATAGCCTCAGTAGCAATAACCACCCCATCCAAAATTTGTCTGCCAGCAACAAAACCACCTTGTTCTTCTGAGATAATAATGGGAAGCCACCTTTTCAGTCTCTCAGCAATCAACTTAGTAATAGCTTTGTAAACCACATTACATAAGGCAATTGGTCTAAAAAACTCCAATTGATTAGCACCCTCTCTCTTAGGAATAAGAGTCAAGAATGTAGAGTTCAAAGCTCGAAGCATCTGCTTGCTAGCATAGGATTCTTTAACCACCTCCAACAAATCATGATTAATGATGTCCCAAAATTCCTGAAAGAATTCAACTGGAAAGCCATCAGGACCAGGAGCCTTCCCCTTAGGCATGCCAAAGACCACCTCCTCCAGCTCTTCCAAAGAGATAGGACGCATGAGATAATCATTCATTTCCTAAGTGATAAGGGAAGGAATATAGGACAAAATAATATTTTCTTCATTATCAGCAGGAGGAGAGTCCTCAGAGAAGAGGGTAGAGAAGTACGAAATAGCCTCCTGGAACAAAGCTGGCAAGGAATTCAGTTGGATACCTTGAGAATTAACCAAAGAAGAGATAGTGCTCTGATTCCGGCGAGATTGCACTATTTTATGGAAAAAGGCAGTGTTTTGATCACCTTCCTGGAGCCAATCAACCCGAGCCTTTTGCTTCCAAAAAATTTCCTCTCGAAGTTCCCATTCTTCTAGAGCTCTAGAAGCAAGGGATTCAGCCTGGCCAAGATCCTCTGAGAAACCTCGATCTCTAATCTCCCTTGTGATGACATCAAGATTTTCTTGAGCAAGCCTCTTCATAAAGTGAAGATTCCCAAAGCATTCCCTATTCCATATCTCGAGTTGCCTTTTAACATATTGAAGCCTTTTAGAAAATGAGAACATTGCAGTACCATATGCAGGAGCACCATCTTTCCACCAACAAAAAACAAAATCATGAAGAGAGGAGTCACGAAGCCACATCAACTGGAACTTAAAAGGAGGATGCTTCGGAACATAAGCCCCTATAGCGGAAAATTTGATTGGCCAATGATCTGAACCCCTCCAATCAAGGATTTCTGAAGAGATAGTAAGGGTGCCACTAAGCCAGAAGCAAGAAACAAGAAATCTATCCAGGCGTTCTGAGATAGCAGCAACACCAATCTTGCGATTATTCCAGGTATAGAGGCCATTAGAAGGCTTAACATCAGAGAGATGCAACAGAGATATGTGTTGCCGAAGAAGAGCAGAAGAAGGCCCCAATCCAGCCAAACCACCATGCTTCTCTTCCAGACTTAAAACTGAATTGAAGTCCCCTGCTAACACCCAAGGATGATAAGGATGACAATTTCTAACATATTGAATATGTTCCCAAAGTTCCTCCTTTCCCACAAGATCAACAGGTGCATACACATTAGTAACCATGATTACCTCTCCTAAGTCTAGAGCAGAAGCTACCATAGAGAGAGCTGAGCGAGAAGACATCCAGCCAAGAGGAGAAATTTTTTGAGGATCCCAAAATATAGCTAAACCACCAGCACTGCCTGTTGCCCCAACACATTGGCATTGGCCACGAGACCAAATACTAGAGGCATGTTGGACCATAGACTCCACAGAGAGCTTAGTCTCTTGGATACAAAAAACATCAGGACTATGATCAACCACCAAGTTATGATTTTAATCATTGGTTGGTTTTATTTCAATTATTTTTAAGTTTAATTTTTAAATTAGTGTGCATTAGTTTTTTTTTTTTAATATCATTTATATAAAATAATAATTTTATTCTTTTTAACTTTAAAATGATTCATTTTGATTTTTGTTTCTTTTTCTTTTATTGTCTACTTGTTATTTTAAATGCTTTTATATTTATCAATAAATTGAAATTTTAATAATAAATTTAATATCAAATAATAAAAATATTGAAATATTTAATTCTTAACTATAAACAAAACATTATTATTATTGTGATATTGCTATTAGGATTTAACTGTGTGCTAAGTGTTCCATTTATTCTCATGAGAGATGGATTCATGTTGAATCACTACTCATGAAACATGGGTCAATGAGTTTGACTCAAAAATCACACAATTAAATCTTGATAGCAATATCACAATTTGACTAGTTGTGGAAATTATCTCCTACTTCTTATTATTATTATAAATTTACTAATTAACATATTTTTATATAATAATAAATATAAAATACTATAAGATTGTAGGTTGAATTAATCTCTAAGAAAACAAAATAAATTTATAAACTTAATTAGAACAATCCTAAATTTCTCAAAATACTTATTTAACTCTATAGTAAGTGTGAGCATAGGTTAAAATATGTAAATAAATATATACAAATAATCTTACATACACAATAAGTGGAAAATGAAAAATTGTAATTAGTATTTGCTACCATATAAGTACAATTTAGAATCAATACATCTGTAGCAATGGACACATATAACTAATAAAGTAGACTACTATGTAGAAATGAAACAAAGTCAATCTATTAATATAGATTATAAAATTTCCTTACGTATTTTGAATATAATAAGATAACATTCAAAAATGTTTCAAAAATTCTCCAATGTAAAGCTAAACCCAATTCATCAATCATTGAAATCTTCTCCATCAAAGAAATTTTGAAATTAATATCCAAATTTATGTCACTAAATGTTTTAGAATGATCATAATAATGTGTTCACAAATTTCATGATCTAAAGAAAATATATAAAAAATTGATTAAAAAATATTCAAGCTTTGTGTTCATATTATTGCAAAGAATCTATCATGATTATTTAATTAATGAACAATCTAAGATAAGCTCTATGAAATCTACTAAGGCCTTACAATTTGGTTGTTTCATAAATACAAAAAAAAAAAAATTAAATCTCAAAATTTTGGCTTTATCTTTTATACAAACAAATTCTCCCATAATGAGCTTTTTTCCTAACATTAGCTGAAAATACTATTATGAAAAATTGGTTTACCAACACTGTTATAAAGAATTTTTTTATTATAAATAAATGGTAAAAAAAATCTTTTAGAAACAGAAGATATAGTTTAAATTAAAAATATAGAAGATATAAGATAAAAAAATATAGATTATTATTTTTTGGTTTACTTAGTTTCTTTGAATATTTCATTTTAAATTAGATTCTAATATATACTTTCTATTTTTAAAATAAATGTTTCTATTTAAATATTATTATTATTATTATTATAATATTTTCTCTTGATAATTGATATCAACCATCAAAATAAATATTTTTAAATTAGTTTTCATTATTTATAATTTTTAATTTAATAACAAATGTTTCTATTATAAAGTCTTAAAAAATTTAAGTATATATAACAATATATAAAAAATTGTTTCTATTGTAGTATATATAACAATGAAGATTGTCCGCATAAATTTAATAGTTATTTATTTATTTATTTCATTTTCAATTTTTTAGTTAAGACTATTTATGTTAAGTTTTCTACAAGGATATGTCATTGTCCTTAAAATTAAAAGTCTCAAACAATTATATGATTAATTAGATGATAAATTGTATGTGACATTCAAATATTTATCATTTTAGAATAATTTTATTTGTGTTTTATTCTAATTATTAAGAATAGTGAAAATAAAATTCATAAAATAGATTTTATATTTTCCACCTTATTCAAATATTATTCACATCTTGTTTTAACATATCAAGCTCTTCTTATTTCTCAAAATTTCTAGCGGCTAAAACCATTCCCTATAGTTCCAAAAAGTCTAGACCATGAACTAATGAAAATAAAAAACAAATAAAAAGTTTCTTATTTTGTTATTTAATATTTCATTTTTCATAAAAGGCTTTAGAATTTTATTAGGAAGATATGTTTTTAATATATAAATATTTTTAATTAGAAAAAATATCTAGTTTATGAAAAAATGGTATAAATCTATAGAAAACTATTATATTTTACTTTTTTTAAAATATTTTGAATAATCTTTTCAATCATACGGATCAAAAAAATTCAATCATCAAATCATAAGAAGTGAAAAAGATTCTATCATTAAAAAAATACTTAAATTTTGATAAGATTTTATATATATATATATATATTATAAATCTATTTTTTAAAACATATATCTATTAACAATCTTCCAAATTTTTGAAGTTTCCTTCTTTTTTAGATTATCTAATTTTCTAGATTTTGCTTCTGTTATTAAAATATTAAAATATACAAAACATTAAGTTATATTAAAGATCTTCCAAAATATGACATTTCCTTTTCATTAGATTTTCAACATTTATAAAATTTATTTCTTTTATTGAAATATGAAAATATATAAACATTACATCATTAAATTGATACAAACTTTTAAAATGTTAAAAGCGGGCATTGTAATTGTAAACTCAAAACTTTCAAAACATACAGTTATTTTTCATAATCTTATATTTTATAAATTTTATAATATTTTTTCTATATTCAAAATTATTTTCCAATCCTAAAAATTTAGAGAAATGCTAATTAGAAACATCTTAATAATATATCTTAGGTTTGAATCTATTGCATTTACTTCATTAAAGTCACCCCATATATTTTTTGGTATTTATGTAGCAATTTGTACTAATTAGATTTGGTCATGTAATACATTTCAATTGACTAAGGAAAAATTGTGAAAGAATATATACAATAAAGTAAGGAAGATACAACCACTTAGGTATGAAGACTTAATAAAATATACAACTTATTAGATATCACATTTGACATCAATAGGCCTACATGCCTAAAATATATAACTTATTAGATGTCAAAGATGTAATGAAGACCCCACTTTAAATTTCGAGTAGCATTTGAAGCCTAAAAGATATAGACATTGTATATTTCACCAATAGCTATATATAATACCAGAAA
This sequence comes from Cupressus sempervirens, assembly GCA_028749045.1. Classification (NCBI taxonomy): domain Eukaryota; kingdom Viridiplantae; phylum Streptophyta; class Pinopsida; order Cupressales; family Cupressaceae; genus Cupressus; species Cupressus sempervirens. The sequence continues at coordinate 505,287,552 of CM053793.1, read as the reverse complement.
TAGCGACCCTTCAAATCTTTATTATGCTCTGACAAGAAAACACAAAATATTCAAATTTCATAAATTTGACAACAAAATATCAATCCTATAAAAGTGCACAAAATATCAACATTACAAAAAATGATTCAAAGATTTCATAAACAAACTTAGAAAAATTGTAACAAGAGACTTACCTTACATTTTTGCATGAATTGTCTGGTGTTGTCAACAATGTTGATCAAGGAAATGGATAGATAAACCCTACCCATTGCACAAACAATTTTAAATAAATATGAAGAAAATATATCTGCACAAACAATTTTAAATTAACATGAAGAAAAAAAATATTGGGCAAACCCTTCCTATAACAAACTCCACCATTCCATTTTGAATAAAACAAGTTTGATTTTTTAGACAAATATTAAACAAAATCCTTTAAATGAGGAGCACAAAATAGAACTTAGTGATTGAATTAGAAACAATGAAGTTTTTTATTATAAATAAAGGCTAAACAAAATCTGTTAATTGAGTAGAAAATAGAAATTAACAAAAATAAAAATTTGTTATCAGAAAGTATGAAAACCGGCAAGGGCTGACAATTTCCCGGCAAAAAAATGCAAAAATCGGGAGCAAAGCTCCCATTACCTATAATAATAAAAATTAGCATTTATTTAAGAATGATCTCCTAAATATATTATTAAATTAAATAAATATTATTACGCTTTAAAATTAGAACTATAAATTTCTCTTTGAATTAAATTCTTTTATTTAATTAAATTACAATAATACCCTACTTACAATAGCTTAAATTATCATGAATTTAAATTTGAAAATATAATAATATATTTGATAATGACTTAAATTATCATTAAGTTAAATTTGAAAATATAATAATATATCTGTACACTTAGTGATCTTATAATAATTATAACAATTAAGTTATTTTTATTTTTATTTTAAATTAAAAAGTAATTTCTAAAAGTCATATTTCTTTTTATTAGTTCATGTCAAAGGAGCAAATCTAATGGATCTCTTCAATTTCTAAAACCAATTAATTTGTCCAATAAGATTTCAAAATTATTCTGAGATCAAAATTTATTATAAAGTTCACATGTTCATCTTATTTAATGAAAAAAAAAATACTATTAAACTGAAATCTTATTGGCTCATGATGAAAAAGGCAATGAAAAAATCCATTTTCCTTCAACAAAAATACAACTATTTTTTGAACACCTCTATTAATGCAAGCATTAATTGCAACTTTATCTCTATTAATGAATGCATTAATTTCAATCTTATCTTTTCCACATTTGTGACAAGTGGATAAACTTTTCAAAAGAGGATAATAGTTTTAATTGATGTTTATTTTTTTCATTTGTAAAATGTTATTCAAATATAGATATTTTAATCAAATATAACATTTTAACTCTTTTAAATTGTCAAATTTTTAAAATTATTTTTTATACGCTTTAATTTTATATTTATTTTAATTTTAATTTATATATAGTTTAAATTAGAATTTAATTATTTTTATTTTTACATATCTAAACGAATGCTTCTAATAGATTTTCTTTTATTTTTTATTTTTATATATAATTTTATTAGATTATACATTTATTTAACATATATAATTTTTATTATATTGATATTTTTATAAGTGTATTTGGTTTTTTTAAAGCATAAATATTATTTTTAAATTATTTTATGTTTATTTATTTTTATGCTTTAGTCAAGAAGTAAATTTAATACCTTTGTTTTTTATCCCTTCTTCGATACATGTTTGAGTGCTTCCCATGCTATTTTATAAGGTCGATTAAATGTCAAAGTAATTGGTAAATTAATAATTAGTCAATTTAAATAGAAATTATGGTCAATTAAATGTGGTAAATTAGAAGGCTTAACATCAGAGAGATGCAAAAGAGATATGTGTTGCCGAAGAAGAGCAGAAGAAGGCCCCAATCTAGCCAAACCACCATGCTTCTCCTCCAGACTTAAAACTGAATTGAAGTCCCCTGCTAACACCCAAGGATGATAAGGATGACAATTTCTAACATATTGAATATGTTCACAAAGTTCCTCCTTTCCCACAAGATCAACAGGTGCAGACACATTAGTAATCATGATTACCTCTTCTAAGTCTAGAGCAGAAGCTACCATAGAGAGAGCTGAGCGAGAAGACATCTAGCCAAGAGGAGAAATTTTTTGAGGATCCCAAAATATAGCTAAACCACCAACACTGCCTATTGCCCCAACACACTGGCATTGGCCACGAGACCAAATACTAGAGGCATGTTGGACCATAGACTCCACAGAGAGCTTAGTCTCTTAATAAATTTTTACCCTTTTTTTTGCAATTTAAATAGAAATTATGCTTTATTTATTTATTAAATTGGTTTTCAAAAAATTCTCATGCATGTATTTTATATTTACATTACTAAAAAATAAATACAAAGTTTGAAAAACTTTATTATGTCCACATCATACAATAACTCTACTATAACAAAGTTCTTAAATTCTCACAGCTTCTAAGATTCTGAAGATTTGAAAATATTACATTAAATTGCATGTGTAGGACCAGAAAAATGGGTTAAAAGCATAACATACTATGAGCAAATCACAAAACTCAATAATCATATATTAGCACCCACTAGTCTACCATGAAAGCCAAACTAATTAAGAAAGCAATAGAAACCCCCTTTTTCATTTGTAGCTCCCATGTTCTTCTTTCTTCTCCAAATGATTGTAGCTCCAATTCACCTATAGTGCACACAAGGTTGAAGCCAAAAGCTATGATGTGGATAATGTCATGAGAATACTTGAAGTGTGATTTTATGTGAAAGAGAGAATGCAACATGCAAAGAAGTGGAGACTCAAAGATTCAAAGATTTGGACTTTTAAAACTTAAGCATTCGAATTCCAGGACTAAAGGACCCAAGGACCCAAAATGAGAAGAAGGGTGTCCATTTCATAATTTTCATGCAGGGTGAGAGCATTGGATTTGTCACCCACAAACATGCGATGTGGCAAGAGATTCTTATGACGCATATGACGGAATATGCCAAAAGTAAAATTCTATGACACATGAGAGTCAAATTTGGTAGAGAATCTATGACGCGTCATAAGATTCCTCAACCCACTTAAAGCCAAGAATCTATGACGAATAAGCCAAATAGGGACATGCGTAAGAGGTAATAATAATTCCTATGATGCATATGACAGAATATGCCAAAAGTAAGATTCTATGACACACGAGAGTCAAATTTGAAAGAGAATCTATGACGCGTCATAAGATTCCTCAACTCACTTAAAGCCAAGAATCTATGACGAATAAGCCAAATAGGGACATGCATAAGAGGTAATAATATTTGATTATGACAAATCTCAGCCAAGTGTCAAAAGAGAATCCACGAGGTGTCATATCCAAGTGTCGTGATGATGGAATATTTGAATAAAAAATCCTCTTATTCCACAAAATAAGAATTAGTAGAAAATGGAATTAATGATGGAAAATGGAACTTAGGAAATTAAGAATTTCCATGGTTTGTAGATGATAAACCAATTAATTAATAAAATTAATTAATTGAGGATGATAATTAGGAAGAATAATTAGAAAGAATAAGATTAAATTATGAGTTATTTAATCCTATAGAAAAAATTAGCAAATGATTGGCCAAATTGATTAAATGAATGCCACCGTATCCTTTGATGAAAATGTGACGATGATGAATATCAAATAAGATGATGAAAAGGTAGACCAAAGTCATGGTCAAATTAATTGATTGAGGTTGATAACATGCCAAGAACACATGACATGAATTGGTTGATATGTAACATTTAACTGACATTGTAAATGCTACAGGATTGAAATTGATTGAAAAAGTTTGATCATAATAACATCGACGAACACTACCAATATTATTAAAATGGTTGATGATGTCGTAATCTAACATTGAAAGCCTCAACAATGTCAAGTATTAAATGACATGAATGATAGTTTGACCTAGCACTAAGAGCCATGACAATACTAATATCAAATTGATAAGATTGATAAGTTTGATAAGTTTCCAAGGCACTGAAAGCCACAACAATGCCTAGGAGTGGATAAATGATGATTGATTTGAAATGTTTGATATGTTTCGAGTTTGATTATGACTGATTTCGAGTGATTCTAAATTTGATTTGGGGTGATTTCAAATTGATTTGATATGATTCCAAGTTGATTTGATATGATTTCGAGTTGATATGAAATTGATGTAAAAGAGGACACAAATGACGACATATGGTTCAATATGACCAAAAGATCAAAGTTAGTAGAATGAGAAAATGGGGCAAATTAATATGAAAAAGTGATGAAATCATAGATGCGAACCATTCTTGAGCATCTACAACATGTACAAAAAAATCTACTCGTGTGCATAAGTGTGATTTTAGTAATTAAAAAAATCTTCATATTTCTAAAACTTGCCTATTATTTTCAATTTTGTTGCTATTTTTACTACTTTTGCTCTTTAGAACATTTAATTAAGCAAAACTTATACATATTTTTGAAAGAAGCAATTGAAAGTATAATATTCATATTTATTTTTAATTCAACCCTATTTTATGGTTATTATTTTTCTACACAGTGCAAATTGAACAATCATAAATATATTTTTAGAAATTATAAAACTTCTAAACAAACATTTTGAAATCATCAAATTCGGCACTTGCACCTCTTATTTTAAATTAAAACTCTTATCATTAAATGAATTAAAAACTACTTGAAAAGGCTACTTTTGCATGCACTATGTATGGCTTTTCTCTACCGTTGCAAACTCAGTCACATTTTTCAATTATTTGATTTTTCAATGGTTTTTGAGATACTTTATGCTTTTATGCCTCTCACAATTTCAATCTAACACATACTTGATACTGCGTCGCACTCATAAATTTCTGACATGGATTCTCAACAAATATAGAATTAAATAAAACTCAAAAACTAATTATAACTTATTTTTTATTTTTTAAATTTGTTAAAACCATTTTTACAAAATAGAATAAAATATAGTTATTTTAAACTTGAATTTAAGAACTTTTTAAATTCTTATTAATAATTTTGGAATTATTTTGGGTACAACAAATTTGTAATTTATTTTATAATTTTTATATTATTTTTATATTATTTTTAAAAATTGATTTTTAACTTAGTTTTACTCTGCTAATATAAAATTAAATTTTCCATATCCTTTTACCATGCAATAAATATTAAAGGTACCCATCCAATATATTCGTAATATAAAATTAAATTTTATATGATCTTTTTACCATGCAATAAATATTAAAGGTACCCATCCAATATATTGGCTTACAACAATGAAAAATATATAAATGATAAAGCTTTGATAAGTCCCCTATTCTTTTAACCATGCCTATTTTTCGTAAATGTCGATTAAGCTAAGTTTGAATTAACAGTATGTGCTTTTATAATGAAATGAACTCAAAATAATATGAATTATTTCATTTCCTGATGCGATGAGGTTTGAAGGAACTTACTTCCTTCTCAACAAGGCTGCAAAATTTATTGGATTACAATGCTGAACAGACTCATAGGAACCTGCCCTGAACTTCAAATTTGGAATTTTTCGAACAAAATTTAGATAAAGCAATTCAAATATCCTTAATTGCCTAGCCAAGTTAATCGATCCAAAAATATTTCATCAAAAATCCACTTCCGACGGTGGAATAACTGGCAATTGACAAATTCCATCACTGTATTACAAACAGAAAGACCGTTTCATCAAATTTTCTACCCAATTCCCAGCGAACAGTGAGCTCGTTTCGTCAAAACGACTTACAACGGAGAAATAACCAGAAATTTACAGTTCCATTGCAGCAAAGATCATTTCACCAAATAATATTCCAACGGGGAAATAATCCGCAATTCACAATTTCATTGCAGTTAACAGCCTACCAGCGTGATTTGAAAGCGTTCCAATTACATCTCAAATCAAAACAGAAACTACTTCAGTCAAAAGGATGCTACAACTGCTTTATTGATCATATATTACAGGGAAAAGTTCTAACATTTAACAGAGATGTACAAGTAGTCAGAAGAGCGGCCATTATCCTCTACCAAAAGGGTGGTGTTAAAGAACACCATTCAATTTCTACACTTCCTGCAAATTTTCAAGCAAAAAGAGAGAAACCAAGCTCTCTCATTAAGCCGCCTTCTTCACCTTCTTGGCAGGTGGAGCCTTACCAGCAGGCTTAGACTTTGCAGGACTCTTCTTCACGGACTTGATGGATTTAGGCTTCTTCGCCATCATAGGCTTCGCCGCAGCAGTTTTCTTTGCAGGAGCTGGCCTCTTCGCAGCAGCTTTCTTCGCCGGGGCGGCAGGCTTTGCTGCAGCAGGAGCAGCAGGGGCCTTGGCGACCTTCTTAACAGCCTTTTTAGCCGCTGGCTTTGCAGGCTTTGAGGCAGATTTGGCCTTTGAGGCCGTTTTCGCCCCACGCTTTGCAGCCTTCTTTACGATCTTCTTCTTCGTCGCCGCCTTCTCAGAAAGCTTGAATGAGCCCTTCACCTTGACAAGCTTTCCACTCATAACAAGCTTCTTGATCTGTACAGCCAGCATCTTCTTGTAATTCGGGGGAAGCACGGCCTTGTGCTTCTCCTCCATGAATTTCGCAATTGCGCGGGGGCTCGACCCTCCCTTCTCCTTTAGGGCAGAAATCGCCTCCTTGATCATCTGGAACACAACACAGAGCAATATCTTTAAGCTTAGAAACCAAATATCAAGCACATCCGCAAATTGTCAAATGTGAGGATCTCGAATCAAAATTTACCAAATTGTAAAACAAAATCTTTGAATTTAAAAACCAAAGATCTCAACACAAGCCCGCAACTTGTCAAATCTGAGAACCTTGAATCAAAATTTACCGAATTGTAAAGAATGTGAAGAGATCTGCTAAAATTGGAAACCCTACCTGAAAATAAGGGGGATGAGCAGGGGTTGCCTTGGGAGCCCGCGGCTTCTTTTCCTTTGCTGGCTTCGCCTTCTTCTCCTTCACCTCAGTTTTAGCAGGGGCTGTCTCAGCCGCTGGAGAAACTTCAGCGGCTGCGGGAACAACTTCTTCCGGTGTATTCACCTGAGCATCAGTGGAAGCCATTGCTGTAGATCTGTAATGCAATCGAGCGAGAAAATCTTAGCTGAATTGTTGAGCCACACAATTGAGAATGATAAATACAGGGGGAGGCGAAGGCTTCAAGTAGTGAGAGGGCCGTATGTCCCCTTGCCAATGGAGAATCCCTATTGGACAGAACACCGCACACACGGATTCATCTGACTATTTTTTTAATTCCCACCCGTTGGATTGAGTCCTATCGACGGCCCACGGTGACGCACTAAAATTAATCCTTGTCGGCGGCTTCTTGTTACATTCTCTACTATGTACAAAGCTTTGTTTCTTGTATTCAGGTGTGTTTTCCTCCTCTGCCTTTTTCAATGGATCTCACTCATTTCTCCATTGTTTTTAATGAAACTGGGTTTATTTTAAAGAGTGGGAAATAAGCTCTCAAATGAGTGTGGTGTTGTTGAGCTTCGTTGGGTACATTGAACAATGAAGAGGACCAAAGTTTGACATATGAGAGAGGCTCAAATACATTTTGAGTGAAAGATTTGATAGAATTTCTATTTAATTTGTTTAAAATATGTTTATGTTTATTCTTAATAAATTATTACATTTGTATTGTCAAATTTCAATACATAAAATATAGTCGTTATTAAATGTTTTTGTGTATTATAATTTGGATCATAGTGTTTTGAAAGAAATAACACTGAAAAAGTTAAACATGATTTAAGCTATTGATCATTCATTCTAATTGATATATGGTTCTTGTTCATTTCTTTATTGTTTTCTATCAAACTAGTTATGGTTCAAAGAGGGGGAGACTAGCTATGGCAAAAGCATAATTTTGTTGAACTTCGTTGGGTACAAAGGGGAACGAAGAGCACCAAAATTTTGACATATGAGAGATGCCCAAACGCATTTTGATTGAGTAATTTTATTGTACTTCTATCTAGTTTGCTTGAGATATATCAAGTTTTCTCTTTATAAACAATTATATCTATATTATCACATTATGAGGTTGGTAATTATATTTTTTTGTTATGTCATCATTTGGATCTCACTTTGAAAGAAATAACATTCAAAAACTTGAACACGATTAGGTCATCCATTCTTATTGATATAATGAAAGAAAAAGGAGGATATGTACATGACATATTCAAATGTATCTTTAAATTTTTCATTTATGATATATTCAAATAGACATTTGTATTTTGGCTATAGGTAATGTGTCCAAGAATAATCTTCTGATATAATATATATTTTTTATCTTCTTTATTTTTGAATTCTTTTATAGATACATAAAATCTAAATACTGCTTCAGTTTTCTATAAAAGATCTTAATGTCTTATACATTTAAATATATGTTTTCTCTCTTTAATATTGCTTATTATAAGAAGCAAAGACATTGAATCTAACAACTAAAGTTGATTATATAAACATGTCATTATCAGTAGTTCTACGGAATTACAAGAAGTTTAACATTGTTAGGTGTGAAACACATGTGACACATATATGCAAAGCAAATAATGTTATTTTCTTTGAGTTGAATTTTCAAGATGTTTTATTACTACTTTGTTTGCACTTGATTTATAACATTTAGCATGGATAATCTTTAAGAATTCAAAGAAGGTATACATATTATATTGGGTGGTAATACAATATACTTCATAAATGATGACACATATGATGTGCATAAAGGTCTAATCACTTGTATACATGCATAGATATATTCATTTAGATATGAGTCTACCTTTTCGCCTATATGTGTGAGCTATTATAATTTAGTCATCCATGAAATTGTAGCCAAGGGAAATGCATGAACACAAATAACACAAATAAAACACATGAGAAGTCACCTTGTATATGTAGATGTATGTTGTTATGTCAAACATCTCTGTCATTGACGGGCTCAATTCCCATTTAGGCATGTAAGTGTTGTCATGTGCATTTAGCTTACTTAACATGTATTATCATTGAATATCATGTTGAACCCAATGAAACATGTTTGGACATATGAGTTCTAAAGTCATTTTTGTAAGGTATGAAAATGAATTGGAATGATAGACAAAATATTTACCATAGCTTCACAAATACTAACATAAAAAATAAGCTTTGCTAGGTACAAAGATAAATAAAGAGTGTCAAGGTTTGACATATGGGAAAGGCCCTTGAAACATATTTTGATTAAGTAATATGATGGTAATTATATAATTTGTATAAGGTATGCTAATGTTTCCCTCAATAAACAATTGCATATGTATTATAAAATTCTAACTGGTGAATATCAAATATTTTTATATCATAATTTTGATCTTAACTTCTAAGAATAAACTAGCAACATTAACATGATCTCGGTTATTATCATTCATTAAAGCATGAATAATTTTTTTTAATGTAATATATAATGATACATTAAAAAATATGTTTGTGCTTTGTTAATGACAAGTTCAAATGTATGTGCATATATTGTCTATGTGTGATGTGATAAACAAAAAAAATTGAATTATGATATTATTTTTTTATCTTCATTATATACGAAGTCTTTTAAACGATCAAATTTGAGCTCTACATGAAATATAAATATCATTTCAATTTCTATTAAAGATCTTAGCATTTCATACACTTAAATAGAATTAAAATGTGTTTTCTCTCTTCAATATCATCTCTAATAAGTAACGACTTGGCATTGAATCTAACATACTCATTCACAAATAAACATGTCAATATCATTAGTTCAAAAAGAAATTACGAAAAAATTAATACTATTTATGATGAAATATGTGTAGCACATATATGTAAAAGAAAAACTTTTTTTTAGTGAGTTACTCAAGGTGTTTGATTACCAATATGCTTGCACTTGATTTATAACATGTAGCATGGGTAGTTTTAAGAATCCTAGGAATATATTCATCACCATATCAATTACTAATACAATAACTTTCATTAATGACAACACACTTGAAGTGCATTTAGGTCTAGTCACTTGTATAAATGTGTACCATCTTAAAAGTTAGCACCCATTTATTTGGAGGTTCTAAAGACTACATAGAACTCATTTTAGTAATCTCCTAGCACATTAATGATTTTAAGCTCAAATTCCCATTTTTTCCTCATTTTTTTAATATAGTTTCCAAATATTCCATCTCTACCCCTAAGATCCTAGAGTAATTTTTGATGTGTGAAACTTGAAGATATAGGTTGAGGTCGATCTCTACCCTAGGTGATTTGCCTTGGGATCCCAAGCCTATTTTGAGATTTGTTGTTTCTTCCCCACTCAACTGTGGTTGACCCTTTTTGTTTAATTATGAATTAAGTAAATAGAGGGGTTCTACTCACTTCATTTTAGGGTATCATATCTTTGACAACCAATTTATGCATAAATTGTATTCAAGTCACCATTAGCAAGCAAGCTTTCAAGGTTTATTCAAGGAGTTTTAGAAAACACAACAAGGATTCATTGGAGACCCTCATCTCATTTCATGTCATTCATTTCCTTCTCAAATATAGCTTATTTAATCAATATAGCTAGCAAAGTTGTCCATCAAATAAAGAGATCTACATACATCAACATTGCACAAGCATTCAAGCATCCAACCCTTCATACATTTGAGCAAACTTACATCCATGGATCTGTGATTTGGAACTTGTAGATATATTGCATTGGAGGAGACACATTACATCCTACACTCATCGGCATACATCTACATACAATCATTAGTACATCTTTGTGGATAGCGAATTCAAATACATCTATATAGATTGGAAAGTAAGGTGAATATTTACATTTTTTACTTTTGCATGCTTTATCATTTAAAGGTTAATTCATTATATGGGTTTGACAAAGGAAAGCCTCCCCACCCCCCTGCCTTAAAATTTCCATTTTTGTTGTGTTTAAAGGTGCATATTTATAGGTTATTAGAGTGAAAAAATATGAGGTCATAGACTCAGGGTTAATTGTCACTATCAAAGCTTCAAAGCCTAAAATTTTGAGAAATCTAGGTTTAGGTTGACATTGACCTCCACATCTCAACCTTGACCATGCATCACATCTCAATTTTCTTATTGGTATTAGATCTTATATTGTGTCATTATGCATTTACCGACATCCTACATTTTGGTGAACTAGTCACTTTCACACTTTATGCCTTTTTGACATTGGTGTTACACCTTACTTTGCATCATTGTATGTTCACTATCATCATACATTTTGGTAACCATGTTGATTTATACCTTTTTTATATTGATGTTATATATTACTTTGCATGATCGTGTGTTCACCTTCATCATTCATTTTGGTGAACCCACCACTTTCATGCTTCATACCTTTTTTATATCAATTTTAGGTCTTACTTTGCATCATTTTTTGTTCACCTTCGTGATAAATTTTGGTCAACCTAACATTTTACATATCTTTATTTGCACCTTCTTGATTGATTAGTATAGATCCTCTTTGCACGATCTCTTTTTTTCACATTATATGTATTTTCTTGATTTAATGTTAGATTTCATCATCTTTTTGTTTAGACCCAATTGGTATGCATTACGGTTACATCTTTGATACATTGCTAACCTCTTTCATATCCTGTATGGCCCTCTTTCATCTCTTGATGCATTAGCTTTATGTTAAGAAGTGAACTCCACATACAAGTTGGTGGTGGGGGGGGGGGGGGGGGGGGGGGGGGGGGGGTGGGTCAATTGTAATCAAATACACTTAAAATCAAACTTGTAAATCTGATTCCTAATAATAGAATAATGGTGCACAATAATAAAATAATATACAACATAACACAATGATTTCTTAACTAGGGAAACACTTGATCAAAGGGAAAACCTCGGTGGGATGGAACCCACAAGATAATCTACTTATATATAAGTTTCTTGTGAAAGGATTTGACCCTATTAGAAGTCAAATGCAATACATTAAATACATCAATCCTTGTGAGAGGACATATCTCTATTACAAGACCTTGAACCCTTGTTAAAAGGTTCCAACCCTACTAAAGGTTGAAAGAAAACAAATAGACCCACTGCCTAAATGTTTTAGCAAGTGTGAAAGATAATCTTTTAGGATAACATATACAAAATCAGGAATAGACTAATCTGCAACTTACTTGCCAAAATATTTCCTTTGAAGCTCACCTCAATCATCCAACATCGTCACTAATTTTCTTTGATCATCCAACATAAAATCTCGCATCATATACCATCACACATACTCAACTAATACCCAACTAAGGAAAACATCTCTCCTAAATATAACATTACAAATAATTAATTAGGTCAGACTATTAGAGAATTTCCAATACACATTTAATTACATAGGTTTGTGATAAGGCATACACAACTTGCATTATTACAACTACTACAATATGATTCCCATGTGTTACAACATTAATTTCACATTTTCCAATGATAAAATAGTTGCTTCCTCAATGTAGTTGGTTGCTAATAAAATAAACTACACATTACACAACAACGACCTTTTCAAAATAACCCAAATGCTTCTCACTCTCAAACTTATGTGCACAAACAAGTCTTCTATCATATTCCAAGATCATTGACATTAATTCTTTCTTGTCAATAAGATATAGCAAAACTACTACGAACTATCTCTACTATTATTCCCCATTCATTGTTCTGCTACCAATCTTCACCAAACAAGTTCTAACTCATCCACAAATCAACATAAAGCATAAATTATACACACACACACACACACACACACACTCATTATTTTATACACATTTAAGCTTGCATACATAATATTTTCACCAACTAATCTTGTTGAACTTATAATCAATCTATGATATACAAAACTTGTGTCTATTGTGAACATAGAAATATATCTTGTCATTAATTATGAAAAAATTATTCATCAATACAAAATCTCATATACTCATCCAAGTATCAAAAAAGACCTCCATTCCTAACACTTTATTACTTTGAGTCCCACCTATAGCGTTTCAATTAGAAGAAGTCATATGTTCGTGAGTTCTTTTGATCTCAAACTCTCCTTCTTTCTAATAAATCTTGATGAGACCAACATTCTCCCTTATGATCCTAATCATATCATGAATATTCTCTTGTAATTATTCTCGTGATGAAAATGAATTAGTAGGAGTTCCTCCTTACCAAGTTCAAAAGCTTATTCGTTAGTTTCAAATTTTTTTTTAAATTATATCTCAAGAACATCACAATCATGATATTGTTGTTGTTATAGAAGTTTTAAGGAAAATGATGTGAAATGATGAACATGGCATCTCAATATTGTATAGCCTTTTCCATCTCATTGATTCTAATTCCATAATCAATATCCTAGCTCAACCTATCTCTTCCTTACAACAAAAAAATGCTTCCTTGACTCAATCCAAATTCAATTTTAAGGTTGATTCCTCAATCTAGGGCTTGAGCAAGGCAATCCCTCCCCCAAGAAAAAAATCATTTTTCTCTTATTTTAAAGTTTAGGATCAGAGTTTCAAATATATATTTGGATACCATAATGTGAATTCATTAGCCATATGTTGATTCACCAACACGTCCCCCACCTCCCCCCCCCCCCCCACCTCCCCCTAGTTTTTGGTACAGGCGAGTATGTTCAACCCATGCCAAAAAGTTGACCTATAACTAGGAAGTCAACCTCTACCTAGGCAAAATTAGATAGCAACCCAATTCAGATTTATAATTTTCATATGGCCCACATTAAGATTATTTTGTTTCAGGACCTATAGGCATTAAAAAATCAATATTCTTATCAATCCATTTGTTTTCTTCTCTTAAGGTGTGTATTTTTCTATAGCTCCCATCTTGATGTTCTAGATTTGATATTTCATGTGCTTAGTTATTATTTATGTTCATTGCAAACTCAGTCAATCTAATCAATTTTCCTTCCCATTAAAAAACTTAAGGTTAACCAACATTACATGGAAGAGGACTTGCTTCCATACTTCCTCGATATAAATTGGGTTTAGTATTGGTATACCTTCATCTCACTCCACATGAAGATTATTTTGTTTTAGGACCTATAGGCATTAAAAAATCAATATTCTTATCAATCCATTTGTTTTCTTCTCTTAAGGTGTGTATTTTTCTACAACTCCCATTTGATGTTCTAGATATGATATTTCATGTGCTTAGTTATTGTTTATGTTTGTTGCAATCTCAATCAATCTAATCAATTTACCTTCCCATTAAAAACTTAAGGTTAACCAACATTACATGGAAGAGGACTTGCTTCTATAATTCCTCAATATAAATTGGGTTTAGTATTGGTATACCTTCATCTCACTCCACAGGAAGATTATTTTGTTTCAACATCTATGGGCATTAAAAAATCAGTATTCTTATCAATCCATTTGTTTTCTTCTCTTCAGGTGTGTATTTTTCTATAGCTCCCATCTTGATGTTCTAGATCTGATATTTCATGTGCTTAGTTATTGTTTATGTTTGTCACAATCTCAATCAATCTAATCAATTTGCCTTCCCATTAAAAAACTTAAGGTTAACCAACATTACATGGAAAAGGACTTGCTTTCATACTTCCTTGATATAAATTGGGTTTAGTATTGGTATACCTTCATCTCACTTGGGTTTTGCTAATCTAACTTAGGCTATGTTGAGAATTATGTTTGGAAGCCCTCTTTCTTTTGTATTGAATAGATTAGGCTGAAGATGTTTAACTAATGAACTCACTCATCTAGTTTATATTAACAAATTCTTTTCTTCCATCCCTCGCCCCCCAAATAATTATATTATTAGAAAACGGTTTAGTTACATTTGTTATTTAGAAATCTAAAGGATATCATTAAAATGTCATAACCTGGAGAATCTTATTAATCTTTTATGATGCTTATAGTCATGGTTGACCCTTATACAATAATCATGCAATTATAATGCATTAGAATAATCTCATGGATTTATCTAGGGAAATATTTGTCATTCCTTATATCACTTATTAAAAAATATTTCTCAACTTGATCACGTCATTTGTGTGTTTTTTGAGAATAATTTTCATCGATTTAACATTAGCTAGGAAAGTTATCTAGTAAATTTCCATAATTTATTCTCATAATTGCATACGAGGGGATTTTTATGACCATATAAAATTCCTTACTTGAATATGGATTTGTATTTTCTAATGACACATTTTATGTCTTAATTATTCATTCATTGACTTCAAGTATAGGTGCATTATTTCTCATGACTAGTATTGACTTGGATTATGTTTGAAAATCATGACAATGTCACTATTTTTCCTTTTGTTTGAGACAAAACTCTCAATATATGAAAAGACATCATATAGTTAAGAAATAATGGTTGACTTTATTATTTTATGTATGCTTGTACATCTTGTGTATTTAATGTGTAATATGTTTGTGCCATATGGGTCTTGAACATGGAGAAAAGATAAGAGAACTTTATACTTACACTTATTTGTTGGCGATTGAATAAAGAAATGCTTTGGAAAAATCTTATTTCAAGACCTCTTTGTATATGTTTATTATTTGAATCATTATTTTTCACACTTTCTTATGTATCACAGTGTTGTTGCACTAGCATCTTAAGTGATAATACACCATGTTGTAATAGATTCCATCACCTTGTCAATTTTGAGTTTCTAAGCATCTTTGTGTAGGCTCAAGTTTCCTTAATTATGTCAAGATGAATTTTGGGGAAGCATAAAGATTTATAGTTTTGTGAAAATGCACTCTCAAAATTTTCTCACATAGGGTGTTCAAGGGAGACAGTTGTTCAAAATTCGTAAGGGGATTAAATCATTAGTTATGAATTTTATGTACTTAACTTATTTCACCTTATGATCTTTGTTTAGGTGGAAAATGTAAGAACTAAACAAGATTGTGTTCATTAATTAAGATCTTCACCCTAACATATAGTAAAAGAGAAAGAAGGGTTTCCAAGAATAACTCTCAATATAACACAAGTTATATTAGCATGACCGAGATAAGATGAAGGGATGATAATGTAAAACTCAAATTATACTAAGGAAGTACACAAGAAAGTTTCTTTCATGCAATTTTAATTTGGCTTAGACTTGTTATGAGAAGATAAATTAATTAAATTGAATTGACTAAAGTGATTAAATGCTAGTTTGATTAACTTTCCTAGGGTTAATTGATATAATTGCAAGAAATGCAAGTACGATCCTAATTATGCAAGAATTTAGATCTAAAATAGAAAAGGACATTTACAAATGTGAATTACCTTGAATACTTAAAGAGGAATATACTTTGAAGGTATGTAAACAAAAATAGAAAATAACAGAAACAAAATAGGGACCATATCTAGAATTGAGAAATTGGTAGAAACAAAACCCAGAAAGCAATTTTTCCTAGGTACAGGTTGACTTGTCATGAAGTATACATCAACTTGGAGGGTATATGTCAACTTGGGGGTGTAGTTAAACCTAGTTCAACATATACTAGAGCCTAAAACTTTTGTGGAACCTAAAATTTCTATGAAAAGAGTAGTGAGATCCACGTCTAAAACTTTTATCCTTGATCTTGCACACATGAAAATGGGAAATCTATTAGAAGAGGGCCTTCCTTGGTCAAGCCCTAGATTAAGGAATCAACCTTGAAATAAAATAGAATGTAAAACTTGTAAGGAATCAGATAAAATATAAACAATTCATGTTGATTAATGAAACCATTGTTGGTGATGCCAAGTCTTCAATGTAAATGTAAGAAATTTCCACAAATACAATGGGTCTGATAAATATAGAATTATGGAGCCATGGAAGTATATATGTTTGAAGGAAGAAGAAGGGATTAAATGTAATGTGGATCTCCTCTCTTGATGAACAACAATGGATGTTACATATTGAAGAGGAAATGCTCCAAATGAATCCTTGAAATATCTTGATTGCTTGAAGATGTTAATGTGCTTAATCATAGATGTCTCATGTGTACATATGTATCTCCTTACGTGTGTGTGTGCATATTATTGTGAATCATTTATGAGTGTATGTGATTTCTTATTATGTGTAAATATGATGTGAAAATAAAATTCTCAAGCTCCCTTAAGTACTAATTTTTAGAAAAAATAGAGCAAGACAATCAAAGTATTGGAGAAAATAATATAGAAACCTGAGAGGACATGGGATCCAAAATTAATTGATCCTAGGTAAACCTATATGTCCACCTAGTTTGACCTATACCTAAGGGTATCATGGGGTCCATATTCTAAGGGCTCATGGGTTGTGCAAAAAGATTCAAGAAAAAAATAGTTAGGGTGGGAAATATAGTCGTTTCAAGAATGTATTCATGGACCATAAATTCGCTATAGGATAGAAGATAAAGTTTTAAATAATGCATGATTACATTTTAAGACGGTACATTTAGCCCCCACTTTAATAGGAGTATGAGCCTAACATATTCTCATGGTAAAGTAGACAAAAAAGAAAGAGCTAATGTTATCACATCCAAGTAGACAAAGAATATACCAAGCCCCCAATAGACTTGATTCTTTAATAAATCCTAGAAACTATAATGTGTGTGTGAGTGTGTGTGTGTGTGTGTGTGTGTGTGTGTGTGTGTGTGTGTGTGTGTGTGTGTGTGTGTGTGTGTGTGTGTGTGTGTGTGTGTGTGTGAGAGAGAGAGAGAGAGAGAGAGAGAGAGAGATCAAATCACCCAATAAGGTTTGTGTTCCTCATTATGAGCCACACCAAAAAGTCACATTGCAAAAAGGAGATGGTATTGGATGGTATAAAAAGTGTGTGTGGCATGCTAGTCAACCCATTAAAGATGGAATTGAATAGGCTAAAAAGTGTGTGTGTCATGCTAGTTAATCCATCAAAGGTTCAACCTTAAGGAACTCTTTGTCTAAAAAGGGGAATCTACAAAAATGACTTGGGTATAAGGATGTGTGTATCCTTAAGGAATAAAAAAAATATGCAAGTGCCAACACTAGACTTCATGAGTTATTTGGTAATCCAAGGAAGGATAAAAAAATGAAAGGGTCAAGCCTCCTAGACTATCTAGTAGTCCAAAGAGGGATAATATACATAATTATATTATTAGAAAATGGTTTAGTTATGTTTGCTATATAGAAACCTACAAGACATCGTTAAAATGTCACAACTTGAATAATCCTACTAATATTTTATGATGCTTCTAGTAATGGTTGACCTTTATCCTTATATCACTTATTAAAACTATTTGTCAACTTGATCATGTCATGTGTGTATCTTTTGAGAATATTTTTCATCAATTTAACATTAGCTAGGAAAGTTTGTTGAAATTCTTTAAAATAACTAAGAGGGGGGTGTGAATCAATTATCCAAGGTCCAGATGCACAAATAAAACTTTTCAATGCTTAGTAGACCCATATCCATAAAACCTTGTCATCCATGCATCCATTAGATCATACAATACTTAAACTTTGTAAGTTACTATCCTAGGTCAAAACAACTTTGCAGAAATGTAAACATGAAACAACATAAGAACATTCACACAATTTGACACAAGGATTTTACGTGGAAACCCAATTTGGGAAAAACCACTAGTAACATGCTACTAATTCTCACTCTTCTAAAGTGATGCCCTGTGAAAGGCCAACCCTATTAAAGGTTACAATACACCCTATTAAATGTGACCCAGTTAAAGGATTTCAATCACCTTGTTAGGAGTGAGCCTTGTTAGAGGACTTTAGACCATTTCATTATAATGTCACCCAGTTAAAGGATTTACAAATGACTGATAGGTCAACCTTAATCCAAAGGATTTACCCTAAATTGAGACAATGATTAGAAAGTAATAGTAAGGCTTGATCTAATAACAAATCACAACTCACTTTTAGATAATAGATCTCTATTTTAGTCCTCCATTCTGGTTGGCATTCACACACTTTAGCTCTAATATCTTGTTCACCCTTTAAGCATTCTTACTCTTAAGTCTTCTTGCTTTGCATGCCAACTACAATCACTTCTGTTCGGCCACTGAATGAAGAAATACCCTAGACTCCTTGTCTTTCTTAGGTTCTCGCACATGACAACCTTTGCTTCTGACCAACTATCTCTATATATAGAGAATTCAGATCTTTTATCACTTAACCACAATCATCCATTTTAGGGTTAGGTAGGATATAATGAATCTACCCACTTTTCCATTTGGTTCCTCTAGAAACTTCTTCTATAATCTTCCTTGAATTTGCCTCAAAATGGTTTACCTTGAATTCTGTGCCACCAGCTCATCATAGTTATCTTCCACATGCTACACACAATTCAAGAAAACAAAATAGTTAGCTTAGATTCATCAAATCTTCAAATTAACATTGTTTGTTGTCAATCGACAAGTATATTGTTTTGTTACTTGACCAATACTAGTTCACTCGGAAAACACTAAAGTTTACTAATGCTCAACACCAACTAAACTTTACTTGACATATACTAACAATCACCCAACTTGCACTATTTTATATCTTTTCTCGACATGTCTTGATTTTCACTCAGCTTCCATTGATTTTGCTCGACTTGCATTGACTGCTCAACAAATCTTGGCAAACACTTTTCTTACTTGATCTTATTCTAGTCTTAACTTGAGTTGTCTTTCATTTTAGATTTTAAGTAGATAAACAATACACTATAGTATCAATGTCTTACTTGGTCTTAGTGCTTCTTTTACATACCAAATAACTCAACCTTTCTCTAGGTGATATTGTTATCTCCTCTTTTCAAATCCTCTTCATCAATCAACTAAATGATAGCTTTCAGACCAAAAAGCAATTGTCTCACCAGTAGAGAGCAGGTTTGACATCATTAAAAAAATAATAATTTATTCTATTACATGTTCTTCTCTTCAAAACAATCTTATATCAAAAAATTATCTAATAAATTTCCATAATTTATTCTCATAATTGCATATGAGGGAATTTTTGTGATCACATGAAATTCCTTCCTTACATATTATGGATTTGTAGTTTCTCACGATACATTTTATGTCTTGATTATTCATTGACTTCAAGTTTAGGTGCATGGTTTCTCATTAGTATTGACTTGGATTGTGTTTGAAAATCATGATAACATGTCACTTTTTTCCTTGTGTTTGAGAAAAAAACTCACAATATATGAAAATATATCATATAGGTAAGAAATAGTTATTGAATTTATTGTTTTATGCTTGTGCATCATGTGTATTTAATGTGTAATATATTTGTGTCATATAGGTCTCAAACATGGAGAAAAGATAAGGGAAAATTTATACTTACACTTATTTATTGATGATTGAATAACAAAGATGCTTTGGCCAAAATTATTTCAAGATCTCTTAGTATATGTATATTATTTGAATCATTATTTTTTACACTCTCTTCCATATCATGGTGTTGTTTCACTAGCATCTTAACTATAAACACACCATGTTGCACTAAATTTTATTAGCTTGTCAATTTTGAGTTTTAAGTATCTTGATGCAAGCTTAAGTGTCCTTAATGTTGGCCTAGTTTTTCACATGGTAAA
Source organism: Cupressus sempervirens (assembly GCA_028749045.1). NCBI lineage: Eukaryota > Viridiplantae > Streptophyta > Pinopsida > Cupressales > Cupressaceae > Cupressus > Cupressus sempervirens. The sequence continues at coordinate 505,266,995 of CM053793.1, read as the reverse complement.
AATCCCTTAAAATTTTGTTGTCAAAATTCCATTTGTTCTCTTATAATTAGGTTTTTTTATTCTTTTGATTAAATTGTGCCCTAGGTTCATTTAAAAAAAAAAATTGATAAATTTTTTCACATTTTCAAATATGCGCAAGAGATCTAAGTAGAACCTTAATACCCTTAGAAAAGTTTCTTATCATATGGTTTTTCTGCAATCTTTTGAATTTTTTTGTAAAATCTCATTTTTACCCTAGTGCATAACTCTTCCTTAATCCAAGGTCATCTCGTGGTTAACCCACACATTGTTTTTGCCTTGTTCAAGACCTTTCTAGTGAGTTACTTTAGGATCTTTTTGTTAGAATTCTTTAGAATAATTGAGAGGGGGGGTGAATCAGTTATCCAAGGTCCAATGATGTCCAATACAACTTTTTCTACAAATCCTTAATGGCACTTAACTAAAATTATCATGCATGCAATTGAATATTAAACAACCATGAAAAGTAAACATGCATCACACCATAACACTAAGAATTTGATGACCCATAAACCCTCCAGGAATAAGAAGGTAAAATTGGGGTGGGGATGATGCCCACTAAATAACTACACAATTGATTTCAACCACTTCTGATGGTCTGCCCTGTTAAAGGCTACAACAAAGCATTGTTAAATGTGACCTTGTTAAAGGATTTAAGAACATTCAACTTGGAATGTCACCCTGTTAAAGGATTTACATAGAGTTGTTAGGCTCACCCAAGTCCATGGGATTTATGGTCAACTACTCAAAAGAATCTTTCATCCCTCTCTAAGGATCTCCTATCCTCCTCCTAAGAATCTCTTTATCCTTCTCCTAAGGATCTCTTTGTCCTTCTCTTGGGGATCTCTTTGTCCTTTTCCAGAGGCTTATCCACCTAGCTGTTAAGCTAACCTAGCAATGTAGGGTTTCAATATCTAATACAATGGTAAGAAAGTATTAGAAGGGTTTTGACTTGATACAGATTGCAACTTCAACCTTGCAGATTTTAGATCGCTCTCCAGTTCTTTTCTTTGTTTGGATTTCCTCCCTTGCAGTGCTGACAGCTTGTTCACCCTTCAAGATTTGTCTCCTTGAGTCCTTCCACTCGTTATGCCAATACTCTCTCTGGTCACTCAATCAATTTAGAGTCTTGATGCTCTATTCTTACTCCTCTTGGCTTCTTAGCATGATTACACTTATGACCAACTCCCTTTCATGCATGCGCACTGGATCTTTGACCTGTAACTCCTTATAAAGAAGTTATGTTCTTGATTTCCCGCTCAAATCTCCCTCTCCAACTTTAGGGTTTCAATGGATTAGGTAGGATACAATGTATATGTCCCATATCTTGTTTCTATCTAGAAACTTCATGATAAATCCATTAGCATTCGCCAAAAATGTTTTACATAGTGTTCTGTGCCACCAGTTCATCATTCTTATCTTCTATCTGATTCACAAAATTCTAGATAACTACCATGTCAGCTCAGATCTGGTGAATCTTTGACTTTTCAAAATAATGCAGCAACTCGGCACTATTGGTTTACTAATGCTCAACACCTTTTGTGTTACTCGACTTCTTAATATTATTTACTGGTGCTCGACACCTGTAGATTGCTCGGCACTTGATCTTCACTTAGCACCTAAAGACTACTTGACACTTGATCTTCACTCGACACTTGAAGACTACTCGACACTTGACTAGAACTTATCCTTACATCTTTGATATGTCTTTGTGTGTCCATCCTCTGTGTCTTAGAGTATGTCATCAATACACTATTTTATCAATGGCTTAGTTGATCCTTATACTTCATTACAACATCATAACTTCAACCTTTCTCTAGTTACTCTAGTTACATCTTATTGATTGCCACCTCCTTGTCAATCAACCAATTGATAGTATTTGGATCACTAAAGCAATTATCATTCCTACAAGAAGCAAGTTTGACATCAATGACAAAAAAATGATTGAAACATTCTTTACCAGTTCCATTTCTCTTCATTCATGATCTTTTCAATCATTTCCAACACTTTTGTGATCGTTGATCAGGTGAAGATCGACGATCGTCACTTTCTCACATTTTCAAGATGCATGGAGTTTACCCAAAGCTAGAATGCAACGACATAACACTTGCCCCTGTGGGCCCTTTTGGTTTCAAACAATATATAAACAAGCATCTTTCATGATCATTGATTAGGTGAGGATTGAATATTGCTTTCTCACATTTTGAAAGTACTCAAGTTTTAACCAAAGCGAGGATGCAACTAGTTGACACATGGAATTTGTGGGGCCAAAATGAGTTGCAAGCCACAAAAAGAATATTGTCAACTCAATTTTCCAAAAAAAGTGTTTTAATTGGCATAAATGTTGACTGTGATAAAAGACTTTCATTTCTCAAATTTGTCAGATCTTGAGTTGATCGATGGTTGTTGCATTCTCGCATTATGAAGTCATGTGAAATTTAACCAAAGTGAGAAGTTTCCACGTGTCCATGTAGGCCACACAATGCATACTGCCATTGGAAAAGATCTTAATTGCTTGTTTGATAAGAATAGATGAATATCACTTTCTTGTAAAATGAAGATGCATTGTTTTTTAACCAAAATGAGAAAGCGACATGTCGACACGTGTCTCAATGGGTCCAAAGTCTTAAAAGGAATTGCAACGACAACTAGGATCTTTCGTGAGAATGCAATGTCTTCACATGTGTCCAACTTGCCAAAAAGGTAATACAATCATAAAGTTTAAAACAAGATTGTCTAATCATGCCTAGATCAATGACGAAATTTCAATTTTTTTGTGTTACATTCTTCATTTTATTATTGGAGCATTGATGATGAATCAAGGTGGATTCTTCGCGAAATAAATCTGCATAAAATATTTAATTCAATTCATAACTAGTCACAAAGAAAAAGAGAATTCAAGTGCAAAGAACTAGAGCTCAGAGTACGATTTTCTCAAATAGTGAATTGTTGTGGACATATTTTTTCAGCTAAAAGAAGAAATTTGTGGGTAAATACTTGAAACTTTTGATTGCTTGAAAAATTATAGTCTGAATTATGTTAGATTGATAAAATGCCTCCATGAAGAGATTTCTCTAGGAAAGTGGATTACTAGCATAGGAATGTGCATGATGATTTTCTGGAGTAATTGCCCTTTTCCACTAATGAGACAACCAAAGGGAAAGAATTAGTCCTAAAAACCCTAGGTTATTGGTTAGTGAGGGTTTCTATGATAAATAAAAATGGTTGAGAGATGCTGAGACATCTATTGGTGGGTTGGAATTGTTCAGGAAATGGTTTTCAAAGAGGAAACATGATACTCCTTTGAGTAATGTGTGGCAATTCAATATTGGAAAGTTGATAGTTCCTGGTGTCTTCTTTGGTGATGATTTGTTGACAATGATAGCAAAAAGGTATGACCCAGTATTGAGGGTAGTGAAGAATCATGCGGGAGAAAACCTTTTTAGGGTCACACTTGAGGTAATTAGGGAGGACTTCATGTTAAATCCTAACTATGCTCTACATGAAAAGATTGATCTATATGATTTACAAGCATGATATAATGCTCAGAGGGTATACCTAAGGAGAGGGCCACTGTAAGAACATTTTTGTGAAGATGGGGCATTTTCCATTAGTGACAGTTAATACCCCAGAGCCATTGTTAAAAAAAAACTTTAACCCAAGGGCACATGCGATGTATTTCTCCCTTTGTAGACTTTTTGGGATGGATGAACAAGATCACATCCATGGATCTGTAGCTTTCATTATTGCTCAAACATTATAATATGATATGAGTTCCATTTTTTATTTTTGCCTCATATCTTGCAAAAGAAATTCATAATGGATTAATTAGTATAAGTAAGGCTAAAGTTGAGAAGCCCTTCTATTGGTATTCAATGTTGATGTACATGTGTCTGTACAAAGGAGTTTTTGCTTTCTCTAAGGAGATGAAGCTAAAGTTGGAGAAGGATGGAGAAAAATTACTAGTTCAACTGTGGAATATCGACATAACTTGGGAGGTCACTGATGCCAGTTTTGTTAGATTTGATAGATACTTTGCCTCAAAACTAAGGATTTTGTTGATAGTAAATAATCCCAGAATACCCCAACCTTTACTAGAGTTGATCAGGCCCAAAGATTATACCAAGGGACTAAAAGTGAACCACAACAAGGGGGGATATCATCCCATACTTAGTATCCACTGTCTTCAAAGTGTATGGCTTCCAAGGGAAGCCACATGTCCCTCCATACCAAGTGCCCTTGAAAGTTGGGATTGTAGATTTTTTGTGGTAGATAGGAGGACTGGAAGAGAAGGAGCTAGTGGATAGGTCCAGAGGTAAAATTTTCCCCCACTTCACATTCATCCTAATTTTGTGCTTATGAAAGGAGGTTGGAGGCATCTAGGTAATTTTTTGGATAGACACCAAATGGCCCAATCTCATTCATGTTTCATTGATCCTGATGGTTTTTATTATATGTTCAAAGATAGAACTAAAGCTAGATCATATGAGTATTTAGTTTACTTTCCTAAGGATATAATTAGAAATGAGTTTTCATTACAAGAATAGGAAGTAAGAAAAGAAAAATGGGAAGTGTATAGTAGAATTTTGGATTTCATGAATGCTTTAGATAGAAAGTATGATCCCTTTGCTGATATTAAATATTGGGGAGATAAACTTATTAAAATAATGAATAATTTTTTCAGGTTCATGTAAACCCTAAATGAGAAAAAGGCAATTTTCATGCAAGCCTATCTAGACAAGGCCATAGAAATTGAGAAGAGGTTGGTAAGAAAATAAATTATAAGCCTTAGGTAGTACACCTTGCAGAAGAAGGTATGATATGTTGTGGCAAAAAATGTAAACATATAGCCTATTCCTCTATATAAGAGACAACTTTCAGAAAACCCACACCTACTATTAAGAGGCAAAAAATTGAGCAAGATTCTTCATCTAGAGATGAGGAGTTCTCCCCCTCACATACACCATTCACATTGATGATGAAGATTCCTTGAGGGAGAATCTGAAACAAATGGGAGGTCAAGATGACATTATAGTAACTACATCAGAGGTGGAAGAAGGAGCACCTACAAAGCCCCCAATGCTACTCCTAGCCCTCACAATGGAGGATTTCAAAGGGAAGGAGATTGACCCTATTATGGAGCAGGAAATAAAGAATTTTTTTGATGATGAAAGTTTTTTCAAGTGTAGGGATTTCATTCAATTTTTGTGGAGGAATAAATTTTAGAGTTTTGAGGCAAAATGCAAGAAAATTAAGGCAGAGACACCTACTAGACAAGACTATGATATTGAAGAGGAGGTTAAAGCTAACCTTATGGAAGAAGCCAATCAAATAACCCCTACAAGGGGAAGACAATTACTAAAATATTCAAGAGTCATGATTCTGCCAGAGTGGAACATTGCTAATGCAATGATTTGATGCAGTGAGGAAGGAGAAAGAAACAAAATTTAGGGTTGAAGATGAAGTAATGCAAGCCCATAAAAGGGTAAAATATAGTGATGAACATAAATCGCTAGTCATGTGGTCAATCCAAAAAAGAGATAAGGTTTGAATCTAGGAGGTTTTAGATTCTGAACATGCAAGGAGCCTTATGGTATATAGGGTGGAGGAAGTAGATAGTGAAAAGGTAGCTTTAATGAATAAAGAGATAGCAGATTTTGGTGTAGTGGTTGCTACTAAAGATAAAAATAAATTCTTAAAACTAAATGAAAAGTTTGAGAAGGTGTTGGAAGCCTGCGATGAAAGGGGTAGGAAATTCTACCAATTGGAGAACAAAATTGCAAATATGGAAAAATAATTTGGAAAGAGAAAAGTAGGTAGGTAGTCTAGCCAACTTAGAATTGCAGCTGGTCCTATTCCATTGTCACCTTTTGGTCCTAGTCCTATTGTGGAAATTCCAAGCACACCTCAACAACCAAAATTTTATATAGTTCATAAGCTAAATGAGGAAAAAGCCAAAATTTGGTCACTACATGTGGAATTAGGCATCCAACATGAAGATAGGATTAGAAGCACAATTTTGTATATAATGGATAGGGTAGGCTAGCCCCTTTTCTACTTAGAATTTTCAAGGTTGGTGGAAATTTGGAAAGAATTAAATAATAATGAAGCCATCCTAAGGCAAAATTTGGATAAATGGATCAACAAAGATGATGCCATCACTGCTCTTTGTTGCTGTGTCATAGATAATTTTGATGATCAAATTGAGAAAAATTTTGATCATAAGAGGGATGTACTACAAAGAAGACTGAAAGTTTGCCTCTTAAGATATCTTAGCAAATATTTTGACCTATTTCCCCATTCTCTAAAAATCCTAGATTGTATAAAAGACAAAGAATAATGGGAAAATGAGTTGAAGGAGCTATTAAGAGTTAGAATGAATGAAGTAGTAAATAAAGAGAATTATATTTGGTTTGCAAGGACCACTAAAGAAGTTGTGCAAGTCCAATTATTCTTTGATTCTTTCAAACAAGATTTTATTGAAATAAAGAAATTGGAAAAATATATTTTGAAGAGAGAGAAAAAGATATTGAGTTTCAACAGGCTAGATGACACATTTTTCAACAAGTGGATGGAAGACTACTCTCCAACAATATATTTGTTGCAGATGACGATTGAAGAGAAAGTTGTGGGCAAGGCAACTATCACAAAAGAAGTACAATGGGTTGATGAAGCAGTTCAAACAAATGATAGAGAGAAAAATCAATAAACTACAATAGTGGATATAGCTACCCAAACTAATGATTTGGAAGATAACCAACTAGTTACAATAAATATCTAGATATCAGAGCATGGCACAATAGATAAAGAGCAAGTGGTTCCACAACCCGAAGAACAAAAAAAGGAGCAAGATCAAGCATTAGGTGTAGTGGATGTGTAAGAAATTGCCACAACATAATTGGCCCAACCACAAAGTGACCAATGAAGAAGTCATTCTATTACCAAGATAAAAGATCACCAATTTTTGTCTCTTCTTATGCAAGTTTTGATTGTGACAGTTTTATCCTTTTTGAATCTTTTTACATTCTAAGGACAACTATCATTTTCCCTCTATGCCTAAAGCTTGTTGTAACACACACTATATAAGTGAGTTCCCAAGGATAGAAGAGGGTCTAGGTTTCTTTCATTGCATCAGTCTTTGTAAATTTTTGAGTTGGTCCATGCATACTATAAAGCAGTTCCAAAATTGAATATAAAAGTTATAGTTGTTGGTCTATGTGGGTTATTTTTCTAATAGAGATGATCACTAAATTGTATACACTTTCAAAGAAATTAATATAAATAGAGAGAGTTGATTTCATCCCAGATCTATATTTTTTTTCTGAGATTTAATAGCAAATTTTATTAGAGTTTCAGTTTTAATTCATTCTGAATTATATTTCAATTTGCTTTTGTTGATAATCTAATGTATTATGTAAATGTTTATTTTGAATTTAAAGGACATTATGGTTTTAATAAAAGATACGATAAGTATGAGATTTGGAAATGAATATAGATAAATCTTAACACAAAGTGTTAAGGTAGGATCCAGAAGTATGTGTGATCTTTATGAGTTATAGCCTAATGGATAAGGCACTGGCCATCCTTGTGAATTGATTTGATTGGAATGTTTTGCACAATGCATAAAACTTATAATCAATAAATCTTTTAATATTTTATGGTCTATCTAATAATTGTCATCTTGTACTTGATTCATGGTGTCTAGGATTTGGCAAAATAGCTAGTTATCATCTCTTTATTACCATTCAATTAGAAGAAAGAAGGCTAAGTAATCTATTATTTTTGGAGGCCATGATGAGAATTTTAGTCTAAAGTAAATGAGATTGAATTCCAAAGGTAAACCTACCTGAATCTTGCAGAGTTGAAAGTGGAGAAGACTCTAATGTCTTGTTAGTTGGTCCTTTTATTTTGTTTTCAAAACACCCAATATAGTTTCTAGCTAATTCCTAGGTTTTTTTTGATATCATAAAAGGTAGTTTAAATTCTGTCAAATTAGGAGCCAACACTTAATTATGTCAAGATGATTTCAAGGGAAGCATATAGAGTTATAGTTTGGTGGAAATGAACTCTGAAAATATTCTCATACATAGTGTGTTCAAGGGAGACAGTTGTTGGGAATTCCTATAGGGATTAGATCATTAGTTATGTATTTTATGAACTTAACTTATTTCATCTTATGATCTTTGTTTAGGTGGAAAATAGAAGCATTCAATAAGATTGTGTTCATTAAGTAAGATCTTTACCCTAACATTCAATACAAGACAAGGAAGGGCTTCCAAGCATAACTCTCAATAGAAGTCAAGTTATATTAGCATGACCTAGATAAGATGAAGGGATAATGATGCAAAAATTCAAATTATACTAAGGAAGTACATAAGAAAGTCTCTTTCATGCAATGTTAATTCACCTTATATTTGTTATTAGAAGCTAAATTAATTAAATTAAATTGATTAAAGTGATTAAATTCCATTTTGATTAACTTGCATAGGGTTAATTGATATAATTGCATGAAATATATAATTATCCAAGAATTTAGTGTTAAGATTAACCACAGATAGAAATGAATGATAAAGTGATTACCTTGAAATGTACAAGAGAATATACCTTTTTTCTTTTAAAATTATAGATCTAAACTTGTGATTGAACTTCTGATTGCAAATTCATGATCATAGCAAAAAAAACCCAAAAATGTTATTTTCCTTAGACCTCCACAAAGATGTTGGCTTGGTGGTAAAGTATCCAAACATGTTATGGGAAGATACACATACTCCCAAGACATAGTAGGAAAGTTGACCCAAATTCTTTTGAAATTTCTCAACAAGTAGTTTCTAGATTTGTGCTTGCAAATTTGATCTTATTCTTGCACACAGTAAAACTTGGTTTTTATTTTTGTTGGATGAGGGATTTCCTTGGTCAATACGTAGAGTGAGAAATCAAACTTGAAATTTAAATTTAAAACATGAAAAGAAGTATGAAAATTTTAATATTCATCTTGCTTGAAGAAACCCTTGTCAATAAGGATTTTGCAATGCTTGTGTGTTGTAGATGTTGAATTTACAATAAGGGATGTAGGAAATCTCTAAAAATGTAATGGATCTACTAAAACAACATTATGGAGACATAGATGTAAATGTGAATCAATGAATAAGATAATGAATTTCTCCATGTATATCTACTCCCTTGATGGCCAACAAAATGCTAGATCTTAAAGAAAAACACTCACAAAGGATCCTTGAATCTTGAATGTTTAATGAATGCTTAAAATTCCTTAGGAAATATAATAGCTTGAGTCCTTAGAGTTTCTTCTTGATGTCTTTGAAGTGAATATTAGGAATCTACTCTTTGGTTTAAACTAGTTTTTAGGATCGTAAACAAAGCAAGCCAACAGGGCCACCTGATTTTAAGGTGATTTTAATGAGACAACATTGGCTCCAGGTCCCAAAATATTTGTCTAATAGGTCAACCTACCCTAGAAGAGGTCGACTTAGGTTGACCTATTCTTCTGAAAACTTTCAATATGAGAGTCCAAAGAATTCTAAAATACTTATTTTCAACCTTTCTCCTATATTAATGTTATTTTTTCAAACTTCTCTAAATATAACATTGATCACAAAGTTCTCAAGTATTTGGCTATAACTTCTTTAATAGTTGTTGCCTCTCCCATGTTGGCTTATGAAAATAGTACTATTTCATATGAAATTTGGGAGTGAGACAAAATAATATCTCCTTACAAACATATATACATTTCCAAATCTTTTCAGTTGTCAAAATTTTAAGATATCTATTTAGAGCTTCTACCATACTAGCCAATATGGAGTAAAAAATGGGTCTCCTTATCAAAATCCATTAGGAGTCTCAAAACATCCACATAAAGAAACATTGACTAGGATAGAAATTCTCAAGGATGCCATTACCAAATTAATTAAATGAACCCATTTATCAATAAACCAAGTATCTGCATCGTTGTTGAAAGAAATTCCCAATCCACTCTATCATGAGCCTTAATTATATGAATTTTAATAAATATATTTTTTTTGCTATTTTTTAATGAATTACACTACCACATTAGCCACTATGATACTATCTATAATTTCTCTTTCAAAAATAAATCCTTAATGTTCTTCTAAATTGATCTTTCCCAAAATATATTTAAATATCCATTGGCTAATGTCTTGGTACAATATCTCATAAATTATATCACACAATAATATGGGTTTATAATCTCTAAAATCCTTACACTTCATCTTTTTTGGTATTAAGGAAATAATTGTTTCATTCTTTATATCCTAAATGAAACACTTTTTTCTCTCGATATCTTCAACTAGTTTAAGAATATCCAACCCAATAAAGCTCTAATATTTTTGGTAAACTTATACAGAAAACCATTTGAGCATGGTGATTTATCTAGATTTAATTCAAAGGTGGCTATTTTTATTTCTTCTGAAGTGAGTTCCCACATAAGAATTTTAATATCTTCATTACTAATATATTGAGGGGCACAACTTAAGATTTGTGGCACCACTAGATGATTGTTTAAATTGTTTCTAGCCTAAGTATTATTAAAATGTATCACAACCTCAATTTTATTTCTTCCTCCTTAGAAATGGTATTTCCATTTTAGAAATAATTTTATCAATCTATTTCTATCTCTCTTGCATTTAACATATGTGTTAAAAAGTATATGAAGATTGTGTGTAGCTAACCTATTCTCCCTTTCTTTTTCTTTTCCATATATCTTCTCTTTGGATTACAATTCTATAAGAATTATTATTTCTAATGTAGTCCTTCTCATAAATACTTCATCGAATCACTTTAGCATTTAATTCTTCTATATCATCTTCTATTCTAATTTTTTCTTCAAAACTGTTTTTGAACACTTATGCATTCTAGTTTTTCAGATTTTGTTTCAAAAATTTAATTCTTTTCATAAAACAAATGAAATTGTACCTTTGAAGATTTTGCTTTCTTTCCACTTGTTTTGAAAGATCAACCTACTTTGGGTCCCACCACCATATGCTTGAAAATTAAATAAAAAACATTTCTAGGTTTTCACTTTTTAAAAGAAATTTCTAGTAAAATAGGTAAATAACCTAAAATTTGAATAATGTTGGTTTTCTCCTTTTCACATATGCATCTAAATTTGAACTAAATCTAATTTATAGAGGATATAAAACAAATACATCTACATCATTATGATTCCACATAGCACCAATAACTCATTTTGATCTGTGATCATCCTAGAAGAAACATTTCCATCTATAACAATATTTTACAAGGGTATGTGCAGGATCATGGTGTGCCAAAAAGTGGCGATGTGAAAAAAAGAGAGTTTGAAGATGCCTAAAAGCGCTTCAAAATCTGCTCTGACTTTTTTTTACCTATCCAGGAACCAAACCTGGAAGGTTAAGCCGAGCCTTATCGGATATCCGATTTGATATCGAATATCCGATAATATCAGATATCCAATTTTATATCCAATATCTGACTAATAATTAAAATCATATAATAGTATGATATATTATTTAATATTATTATTGATATAAAATAATAATACTAATATTAAATAATATATCATACTATTATATTATAATAATAATATTATTATTATAATTATTATTATACTATAATATAATAATAATATTATAATTATTATTATACTATAATAATAATATTATAATCGTATAATATTATACTATAATAATAATATTATAATAACATATTATATTATAATATATAGTAATGTAATATAATATATAATAAAAAAGTATAATATATTATAAATTATAATAATATAGTATAATAATAATATTTTATATTATAATATATAGTAAATTAATATAATAAATATAAAATATAATATAAAAATATATAAAATGTAATATATATGTTATATTATATATATTGTCATATCGGATATCCGATGTTGTATCGGATATCTGATATAATATCGGATATCCGATACCTGTTGCATGGATTAAACACAAAATCATAGACCCGCAGCCCTTATTTTCACGCGAATTTTGGCCAGTCGAATCGGATATCAGATACCAAATCGGATATCAGATAGCAAATCGGATTTCAGATATCAGGTATGTTCCCCCCCCTTACTTGTTTTTAACCTAAATTTAATAGATTTTAGCATGATTTTGTTTGTTTTAGTTGAATCTAGGGTTTTTTTTTGACAAAAATGGTTAAAATTTAGATTTTTTTTTAATATATATTACGTTTTGCAATTCAATAGGAATGGTTGATCAAAATGATGACACTGAGGCAGGGAATAATATTCCTCACAATCCACCACCAAACGATCCAGTATCCCCACAAAATCGTCCACCAAATGATCCTCTACCTCCTCAAAACCCTCCTCGAATCGAGGATTTGATAAATGAAAATCTCACTGAGTTGAGAGGTTTGCATAGAACATACAATAATGTACCCGCACTGGCTCCTATGTTATCCACATTAAACACCATAGTGGATAACATTGAAACCCTTACAAACCAACAAAATGCCGCTCTTCGTTGGCGTGATGAAATGCACCAGATGTTTGATGATGGTTTGGATTATGATGAGGTCGCGGCCCTCAACATAACCAAAGACGATTTGGAAAGCCTTTTTGCTAACGCAAAAATGGGTATACCAGTTGACCCAAAAAAAACCAAACTATCGATTAAATGGTGCACAAATGACGCCATACGTGCAAATTTTTGGGACTGTTGGTGGATGGTCTTTGATATCCCTCCACATGGAAATTTAGACATACCATTTTATTTCCTTAGAAAATTATATGCAGAATTTGTGTTGAAACTTAAAGTGAACTATTGGAGCATGAAGCCCAACATGGGCTTAGGACTAGGAGCTCCTCAGGATAGACCCTCTTCCCAGCGGAAGAAACTTAGCACTTTTGTCCCCCCCCCCCCCCCCCCCCCCTGATATCTCCCCCCCTCCTCGAGTGTAGCATCCAGATATTATGGAAGAGGCTAGCTCTCAGACCATCAGAGCCATTCATAGGCTGAGTAGCCTAATGATATCTTAGGCTAGGTCAGTCCTGCCTCCTCGTGTTGATGATGTTGGTGCCAGTTCATCATCGGCTAGCTCATCACACGTTTGTGTGCCTCACACTTGCATTACATGCAAGAATATTTTCCTGGGTCCCATAGGTGATCTTCCTGAGTATCATTTTGTATTAGACGAGGATACACCAGACGCACGTGCAGAGGCTACAGACCCTGATGCGAGAGAGGAGGGGAATGCAGAGGCATGGACTCCTTCGGTGTCGGTATGTGTATACATTTTTTTGTTATGACATATGTGATTTAAAGTTAATTTTTATAATAGAGTAATTTTAATTTTTAAGCCATACTGACTTTTACATGTATGTGATCTTCATTCATGTTTAGTTGATGATCGAGGAGGAGCTCAAACAGATAGATGATGCTACACTCTCAGCCATTTCATTTGGCCTTGAGACATCTATGGTACATTATGTTGTGTTCGCATTTCTTTTTTCTATTTGATATTGTAGCATATATGGTTGCTAATCTTTCTTTTATCTTGCAGATACCACCTGCCCCGGGGGGACAAAGTGCGGGGGGTGAGCCAGCATGCATTGACAAAGGAAAGGCAATTAGATGTTTTCTAATTGATTAAATATTGATGCATTCTTGTAAAATGTTTGTGGTAATCTCATTTAATTACATTATTTATTGTATATAGGGTGTGGCTACTGGTGATGAGCCTGTACAGATTCGACGTCCTAGATCATCAAGGATTTTCATTCGCACAGAGAGCCCCATTGTATGTATAAGTATCATTTATTTTTTATTTTTTTAATTGATGCAGAGGAAAGTATGATTGTTTTTCTATACAATTTCTATGATTTTTTCCGTACCAATAATGATTCATGTCTTGCATATGTTCATTACAACTTAAATAGGCTTATATGCACCTGTCCAACTGACCAAGTTGGTTACAAAGGTTTATTTAATCAAACAAATACCAAATTACTACTTTCCCTCCAAAACTAATATGACCGTTTGAATTTGAAATTCAAATTTCAAACTATAGTTTTTATGCATTCCCTAACTTTCTAAACTATTCCATTGACTCAAAATTGGTAATATGGATTTATTAAATGCAACTAAGTAAATTTCTAGAAAGTTGAAGTTTTTATTGTTTTTTCTCCAAACCACCGTACACTCTGATCTCCCCCTTTCAACTGAGATCACATATGACATATATAAAAGGTCTACATGACCATTGGAACAACCATATAGGCGTTCCCAACCATAAAACAAACAAACAACCACTTTTTGCTAATACTGTTTAGACTCTAAATACCCTATTCTAAGGCCTTTTGGTCCCATGGAGTCACTTGGTTTATAACCACACCAAAATGCTTGTGGGCCTTACATGTGCCTTTATTACAAAACATAGACCAACTTGTAAAATATGTACCAAACCTTTATCCCAACTTCCTAATCTACTTGAATCCTCACTTTCATGGAGTGGCAAGGTGTCCGGCAACAGAGATACTTGTTCCCCCCTGCCACATAGGTTAGGTGCCCTGCACCACCTTTCTCCTCTCTCATTCTGAACACTAGTCCACCAAGTGAGTGATGTTCCTCTCAGTCTTGCTGTTGCTACTTTTACCTTCTTATCTGCCTCTATGTCTTCAAGATCAAAGTAGTTCTCAAGGGCCTCTATCCACCCTAGCACTTCTTCACTATCCATTTTACCCTGGTATATTGGAAAATCAATATGGTTCTTCCCACCATTACCTTGTACTACCTTAATGATTCTCATAAATTTCCTTTCTTCAGGATCATCTGTTGTCTCATGCTCTTGCCTTGCATTACCAACCTCTTCTTCTTCATGGTTCTCTCCATGATTTCTTCCTCTAACCTCTTCTCCTCTAGGTTCTTGCCTTTCCTTTTCTAAGGATTCCATCCTTGCAATAAGCTTTAGCCTCTCTCTTCTCATCTGTCTTTCTTCCCTCACTCTAGATGCTTCAAGTTCTCTCCTCTCTCTCTTCTCTTTTGCCAACTCTTCTCTCAATTCTTCAAGTTCTCTAGCCATTTGATTTTTAGGAGGCATTTTGACAACAAGTTTTCTTCCTTCCCAAGGGCCAACTCATTGATTCTCTTTCTTTCCTCACCAAGAAATATCTGGACACCACTTATGTACCTTTCAACTCTGGGACACACAAGGAGGAATTAGATACACCAAGGCTTCAACAAAGGGACTAGAATACTAAGGATTTTCAAGATTATAGGTCTTGGTCACACTCCTAAACACCCAAACTTCAAAACCCTCCTTAAAATGGCTTAAAAACTAGGGCCTGCTTGTTCAAACCCCAAAACTCAATTCTAGAACATTTTGACTTGTCTAATGACAAGATATGATCATGACAACCTACATGAACCTATCAAATGAGTCATCTACCATATGAAATCCTAAAATCCTATCTCATGCCAATTACAACTTTCTTCCACATATGAGTCCAACATTATAACTTTGTATGCTTCCATGAGCCATAATTGGTGCAAGGATTGCCCAATTGACTTCAAGAGATGTTCCATGACCTCTGTAATGCCTTGGATCTTCAATGTTCCCCTGATGAGCATGGGATGCTCCTGCATCACTTATCTTCATAAATAAATTCAAAACTAATTTACATGATGTTAACAACTACTATTTTGTATCTCATAGGAGACTCCTAGTGCACATGAGGTTCGACAGGACAGTTATGTAGATTTGATGACGTGGCCACTCACTCCTAAGGAGGAGCCTACAATAGTAAGTTGTAGTTTGAATTCATGATTAAATATGTTATAAATTTAGCATGCTATGAATTATAATGTTATAGTTTAAATTGTAGATTCATCTGACAAAGGTATTTGAACATATACAACCCACAATCACAGAGGTACCAGCATTGCCGAGGGCATACGAGAGGACTCCTGATCGACACAGGAGGTCGACAAGAGAGGTATTTATTATGAAATTTTGATAGTATTAATCTCCAATACGGAAAAGATCATTATGCATTTGAGTAATTCAATGTTAGATACGTAGAATCATATAAATTTAGTAGTCTAACTTTGGGTTTTCCTTTTTTGTTTATGTAGGAGGCATCTGATCCACCTACTGCAACGAAGAGGCTGCATTTTGATCATCCTCCAGCACCCTAGGATAGTATAGTTTTCGTAGGATGCATCATGAGACATTTTGAGATGGCATATGCCACATTGTATACAGAAACATTGATATTATACACATTCTGATGGCAGGATCAACCACATTTTGTATATGGATCTATGTATTTTGATATATATATATTTGAGTACTTTGCCTATGGATACATGATCTTTGATATATATTTGTGTAAAATTTTGTCTATGAATACATGTATTTTGATATATATTTTTGTCATTTACGTGCACAATGATATACATATTAATTTAGTATCTAGTATTGTTCAATTTATCATGGATCATGTGTCATGCCCTAAATTTTACTATTAAAAACACAACAATTTTTTATTTTTTTTGTAGCTTATGAAGTCGCATAAGAAATAACATATTGTAAAACAAGGTTATCATTGAATAGGAGTTCAAGACTCATGTGAATAGTGTGAAGGTGTTAACATTTTAGTCACATGTGGTTTTCAAATAGATTGGATGACAGTCTAGTTCAAGTTAGCATCATGAGTCAAACGAGAAAGTTCAAGATACAAAACTCATAAATTAGTGAGGTAATTCATATCCTAACAAGCCTCTGATACTAATATTCTATTAGGGTATGTCGGTTGTATCATATGGACTAGGTCGTGATTCTAGCATGTAAGGGAAGGAGATCAGAATTACTTATTATCCTCATTACCAATGTACACACATTCATTAATCATTACAATATATATTAATGTGACAATTACTATATTACTGTATCCTCATTATCTATCAACATTGCTTCCTCACCAAACTAGCACTCACTACAGTTTTCTAAACACAAAAATTACTATTTCAATACATAAATTAAACTCACTCTAACAAAAGACAATTACTAACTATCTAGCTCATCAACTACTAACTAATCTAGCTACATTGCCATGCTTTTACATTTACTATTTTAATTACTATAATTACTATACTATTACATTTACTTTTTACATTAAATTACATCTAACTATTCACCATAAGCTCACTTTCTCACTATCAATATTATTATTATCAAAGCATGTTAAGATTCAAAGTAGTTTCATAGTACGAATTAGTAAGCACATAAAATGAGGAACTCTTAGTAAGTCTAAGGGCCAATTCAAAGTACTTAACTCAATAATAATTCACGATCTGTATTTAAACACATCCTACTACACCATCATATTGAGTGTGTCAATTTAAATTTGTTAGATGAATTGTTTATGCAAGGATTAGGTGCAAGCGTATAAATAAGGTTTGTATATAACATACCTTGTCGTTCTGACATATATGTATCAATGTATCAATGTGCTTTATTGACTAGATAAAACTAGATTTGAGTTATTATTTTAATCCACCATCCATCCTTATCCTTGATTCTCCAATCCCATCATCCCGACAACTTACTTCATATTAAAACCCTATTATATGTACATCCAATCAATCTTGGCTTTTATTTTATTTTTAAGTTAAATATTTAAATTTTTCATATTCTCTAACATGCACACTAATATGCCTTTATTTATTTAATTACTAATTTATTATTTGAGTGTTGGATGTGACTTAGAGGTCACAAGATCATAACGTGTACCATTCTGTCACTTAAAAAATATATTAGTCTAGGACACTCATTAGTCTCTATATGCTATTATTATTTTTATTTTTATTGGATAGCAGTCTAGAATCTGGGAATATTCTTTAATATTTTATTGCTCTGTATTAAGGAAGGGATTTATTTGCCTTTACCATACATTATCTAGAGAGGAAAATGCATGCCTACAGCAATGTATCTCATAGATTTTATTATGTCTTCTCTTACAACAAACTTCATTTTGTTATATCATAAAATTAATTTGATGATTTTCTTGCTTAGAATTGCATTAAGCTTGGTAATTAAAATCAATGTTATCCATGCATGTGATATGAACATAAAAATTTCCTTCCAAATTATTGAGTGCACAACAAGATTGTAAGCAATCTACTAAGTTTTAAATTTATACAATCAATGGTATCACATAACGTCTATGGATTGTTATTATCAACCAGTCATTTACAATACCAAAAGGAGAAAACTTTCTTTCACATTTTCAAATGATAACAATGATGTCAAAGAAAATATGTGACTCGTACCAATGCTTTCATAACAATATAAACTCCAAATGAAACATGCATATACAACCTTATCAATTATTTCTTCTACATGTACATTAGGTAACAATGATACAATCTCCTTCCATCATAATGGGGCAACATAAGGGACTTTTCAAAATCATAAGGAACATGGACATTGAAAGATATGGACAATGAGTAGCATGAATATTGTACAACATGATCGTTGAGAACATGAACAAGCTGGTGAATCCTCCTTCACAAATGAGGGCACAATGTCAAGTTTTCTCATCCAACATCAATCTGCAAGATGATCATTCCAAGCCATTTCCATTGCTCCCTTGGACACAAATCTGCATATGCAACACAAAAAAAAACAAGGACCATGGGTGCTTTCCACCCAACCATAGGCCTCAAAGAGACCACCCCCGCGCTAGGGAACAAGGCTCAAACTGGGATACACATACAATCTTTCAATGCATAAACATTACATTTCAAACTTGAACAATTTCCCCCCAAGACTATTTCACAATGGCTTCACAAATGGAACCATAAACATAGGGTGAAAGTGTGTTCTAAAATGGAGACTTGCCATACCAAACCATATTTGCAATAAACAATTTTCATGCCCTCTCGGGGCCTCCACATTTCCTCCTCCAAACCCACTACCATTAGCTGTAACTCCTCAAACTTCCTTTCTACACAATACTTTCCTTATCACCCCCAGCAAGATATGAAATGTTATGGCATACAATGGAGCCCATACTCCAAGGTTCTCAATACATTTTTTGAACCCAACTTAAGCCCTTCACCTTGGACTTCTCTTCCCTTCCCACAAGGGTGAGTGTAAGTCCCACGCCCATAACAATACTCAAGCACAAAACAAGAAAACAAAACCAAGTAGAAATAAAACAAGAAATTTTCAAGAGCACATCACATTTTCACAACACAATATCAACACCCATAATACAACAAGGAAATAGACGAAATCCAAACCTCATACTCACAATACTCCACACAATACAACAAGATGCACAATGGTGTCACACTAATCTACATGGAATGAACACCATTGAAGCACTCACATGAATGCTACTCCATAATGCAATGCAATTCATACTCCATTGATAAACTCCACAC
Source organism: Cupressus sempervirens (assembly GCA_028749045.1). NCBI lineage: Eukaryota > Viridiplantae > Streptophyta > Pinopsida > Cupressales > Cupressaceae > Cupressus > Cupressus sempervirens. The sequence continues at coordinate 505,247,529 of CM053793.1, read as the reverse complement.
TTGCATATTTTCTTAACCATGCTAAAAGAAAGAAATGGAAAAGAAGAAAGTTTGAGATACCAACCTTGGTCCAAGCTAGGGTAAGGATAGTTGTAGTAGAGCTCCCCTAATCTCCCTCCAAAACCTACGTGTCTCTAAAATTAGAGAGTGGGCAAACACCCCACTAGTTTGGCCAAGACCCTCTAATAAAGCCTTCCCACTAACTTATTTTAGCAAAAACACTAAGCCACTCCATCCTTATGAACTTGTCTCCTCTAACGGTTCATCGATAGCCCTCACGAGCTCTAAGTTATGACCCTCGAAGGATCGACCTCAAAATGCACTTAGAGCACCTTGAAGACTCCTCGGTACGGGGTGGCCGCAAAGGATGGATGGTCTTCGTGGCCAAAACAAGGGTGTGACTAGGGTTCACCCGCCCATCCGAAGCTAATGGCACTGACGATTCGATGCCAAGATCAGTGGTTTCAAAGTTACGCTGTGGTGCACCTATGAACTGAGGCACACTGCGAGTTTTGGCATCGAGCGAAATTGTTGTGCTGAGTCCAAATGGAATGTGATCTCTCAAAAATGAGATAGGTTATTTTAGGCCTCAGGATCATTGTCCTATAGCATTTGATAGTTCATCGATAGCCCTCACAAGCTCTGAGTTATGACCCTCGAAAGATCAACCTCCAAATGCACTTAGAGCACCTTGGAGACTCCTCGATACGGGGTGGCCGCAAATGATGGATGGTCTTCATGGACAGAACAAGGGTGTGACTAGGGTTCACCCGCCCATCTGAAGCTAATGGCACTGACGATTCGATGCCAAGATCAGCGATTTCAAAGTTACGCTGTGGTGCACCTATGAACTGAGGCACACTACGAGTTTTGGCATCGAGTGAGATCGTTGTGCTGAATCCAAACAGAATGTGATATCTCAAAAATGAGATAGGTTATTTTAGGCCTTAGGATCACCGTCCTATAGCATTTGATAGTTCATCGATAGCCCTCACGAGCTCTGAGTTATGACCCTCGAAAAATTAACCTCCAAATGCACTTAGAGCACCTTGGAGACTCCTCGGTACGGGGTGGCCGCAAATGATGGATGGTCTTCATGGCCAGAACAAGGGTGTGACTAGGGTTCACCCGCCCATCCAGAGCTAATGGCACTGACAATTCGATGCCAAGATCGGCGATTTCAAAGTTACACTGTGGTGCACCTATGAACTGAGGCACACTACGAGTTTTGGCATCGAGCGAGATCGTTGTGCTGAATCCAAACGGAATGTGATCTCTCAAAAATGAGATAGGTTATTTTAGGCCTCAGGATCACCATCCTATAGCATTTGATAGTTCATCAATAGCCCTCACGAGCTCTGAGTTATGACCCTCAAAAGATCGACCTCCAAATGCACTTAGAGCACCTTGGAGACTCCTCGATACGGGGTGGCCACAAATGATGGATGGTCTTCGTGGATAGAACAAGGGTGTGACTAGGGTTCACTTGCCCATCCAGAGCTAATGGCACTGACGATTCGATGCCAAGATCAGCAGTTTCAAAGTTACGCTGTGGTGCACCTATGAACTGAGGCACATTGCGAGTTTTGGCATCGAGCGAGATCGTTGTGCTGAATCCAAACAGAATGTGATCTCTCGAAAATGAGATAGGTTATTTTAGGCCTCAAGATCACTGTCTTGTAGCATTTGAAAATTCATCGATAGCCCTCACGAGCTCTGAGTTATGACCCTCGAAAGATCGACCTCCAAATGCACTTAGAGCACCTTGGAGACTCCTCAGTATGGGGTGGCCGCAAATGATGGATGATTGTTTGAAGACTACTCCATGTGTCACTATCTTTCTTGGAAAAAAAATTGCTTTTGAACATCAAGCTTGCAATATTATCAATTATTGTCAAACTTTTTCAACCTAGTCAAAACATCAAATGCAAATATTTGTTTGCATTTTTTGCTAAGGGGAGTTTCATAATTTGACTTTGATTTTCTATGTCTCTAGTGCTTGAACATGCTTAAAATGGCTCTTTGGTCTTAGAGCTATTGGTATTTTCTAACTTCATGGTCTATGATATGCATACTAAGAATTTCTTTCACTAAATGGTTTCCTTGATCTATTGACTACACAAAAAATTGTTCACTTGTCATCTCTCTTTCTATATGTTCAATACAAAGAGCTAGAAGAGACAAATAATCTTTCTTACCTTCATCTCTCTAAGCACATGATAGAAATCAATTCTAAACTTGAGAAAAGGTTAGAGGAGAATATTGCATTCTTAAATTAATCTCCCTTAAGACCTTTACATACACACGGAGCATTCTTAAATTAATCTCGATGGAAGAAAATTTCATAAAACTAAAGATTCCATAGTGTTGAAACATAAAATCCAAGATCTCATTTATGATGGGATTGTTGATACCTCTAATGACTCATCCACTCATAGCCTTCATATCCAACTTCATATCATGTCATTATGCATGTGCTATCTTGCTTGTTGGCTTTAATTGCTTATCCTACATGCTATCTTCTTTCATGGATTTCATAGCTTATCCCAAATGTGCTTCATACAACTTTTCAATATGAAAGTCTTTCAAAATATTATACAATATTATGACTCTTTATGCTTTCAAATGCTATGATTGGTTGCAAAATGGAAGAAATCAAGTATTCTAATTGTTCATCCGTACTTTCTAGATTTTTCTTATTTGATTAGTTTGATAAAAATAGTTTTAATAATCATAATGTCAGCTTTATGTCAAATAAGGAAAAAACCAAATTTGTAATAAGATATCCGCATGCAATTATCTTTCATATAGTTATAAATGCTCTTAAAATTGTCATTATAGCCTTGTATCACATGCAAATATGATTTGGAAGAACTTGTTCAATATCTTCCTCTTATAATTCCTTACAAAGAACCTACCAAAATACAAAAACCATATACAAAAAACTACACATTTTACATCATAATACATCATAAATTTTAGAAATTCTCCCCAATACCACCCCTCTCCAACTCTTCATGATGTACCTACATTCCAATATCATACAAAAATTAGTAACTTATTGTATTAAACAAGATAATCATCAATTCATTAAATCATTATGAAGAAAATAACATAAGAAGTATATATACCTAGTCGAGTATTCCAATAGGGTCCTCTCTCTGTTTTAGGGTCTCCAACAAGGCTTCATGATCAGCATTAGCAATAGTAAAAAGTTCTTTTATTTTTGGTCTTCCTTGATGCTTCAATAACTTTACATTTTTTGCTATAATAAGATGCGAATATATGAGAATTACTTTGTGCTTCTGATAGTCTTCGAATGCAGGAATTTTGTTCCTTCTAAGCATGTATGTCCGCAGCCATGTTCCAGCAACAACCACTGAACCAGTAGGATACGTGAATCCATCATCATCTGTGATCGATTGTGCAAGTTTTTGTTTGCCTCTTACACAATGTGCTAACCAATAATCAAATTTCTCATCATTCCCCTGTGGTGCAACCAATGCAAAGACATGTCCTGGCTGAAGTAGATCTGATAGATGGTTATGCTCAAGTGAACTTTCCATGTCATCATTTTTGATAGAGGGTATGATAGACAATGGAGTAAGATAATTTGGAGCCCATGTGTCCACCCACTAAGATAATTTGGAGCCCATGTGTCCACCCACTCACTTGACTCACAGTGATCCCAATCACACTGAAAACAAGTATGACAAAAACTTGCTAGTTGTCGTGTCCAAATGGTCCATGTACTAGAATTAGAGCTCCGAAATGAATGCATTTTTTATGAGTCTCTCACTATAGCACAATATGATCTATCACCTATGGACCCTTCTTCAACCAACCAAAAGAACCTGCGTACCACTGAATTAAGAGTCCCCCCCTGTGATAATGCTAAACTACACCAATCAACAATGCTACGAGCATCAAGAAGCTCTGTTGTTGAAATCTTCAATTGCTCCTTAACTAGAGCTCTCTTCACACATGCCCCTACTCCATCATGTTCCCCTTTTCCATGGCCAGACTAAAAAAAACTCCAAATATGCGACACCCCTCTCTTTACGTGCATCCTACACAACCAATAAAACATGCGAGCATTCTTGAATTGACCTGTACAGTTATCTGACCAAATGATATGTCTATCCATAACATTTGCATGCTCGCGTAAGAAATCAAAAAAAATCTTGAAACAATGTTGCACAAACTCGTGAGAGTGAGATCTATCATCACTCATATAAAAATGATACTCTCTAATAATCTTTCGATTATCTTCCGCACTATCAAGGGCATGTCTATATGTTATGTGAACAAAAATTGCAATCTGAATAGAGTTGTAATACTAAGATTGTGTCTCATTTTGAGGTTGCAATGTGTAGTTCTCAGCAAAATCAACAACTGATATAATAGTGCCAATGGGAAAAGTCTCCTTACACGTTCTAAATTGTTGATCCAACCACTGAGACCTGTGACTATGTCTTGCATACTTGTAAAAAAGATTTTCCTTGAAATCTAAAATAAAATTAGCTACATTGATATCTTTTCCAACCAATTCACATCTAGAGCTCTCACTCCCACTCTTCAATGTGTATTTCACCATTTCATAGACCCTTTTTTTCACTATTATCTTTCCAAGATCTTGTTCACACCCCTCATGGAAACATGTGTCAAACTTGGATAAGCCACCACATTCTGAACACTTTTCATTTAAGCAAGCATTTTTATAAAAGGAACAACCATCAACTCTACAACATAAGAGTTGATCTAACAAGTCTCTTGATGATTTTGGAAGCCCACTAGCCCCACAATCCTCCAACATTTCTTTACTATGCAAAGTAGAACGGATGGAGCGTAATAGTTCATGGTGCATAGAAAACTCAACATGATATTTGCAACAACATGTATTTCGAATTTTGAGAGGCACACAATAAAATGGCTTCAAAGATTCAAAAGCCCTTTGTGATATATGAACACTTGGATGACTCTCTCTAAATTGTTTGAACAACATAGTTTGACTTACCTCCAAATAGTGTTTAGGATGTGGCGTGCGGTCTCTGATGCCAATTCTCAATTTTAAGACATCTTTAGCATTGGGTGATACTCGTGAGTTAGAGTGCCAAAATTGTATAATTTCTTCCTTCACATCGTCAGATAGCTTCTTATCAAAATGTGGAAGTCTCCCACCAAATGCCCATGTTTCATTTTGAAGAGGATTATCAATTTTCTCTTGTCGACTAAGTGCTCTTCTCAAAGTAGTACGATTTAGATTCAAATCAATACAAGTGTGTCTCATATATCTACCCTTTCTCAAATGATGACTTACCAAAGAGGTTGTAATAACCCTTCGAGCAGCTCTATTATCCTTCTCTCTGCTATTTTTCCCAACGCTATTGAGAGCACTGAAAATATTCTTCACAATAATGGCATTTCTTTCCAACTTTTTATTGACACGAATTTTAAATTTGGAAAGCATAGGTCTCATCTTTTGCATCTTTAATAAGTGCATGAAAAGCTGACATTGCTCTACCACTGTCTTGTTGCCGAAAAATATCTGATATAGTCTTGAAGCCCATAACCAAATAGTTCTTTCTGATTTTTTTCCTTCCAAACTAGTCATAATCGTTTCATCAATTTCAATTATCCATTTTGGTGTTTTAGAACCTTCATGTCGATTATAATTAGGAGATATGTACTTGTGCATTAGTTTCCTGTGCATTGTCATCTTCGACATGGTCAATTATGCAATTTGGATTATGACTTGGTGGCATTTCTTCTTCAAAATTTTCAATCTCTACATTTTCAATTTCCGCATTATCATTTTCAATAGGTATATTTTCATTCCCCAACTGTACATTTTCATTATCTGACTCTATGATTTCACCTTCTATTAATTCATCGTCAACTTGATTGATATTTAGCATACCTTGTCTTTTTTTTCGGTGTTTCATTTTGTCCTTTTCCCTATATGCCGCAATGTCTTCATTGGATATCTTCTTTTTATGTTTATTCTTTTGATGACTATTGCTCCCCATTCAGATGACAAATTCGAACACCTAAAGTTATATTTTCGAATTCTTTTCGATTGGTTGGGCCCCAAAATGCGACTTTTTACAAATCTCGTGAAAAAAGAGGTTAAAAAGTAATGTTGTCGGGTCTGTGGGACAGTCAAATATTTAAAATTGATGCTAGTAAAATCAGATATCTGATATGAAATTGGATATCCTATCCAGGATCGGATATCTGATATAAAATCGGATATCCGATATAGAAAAATGACTTTTGGGGGGAAAACTTGCTAAGGTTTCCCTCCTTTGCCACAATAATATTAATATTATGAAAATATTTGGAGGCAAACGACTAATTTATAACTAGGTTAATAGTATATTAGTATTAGTATAAAATATCAATAATATTAATATATAATAGTATTAATATACCTATAGTATAAATATTATTATTACACCTATAATAGTATTAATATTATTAATATAAATATAATAATGTAAATATATAGTGTTTATTTATATTAAGCTACAATATATAGTATTAATATATATTATTATTATAGCTATAATATTATTATTATTATTACTATACATATAATAATATTAATATTTAGTGTTTATTTATATTATAATTATTATCCTAAAATAGTATAAATAGTATATCCTAAAATATTACGTTAAATATACTAAAATATTATGTTATTATATAGATATATTAATAACATACATATTAATATAATAATATTTATAATATATATTATATTTAATAAAAATATTACGTTGTTATATATATATATTATATTATTATACATATTAATATAATAATATATAATACAAAGAGGGTTGTCGTTTTATATTATTACTCTATGACCCCCTTTGACCCATATTACCCATTCGAATATGTCCCTAGGGGTCCGAGGACCCCTAGGGACATATGTCATCGTTTAATGGGTCAAAGAGGGTCATAGGTCACCCTATGACCTCCTTTGACCCATATTACCCATTCAAATATGTCCCTAGGGGTCTTAGGACCCCTAGAGACATATATCGTCGTTTAATGGGTCAGAGAGGGTCATAGGTCACCCTATAACCCCCTTTGACCCATATTACCCATTCGAATATGTCCCTAAGGGTTCTAGGACCCCTAGCGACATATATCGTCGTTTAATGAGTCAGAGAGGGTCATAGGTCACCTTATGACCCCCTTTGACCCACATTACCCATTCAAATATGTCCCTAGGGGTTCTAGGACCCCTAGAGACATATATCGTCGTTTAATGGGTCAAAGGGGGTCATAGGTCACCTTATGACCTCCTTTGACCCATATGAATGATTCGACTATGTACCTAGGGGTCCTAAGACCTGTAGGGACATATATCATCGTTTAATGGATCAGAGAGAGTCATAGGTCACCCTATGACCCCTTTTGACCCATATTACCCATTCGAATATGTTCCTAAGGGTCCGAGGACCCCTAGGGACATATGTCATCGTTTAATGGGTCAAAGAGGGTCATAGGATACCCTATGACCCCATTTGACCCATATTACCCATTCAAATATGTCCCTAGGGGTCCTAAGACCCCTAGGGACATATGTCATCATTTAATAGGTCAAAGGGGGTCATAGGTCACCCTATGACCATCTTTGACCCATATGAACGATTCGAATATGTCCCTAGGGGTCTGAGGACCCCTAGGGACATATGTCATCGTTTAATGGGTCAAAGAGGGTCATAGGTCACCCTATGACCCCCTTTAACCCATATTACCCATTCGAATATGTCCACCTATGACCCCCTTTGACCCATATTACCCATTCGAATATGTCCCTAGGGGTCCGAGGACCCCTAAGGACATATGTCGTTGTTTAATGGGTCAAAGAGGGTCATAGGTTACCCTATGACCCCATTTGACCCATATTACCCATTCAAATATGTCCCTAGGACCCCTAGGGACAGATGTCGTCGTTTAATAGGTCAAAGGGAGTCATAGGTCACCCTATGACCCCCTTTGACCCATATGAACGATTTGAATATGTCCCTAGGGGTCTGAGGACCCCTAGGGACATATGTCATCGTTCATATAGGTCAAAGAGGGTCATAGGTCACCCTATGACCCATATTACCCATTCGAATATGTCCCTAAGGGTTCGAGGACCCCGACGAACATATGTCATCGTTTAATGGGTCAAAGAGGGTCATAGGTCACCTTATGACCCTTTTTGACCCATATTAGCCATTCGAATATGTCCCTAGGGGTCCTAGGAACCCTAGAGACATATATCGTCGTTTAATGGGTCAGAGAGGGTCATAGGTCACCCTATGACTCCTTTTGACCCATATTACCCATTCGAATATGTCCCTAAGGGTCCTAGGACCCCTAGAGACATATATCGTCGTTTAATGGGTCAAGAGGGTCATAGGTCACCCTATGACCCCCTTTGACCCATATGAACGATTCAAATATGTCATCGTTTAATGGGTCAAAGAGGGTCATAGGTTACCCTATGACCCCATTTGACCCATATTACCCATTCGAATATGTCCCTAGGGGTCCTAGGACCCCTACGGACATATGTCATTATTTAATGGGTCAAAGGGGGTCATAGGCCACCCTATGACCCCCTTTGACCCATATGAATGATTCAAATATGTTCCTAGGGGTCCTAGGACCCCTAGGGACATATGTCGTCGTTTAATGGGTCAAAGGGGGTCATAGGACCCCCTTTGACCCATATGAACGATTCAAATATGTCCCTAGGGGTCCTAGGACCCCTAGGGACATATGTCGCCGTTTAATGGGTCAAAGGGGGTCATAGGTCACCCTATGACCCCCTTTGACTCATATGAACGATTCGAATGTCCCTAGGGGTCCAGGGGTCCGAGGACCCCTAGGGACATATGTCGTCGTTTAATGGGTCAAAGAGGGTCATAGGTTAACTTATGACCCCATTTGACCCATATTACCCATTCGAATATGTCCCTAGGGGTCCTAGGATCTCTAGGGACATATGTTGTCGTTTAATGGGTCAAAGGGGGTCATAGGGTCCCTAGGGGTCTTAGGATCCCTAGGGACATATGTTGTCGTTTAATGGGTCGACCTATGACCCCCTTTGACCCATATAAATGATTCAAATATGTCCCTAGGGCTCTTAGGACTCCTACAGACATATGTCATCGTTTAATGGGTCAAAGGGGGTCATAGGTCACCCTATGACCCCCTTTGACCCATATGAACAATTCGAATAATTCCCTAGGGGTCCGAGGACCCCTAGGGACATATGTCGTCGTTTAATGGGTCAAAGAGGGTCATAGGTCACTCTATGACCCCCTTTGACCCATATTACCCATTCGAATATGTCCCTAGGGGTCCGAGGACCCCTAGGGACATATGTCGTCATTTAATGGGTCAAAGAGGGTCATAGGTCACCCTATGACCCCCTTTGACCCATATTACCCATTCAAATATGTCCCTAAGGGTCCTAGGACCCTTAGAGACATATATCGTCGTTTAATGGGTCAAAGAGGGTCATAGGTCACCCTGTGACCCCCTTTGACCTATATTACCCATTCGAATATGTCCCTAGGGTCCTAGGACCCCTAAAGACATATATCGTTGTTTAATGGGTCACCTATGACCCCCTTTGACCCATATTACCCATTCAAATATGTCCATAGGGGTCCTAGGACCCCTAGACACATATATCGTCGTTTAATGGGTCAAAGAGGGTCGTAGGTCACCCTATGACCCCCTTTGACCCATATGAACGATTCGAATATGTCCCTACGGGTCCTAGGACCCCTAGGGACATATGTCGTCATTTAATGAGTCAAAGGGGGTCATAGGTCACCCTATGACCTCTTTTGACCCATATGAACGATTCAACTATGTCATCGTTTAATGGGTCAAAGAGGGTCATAGGTCACCCTATAACCCCCTTTAACTCATATGAACGATTCAAATATGTCCCTAGGGGTCCTAGGACCCCTAGGGACATATGTCGTCGTTTAATAGGTCAAAGGACCCATATGAATGATTCGAATATGTCCCTATGGGTCCTAGGACCCCTAGGGACATATGTCGTCGTTTAATGGGTCAAAGAGACCTATGACCCCCTTTGACCCATATTATCCATTCGAATATGTCCCTTGGGGTCCGAGGACCCCTAGGGACATATGTCGTCATTTAATGGGTCAAAGAGGGTCATAGGTCACCCTATGACCCCCTTTGACCCATATGAACGATTCAACTATGTCCCTAGGGGTCTTAGGACCCCTAAGGACATATGTTGTCATTTAATGGGTCAAAGGGGGTCATAGGTCACCCTATGACCTCCTTTGACCCATATGAACGATTCGACTATGTCCCTAGGGGTCCTAGGACCCTTAGAGCCATATGTCATCGTTTAATGGGTCAGAGAGGGTCATAGGTCACCCTATGACCCCCTTTGACCCATAATACCCATTCGAATATGTCTCTAGGGGTCCTAGGACCCTTAGAGACATATATCGTCATTTAATGGGTCAAAGAGGGTCATAGGTCACCCTATGACCCCCTTTGACCCATATGAACGATTCGAATATGTCCCTAGGAGTCCGAGGACCCCTAGGGACATATGTCGTCGTTTAATGGGTCAAAGAGTGACCTATGACCCCCTTTGACCCATATTACCCATTCGAATATGTCCCTAGGGGTCCGAGGACCCCTAGGGACATATGTCATCGTTTAATGGGTCAAACAGGGTCATAGGTCACCCTATGACCCCCTTTGACCCATATTACCCATTCGAATATGTCCCTAGGAGTCCTAGGACCCCTAGAGACATATATCATTGTTTAATGGGTTAGAGACCTATGACCCCCTTTGACCCATATTACCCATTCGAATATGTCCCTAGGGGTCTTAGGACCCCTAGAGACATATATCATCGTTTAATGGGTCAAAGAGGGTCATAGGTCACCCTATGACCCCCTTTGACCCATATGAATGATTCGACTATGTCCCTAGGGGTCGTAGGACCCGTAAGGGCATATGTCGTCGTTTAATGGGTCAAAGGGGGTCATAGGTCACCCTATGACCCCCTTTGACCCATATGAACGATTGGAATATGTCCCTAGGGGTCCTAGGATCCCTAGGGGTCCTAGGACCCCTAGGGACATACCCCTAGGGACATAGTCGAATCGTTCATATGGGTCAAAGGGGGTCATAGGGTGACCTATGACCCCCTTTGACCCATTAAATGATGACATATGTCCCTAGGGGTCAAAGGACCTATGACCTGGGACATAGTCGAATCGTTCATATGGGTCAAAGGGGGTCATAGGGTGACCTATGACACCCTTTGACCCATTAAACGACGACATATGTCCCTAGGGGTCCTAGGACCCCTAGGGACATATGTCGTCGTTTAATGGGTCAAAGGGTGTCATAGGTCACCCTATGACCCCCTTTGACCCATATTACCCATTCGAATATGTCCCTAGGGGTCCTCGGACCCCTAGGAACATATGTCATCGTTTAATGGGTCAAAGAGGGTCATAGGGTGACCTATGACCCCCTTTGACTCTTATATATTAATAATATACATATATATATTAATAATATACATATTAATATAATAATATATATATATATATACATATACATATTACATTATTATATTTAATGAAAATATTATGTTATTATATAGATATATTAATAACATACATATTAATATAATAATATTTATAATATATATATTATATTTAATAAAAATATTACATTGTTATATATATATTATATTATTATACATATTAATATAATAATATATAATATATATTACATTTAATGAAAATATTACGTTATTGTATATATTAATAACATACATATTAATATAATAATATATAATACGTATTATATATATATATATATATATATATATATATATATATATATATATATATATATATATATATATATATATATATATATATATATATAAATTACGTTATTATATTTAGTAAAAATAATAATAATATATATTATATTTATAGATTGTAATAAGATTAACATAAGATATTATTATATATTACTAGATTATATCTTGTATGTTTACATTACGTTATTATATATATATAATATTAAAATATTCCTTTACATGTTGATATAAGTGAAATAATTTAAAAATAAAAAACTAGAACGTTTAAATCGAATTTCCCTCCAAAATTTGAAATTTTTTTGAATTTGACTACCGAGCCATATCGGATATCCGATGTCAAATCGGATATCCAATTTGAAATCGGATATCCGATTTCGAGTCGGATATTCAATCAGGCTTGTTATTTACCAAGCCTTCCCAGTCAACCCCAAAGACGTGTTTATAGAGAGTTTTAGTGATACTCAGACTTCGGGTAGCCGTCTGACAATGTTATTTTGATCGAAATTGAATGAAACGAAATGGGTTTTTTAATATCGCTCTCTAGATTCCATCAATATAATTTCTGTCAAATTCCGAGTTCGATAAGTATTTATTAGTTAATTATCAATGAAGATTATTGTAAAGTGCTGATTGACATACTGAATGAAAAATAGCTATAACTTTCAAATGGTATAACATTTTTTAAATCTAAAAGTTGCGTCACATTCTATACTTCGCCTAGTATAAGAAAAAATAAATAAATAAATTTGATCAAATTTTCTATTAGTTAGGGTGGTCAGGCACGGAACTTTTTTTAATCCGAAAAAGTTTTGGTAGAAAATTCATATTTAATTATTTATTTGGAATAAAAATATCAAAAAATATGCGTCACATCCGGGCATGAGTCTAGTTTTCATATCTATAATTATATTAAAAAAATATTATGATTTGATTTTGATTAATGTGGTCAGACATACACCTACTTTTTATTTTCGCCCTGAAATTTTCTTAGTACTGCATTAAAATTCAAACTTTTGACCAATCAATTATTTTTTTCTCCTGATAAGGCCTAGTAGTTTAGAAACTACATTCAATTTTCTACAAATTATTTTCTTACAACTTTTTGATATAAAGTCCATAACCATACATAAACCTGATTTGCTGATTTTTCACTGCCACTTAAGGCCATAGTTTGGTACACCATGATCTTGCACATACCCACAAAATATATTCCAATAGAGGCATTAATTTATTTTTCCTGAAACATATACATATCTGCCATTTTTTTTTTCATTTAGTTCTTTATTAAACACCTTTTGTCAAGGGTTGAAAGGTCCCTAATATTCCAATATAATTTTTTTTTATTGTCCAAGGGAGTTCTAAAGTTCAATGGATTATCTAAGAATTTTTTATGCATAGAAATACTTTCTTTGTAGTCTCATCTTTCCTCTTTTGTTTATTGGTTTTTCTACCTCTGCATTTAGTAGTTTTTTGGTAAAGAAAAGGATCTTGAATAGCTCAAAATTTTTGGCTCCAAAGAACCAAAATTCTTCAAAATTTTATCAATCCATATCTAAATGTCATTACTATCTAGAGCACTTCATAATTTATTTCTCTAGTTTTCCTAGTGTCCTATTCAATAGATAAATAGATAGATGAATGCATGCATGCATATATGTATACATACTATAACGTAAAAAGATATGGTATTTTAGTGTATTGTTAATTTACCAAATCTTTTATGCAGATTAGAGAAAGAGAAAGAGGGACCTTCAAGCATAACCTTCTAGAGGACCCAAATTAAATTAGCACTATCCAAATGGATATAGAGGTGTTAATGTTAGATCCAAGCCACTTCAAATGTGGATGCTAAGGAGTCTTCTTTCAATGCTTATTTTTTCCCTTTATTTTTTATGTGTATATTCACTAATGCCAAATTGGATCAAGTGATCTAGTTCAAGTGATTTGAATCAATATAAATAAATAAATAAATAAGTATGGATGATAATTATGCATGTGTAAAGATATATGTGATACATAAAAGTAAGAAAAATAACATGACAAAGAAGGAATCTAACTAATCTTGAGGGATAGTACAAGAAATCAATTCAGATATAGAAATTGACTTTCAATCCAGAAAATAATCTTAAATCATGTTGGATCTAAGATCTGGAAGACAAAATCTATTGCCCATGAAAATGAAGGTTCCATGACTAGGTTGCCATGTACTTGGATTGTGTAAAATTTTGAGATTTGAATCTCTAACAGAAATATAACACTAACTTTTCTAAATTTCATCCCTAAACTTGTAAACCTTCACCTTCACATGAAAAATGGAGTTTTATTGGGGGAATGGGATTTCCTCAGTCAAGCTCCTATTTAGGAATCAACCTTGAAATGAGAACACATTATAAAGTAAGACAAGTCTAAATATTCACCTTACTTGCCAAACCTGCATGAATCGATTCAAATCCAACATCCACAAAGATATATAAATGATTGTGATGTAAATGTAGGATGTAGGATGTCTCCACACATAAAATATTTCTACAAATTTCAAATCATATATCAATGCATGTAGGTATTGTTAAGTTCATAATAGGTTGAATGCCAATGTAATGGTGAATATAAGTCTCCTTACTTGATGACCAACTCAACTATCCCCTAGAATAAAGAAGCTAGATCTATACAAGGAAACACATTTTTGATGACATGAAATGAGGACTTCTAATGGATTGTTGCCTTTTTTGCTTGAACTTCTTGATTGCACCTTGAAAGAATTCTGTTAAAATAAACTTGATGAAATACTTATGGTTTGTGTGTATGTTATTTATAGATGTAATGAGTGATTAAATGAGGAGTGGGATTCCTTTTATATTCATCTCAAGATCATAATATATAAAAAAGGGTTAATCACAAAGGATGGAAAGAGATAGAAAATCTGAAATGGGCTCAAAATCCCAAGAGGAAGAACCTTGAGTATAGATTGACCTTGACCTAGATTCTAGAGGCATATTGCATTAGAATATCCTCTAGGATCTCAGGAGTAGAGAAGAAATAGTTATAAATAGACAAGAATTTAAGGAAAAGAAATTATTCAAGCATAAATACATCTATATCTAAAAGATCACCAAAATGGGGCCTATAAATTTCTTATAGCTCCCAAATTAATGGGTGCTTAATTTTGAAATGGTACATTTATGCCCCTACTTTAGCAGGAGAAGGATCCAAACTCATCCTCATGGTAAAGTATGTTAAATGCATAAGATGGTCTTACCAAATCTAAGGAGAGAAGAAAATAATGTTAGAATGATTTAGAATAACTGGTGGGTGGGGGGGGTGTTAAATTAGTTATCCTTAGGTCCATATGTACCAATTCAACTTTTAACTGCTTGACACAACTTAATCCAACTCATTAAATAACTCAGTCAATGTAGAAACTCATCAATAATTTAGCTATATGTTCTTATATATGTGTTAACTAACATTAAATAAAGCATCTATAAAAATAACATGCATAGAGTAACATTCACACAAGAAAATAACACTTTGACACTAGGATTTAATGTGGAAATGCAATTTGGGAAAAACTACCAAGTACATGCTACCACTTTTTCACTCTTCTAAAGTGCGCTCGGTTAAGAGCTAACCTTGTTAAAGGGTACAAAACACATTGTTAAATGTGACTTGTTAAAGGATTTAATCACCCTATCTTCTTCAACAATGTAGCAAGATTTCTTACCTTTATCTTTATAGTCTTTGTTACCTCAGTTGTCTCTATTGTCTCTCCTTCCTTAGTACTTGAAGTCTTTCCTTTCCTCCTTGTCATCTCTATCTATACACCTTACAAAAATATGATCAAATTTGTTGCATGTAAAAAAGATAATAGGAAGTTTATCTTTTTACTTGCCTTTTCCTCCTGGTAGCCTTCTAGCCAATAATGCTTCAAGTTCATCAAGATCACCATTAAATTTACTATCACTTTCTATAAGTCTACTTTTCTTCTTTCTCTTGGACCATTAATGGTTAGTTGAGCTTTAAATGCATATTCAACACTAGTAGGGGGATAGTTTTTGATAAGGTAAACAGGTTTTAAGGGGTCCTGAAACCCATAAGTTTAACAACAAGAAAGGCTGAAAATAAGCGAAAAAATGCCCAGCCAAAACATAAGCCTTACGGCTGAAAATAAGCCCAAAGGCCCAGCCCGAAACAACTGCCCACTAAAAAGGCCAGAGAACCAACCAGAAAAACAGAGACCAGACAAAAAGCCAAAGCCAGGAGAAACAAAAACCAAAGGACAGAGACCCAACTAGTAGGGGGATAGTTATCAAAATTTGACAATTGAAATGTAGTGAGTTTACCAATTAGATTATCCAAGGTCAGATCATTGCCAGGTGTACATCTTAGTTCTTGAATTGCAGATACTATAATTGCAATATGAAGTAAATTCCTCAATACCTTGCTTATCAAAGTCTCATCAAATATGTCTCCTTTAGCTCCTTTAATAGCATTCACAACTTCCTTGATTTGACCACAATATAGTGCAAGAGTTTCACCTTCTTTCATTCTCATGTCATCAAATTTTGCTCTCAAACATTTTGCCTTTTCTCTCAATACATTTTTGTCTCCACCATGGATTTTTGCCAGCTTGTCCCACATTTTCTTTGTAGTAGTGTATTCCTTCACATCATCAAATATAACATAACTTAGGGATTTTACTAATTAAATCATCATTTGGTTGTGCTCCTACTTCTCTTTAATTCTCTCAATTGTTATAGGTCTAGGCAACTCAATGTATTCATTGTCTTGGTAGTATGATGTGGAATATCCAATACCAGATAAGTACAGTCTCATTAAGTGTTTCCATGTAGGTAAGTTCTCCTTGTTCATCTTGGGTATCTCTCTCTTGTAAATCTTGATCTTTGACTACAAGTTCCTTCAAACTTTCCTTACAATCACCTATTCTCTAATACCAATTGTTAGAATAATTTAAAATAACTGAGAGGGGGGTTGGGGGGGGGGGGTGAATCAGTTATGCTCAGGTCCATATGTACCAATTCAACTTTTAAAAACTTCGGCATGACTTAATCCAATTCATTAAACAACTTGGTCAATATAGCAACTTGTAATGAACCCAAATTAGGGGTCCATCATTTATCTACGACTTTTCCTTTTATCTGTATCATTTTTTCCATATGTTTTTCTAATCTACTTATCTAACTCCTTATATTAATGTAAAACAGAAAATAAATCTGCATATTTTAGCACATTTTCATATTTCTTCACCCTATACTATTTTTGCACATATCTGCTCTACACTTCGCTTTTTTATACTCCTTATTCATAGCTGAATCTATTCCTCCCCATTCAACCGATGACTCTCTTATTCCTTTTATCTCTTAGTCATTTCAGGTTGTGATTTTTCAAAGAGTCACGTCTTCTTATAAATAAAACAACTCTTCATTTAGACTTTAATCACACTACTAATATCTTTCAATAATAGTGATGCCTCTTTAGAAAACACACCCTTCATTCTAATTAGTTTTTAACTTGAGAAAAATGTACTACCGGGTCCTTGAAACTTTTAATAATATATTAATTTTATCATTTTTGTCATTGATTCATACCTATTATCGTTGCCTACTCATTGCTTCTATTCATATCATGACTGGTGTAACATTAGTTTGTCTTGTCACTGCTCTTTTCACAAATCGTTATTGTGGTCACCATATTCGTTGCTTCTATCACTTATAGCAATCAGGTGTTTCACTATTCCACACTGCTCTTGATTTATCTTTTTAAGTATGTAATGTATTTAATATGGCTTACAGTGATGCTAATGTTATTTCTTATTTGTCTGAACAAGTATGCTAGTATATTCAATATCACATAAAGCGATGTTATTGTTGTTTCTAATCATGATCCTCAAATGTATGTAATTGTCTTGAGTATTGCTGTGTCTGATCTAACCTTTGGAAATATGCAATGGTGGTGCTCTTCCTGATTTCTTTCCTTAATTATATGCAAATTGATTTGCCAAGAGGCCAACGCTCAATCAAGTGATCCAATAAGGATTTATATGAAAAAAAGAAAGTAATTGATTATTACGTGAGCATGGGATCAATCTCCATTATGTATCTTTCAAGATTGAAGAGTTGCATGGTTTCAAATGCTTAAGAGACATATCTCTTCCTAATCATATATCTTCCCAAAATAAGAAGATCTATTTGTTATATAAATTGCATCTTTTCATGATACCAATAAGACTATAATGCAAATCGCTTTTCATAATTAATGATTAAGCACTACTCTCTCCAATTGTTGTTAACATAATCATTCTTAACCAACCCTTAATTGATCCTTCTTATACAATGCTAATATATTTTCCCTTGCTTAATATGATTGATTCAAAGCAATATTAAGTAATGCTTATGATATACATTGATATGCCTTCTGATGGTAATATATTGACTTTTCAATATAATAATTTTATTATAATAATATCATTATATAATTATTTATTTATATTAAATTTAATATTTATATTAAATTTAATATTTATATTAATAACACAAAATATTTATATTATAATATATATTAATTTAATCAATACATTATTATTATTATATTTTATCAAATTACTAATATTATCAATCTTTTATTTATTATATTTTAATACTATTATCACATTATAATTATAATGTAATATCATACTGTATGATAATAATATTATCATATTATTATTATTATTTTATTTATTAATAATGATTTGACCTTTAATATTACCTTATTACCTTAGTAACGTATTATTATTATATCAATATGTGTTGCATAAAATTGTAACCAAGATTATGCAAACCTCAAACTATGAACATAACAATGGAGAGTATGTTTGGTATGCTCTTAGGAACACAATAATGGATGAATCTCTTGGATGTGTGAATACAAATGGAAAATATACCTAGACTAGATGATATGAGAAATCAAAATGACCAAATGATGATGCAACGATAAGAAATTCTAATAGACCTCTAATGACTCCTAACTCATTCAGGGTTCTCTTCGTCAGGAAAGCTTGAGACAAGATATCTATTTAAAGTGGATGGAGGAAGCATCTAGAATGTGCTTAGAAACCACTAAGAGATAAGGATAGGGATTGACAACTAAGCACAGGAGATAAGGATAAGAATTGACAACTAAGCACCTTATCTCACATTCTAGATAGATGGATAAGACTGATGAGATGGCATATGTGTGTAGAAGGTTCCTATGGTGTAGACAACATGTGCTTAAAAGATGTGATGACAACTCATATGAATGCACATACTTCTAGGCGGTTTGAATAAAGATTAAATTAAATAAAATTTAATTTAATCAAGGTCTAGAAGAATTAATGGGAATATGGAGGATTTTAAATAAATAAAATTTATTTAAAAAAGAATATGTCGAGAATCATGTGTTAATTTAAATTAACACATTAGAGCTAGGAGTATTTAAATTAAATTTATATACTTAGACAAAAATGAGCCTTATTTAATTAAAATAATTTAATTAAATAAGTAGAGGAATGTGACTAGTATTAATTAGATTAATAAAGTCATTCAGGACAATTTTTGATGTCTACACAATAATATATTATTAGTTATTCTTTAATAATATATTATACCATTAACAATATATCAATATTTCTTTTAATATATTATAACATTAAGAAATAATATATTTATTTATTCATAATAATTTACTTATATCAAGGGTATATGGAAGAAGGATAGACGTGCGTAGGATTATGGATGGAAAAGATATGAATGAACATGAAAAGAGGATGGGAATATGTATGCATATGGATGGAAAATGGATGCATGAACATGAACGTGACAAGGACTATGGAATGCAAGATAGGGATATCATGTCAAGATAAAACATATGGAAGAATGTAGGAAGTATATAGGATAATGTATGGATAATGAACACCAAAGGATAGTGAACAGTAAGATGGGAGCATGAAAGGATATGTATAGAAGGTTTGTAAGGATGAAGCGCAACGGAAAGTGTAAGTCAAGATCAAAGATGGGAATAACAATGGACAATAGATGGAATATAGAAGATAGGTAAGGAAGAACAATATGGATGGAACTTGCCCCTAGTGTAGAGTGCAAGTGGAAAAAGGGAAGTTAATGGATAGGTAAGTGAAAGTGGAAGACAATGGATACATAGTAGGAAAATGAAGGGAGGACTCAAGCATCTAGGTATATGGATGTATCCCTTGATATTTATGCTTCTTTAATTTGTTTATTATTATTTTTATTTTCAAGGACTTGTTGGTATTTTCTCATAAATGTTGATAGGGTAAGGAAAAGAATGCTAAAGTGAATTAGGGGAATAGAAGACAATGACCTATGAAAAAGTTTGGATTAAGGGAGTTGAGTAGGTAGGAGGAAGACATGGTTAATGGATACTAGGTTGGAAGACTTGTGAAGGAAGTGGAAAGATCTTCATTGGCACACACCTTGAAGGGTGGTGGAAAGGAGTAAATTGTGAAGGATGTGTAGGAGAAAGTTTGAATTTTGGGATATAGGGACCCAAAATGGATGAAGGAGATGATAGAGTTGGGATGGCGGATTTGGTGTATAAGGACCCAAAATGGATTTGGAAAATGGAGGCTGGGAGAATTTATGAAGGAGGGAGGCCTTTGGATTAGCAGAATTGGATGTCATTTGGAATCTTTCTTTGAGATTCATTGCTACATTAAGTAACTTTGGTATCCACATAACTTTTGTACGTTTGATTTTTAGCCTTTGTGGCTTTTTGATTGCATTTTGGATCTAATTTTTCTTTTCTTGGACATGTCGCTTAGATGGGACATGTTGATCCTTACGCTTTTGTGGATTTTTAACTTTGTTTTCTTTTTCTTTGGCATCCAATTTGCTTCCATTTTCCATGGTATGGGTGCATGAAGGTAAATAAGATGGAGAACCTATAGAAGGTGAACATTGGAAGGAATTCAAGGATGTGCGCCTTTGTTGATCTTTACTAGGACTATGAGGGGATAAATTGGAAAACGTGGATAAGGTAGAAGGATGTATATAAGGACCCAAGATGGAAGGAAGGGAAGAAGGGTTTGACAATGGAACATAAGGACCTAGAATGGATGGACTATAAGAACCTAGAATGGATGGACTATAAGGACCTAGAATGAACTTGGAAGATGAAGCAGGAGAAGTTTTAGATGTGGAAGGAAGAGTTTTGGAATTGGAAAAAGTGGAAGGTGTACCAACATCTTGAGGAATTATTTTTTTAAGGGGATACTTAGTATTCTCAACGCAAGATACGAGTCTAGGTGTATGGGGTTCATGAGGAGATTGGATAGGTGTAATAGGATCATGTGAAGGAGTAGGGTTATGAGGGGGATTATGAGGAATAATAGGATCATGAGACAGAGAGGGATCGTGAGATATGGATGAAGGGGTGCATTGATCTTGACTTGGAAGAGGATCATTGAGTGGAACGAGTGGATTGTGAGATGGAATAGGTTCATGAGATGGAATGGAAGGAGTGGAACTATGAGATGGAGTACTTTGATCTTGACATGAAAGAATATCATATAGCTCAAGGAGTGGATCATGAAATGGACTAGAATCATATGAGGACATGGAAGGAATGGAATCATGTGGTGAAAGAAGATCATATAGCATGGTAAGTGGATCATCATATGTGGGCGTGGAGGAAATGGAATCATGAGATGGAGTAATTTGATCTTGACATGGAGGAGTATTAGTGAATGGAGTGGAGGAAACTTTTTCATGAAGGGGAATATCAATGGATGCTAATGCTGGAGATGGAATGGAATCGGTAATGTGCGTGGTAGGTGTAATGTCTTGATCTTGATTAGGAGGGAAATCAGAAGAAAGACTAGGAGGGATGGATGAACCTTGAGGGATAGTGGAATGATGGGATGGAGAAGTGCTCAGATCTAGAGGAGAAGAAGAATCAATAACATCATGCTTTGAAGGAAGGTCTTGAGATGGAACTGGAGGTGTGGCTTTGGGTGATTGGCTCACATTATGCTGAATTTTCAATCTAGCCAAAAGTGATGTGAAATACCCCTGACGAGGTGGGGATGACATTGTTGGAGGCTTAGGAGATGATGTTGTTGGAGTATTAGGGGATAATGTTATTATAGGATTAGGATTTTGTGGAGGTGGAATTATGGATAAAGGATTTGGATTAGGTTCATAGCAAGGGGGATTACATGGAGGATTAGGATTGGATGGGACATGAGAACTAATGCCTTTGAAATATGAGAGACAATTCTTCATTTCCTCCATTTTATTGGCAAGGGTATTTATGTCTGAGGCATTGTGTGGGCCATAAATGGAATTGTATGGAGGGATATGAGAGCTAGAAAATGAAGGACACATAGCAAAGAAAATGACCTTTTCCTGCGGACTTATTTTGTCCAAGAGTGTGTTCTTTAGTTCCTCAATTTCTATGGCGAGGTCATTTATGACGGAGGAATTGTATTGGCTATGGATGGAATTTTCTACAGATGAAGGATAAGGAGAAGGATTTCCCTTGTCAAAGGTAAGAGAATGATGAACATGAGATAGATTAGAATTGAAGTGTTGAGAAGGAATTTGATATGGAGGAGATACGAGACCATGTTGTCGTGCAATATTGGAAATCATTGAAAGAAGCGGATTTGAATCCATGAATGCAAGATGAAAAGTGATGAAAAGATTTGAAGAGGGAATATGAACTTGGAATTAGGAGCTTTGTGCTGATTGGACTTTGATTTGATTTGATTGAATTTGAATTGATTTGATATTGATTTGGTTTGGATTTGGATTGGATGAGGGTTTGATTTGATTTGATAAGAACCCTATGATAGTGCAAACAAAGTGAATGTTTGATTTGAATGAAAATCCAATGATAAGACAATGCTCCTATGTCCGAAGTAGAATATGTGATGTCAAATTGAAATAGAAGAAGACGTGAATGAAGTTTTTGAAAGATTGATTATGACTTGGATGATTGAATTTGACAAGGAATTGGATTAGAAGAATGCTGATTTGAAGGATCGAATTAAGAATGCATGATGAGCTTGACTAGGGAAATTGAATATGAATAATGATGAATCATGACTAGGATGAAGATTAAGAATGTGATTGAATGACAAGGAAATGATTTAGATAAATAAAGAGGATGAAGATGTCAAGCAACGTTTTAAATGATGAAGGTAAGATATGTAAGAGGGAACAATGTCTTGGCTGGAAGGAATATGTGACGTGAAATGATTTGGAATGATGATTAAGAAGAGGTTTTTTTATTTTTTTATTTTTTTTTTGAAATGTTTTTTAAATTTTTTTTTTGGATTTTTGAACTTTTATGATTTTTTTTTTTTTGAATTTTAGGTTTAAAATGCAAAAGCAAACAATGAAATATGTACAATACAAATGTGTTTCAAACACTCCAAACACACCAACAGTCCTATAAGGTTAAACTAGGCTGTACAAGGCTCAACTAGGGGGCGTCCTCGATATACGCAAGGTATGTGAGGCTCGAATCTATAGATGAAAGGAAATACTGCCACACAGCCGGGGGGAGACGGTAACCCAATCTCCTCCTTCACTTCCCAAAGGTATAAAGTTCTTTGGGGCTTAGCCAAGAGGGACAATATTACACTTCCAAGAGAGGTGTCTTTCGATTCACCTCCCAATTTTTATACTCCGCCAGAACGCTAGAGTTGAGGTCATCCCAAGGGGTGATGAAATCCCCAAGCAAGCCTCCTAAAAAAATAAAAATAAAAACAAGTCCACTTATTTCTTGTGCACCCAAGATCACCCAAAGACGCGAGGGGAGAGAATACGTAAGTGGACCTGGGGTTAAAAAGACACTTGTTCGTTATCCAATGAATCTTAAGTTTTCTAATCTAATTGCAAACACACATGATTAGAATGTACAAGGTTCTTTCAATGTTGCAAAAATCAGGCACACGAAAAGCAAAAATTTTTAAAATTTTTTTTGAATGTTTTGGCTAAAATAAAAATAAAGATCTAAATGTCTTTATGCACAAAATAAATTTGATTCTAAATAAAAGTAAAGGAAATAAAAAGCAAATTTTTTTTTTAATTTTTTAATTTTGATTTTTTTTTTTAAAATTTAAAAAAGAAAAGAAAAAGAAAAAAGAAAGAGCCAAGAACACTTGAAAGCTTATATAGGAAGCAAAATACAAAAATTCCTTACAAGAGTGCCAGTGTACTGCAATGGATTCTGCTCATCTAAAAAATATAGCGAAATCTGCCATAACAGTTGAATAAGAGAATGAGTCTTGCATAAGTAATTTAAAAATGCAACAATTTATCAGAGGTTGAACTTTCATAAACAGTGGAGAAGTTCCAAAGTCCAGATCTGGTCATATCACAGTGACACAAACAGCCACGTCCACTTAAATCCAACTATTGAGCTCCTGCAAGCACGTAGATATCATAGATCTGATTTGAGGGCTAGGGAGATTGGGGGGCAGCAGCGGTGGCTGCGGGTGGTTCAGGTGCCGGCGGCGGCGACCTCTACAGGCTTCTTCTTTTTATGTGCAGGAGCCAGCGCCGGAGCTACAGGCGGCGATTCCACGACCAGCGCTGGACTGGGAGTTTCCACTGTTGGCAATGTTTTGTGCTTTGGAGGGGCGTGGATTGGCGCCTCCGCTGGTGTAGCCGACAGAACGAAGACGAAAACTGGCGGAGCTACGGCCGGGGGTTTCGTTGGCCCTTCTACTGGAGCCTTTGGGGTTTTCGAAGGCGGCGGCGTGGGGAAGGAGAGGGAGCCGCTGGAGAGGT
Organism: Cupressus sempervirens; assembly: GCA_028749045.1. Taxonomy (NCBI): domain Eukaryota; kingdom Viridiplantae; phylum Streptophyta; class Pinopsida; order Cupressales; family Cupressaceae; genus Cupressus; species Cupressus sempervirens. The sequence continues at coordinate 505,222,794 of CM053793.1, read as the reverse complement.
GGCAGCGCCGGGAAGGAGAGGGAGCTGCTGGGGAGGCGGCTCGGGCCTATGAAATGCGATTTTTTTTTTTTTTTAATTTTAATATTTATATTTTTAATAAACACACCCTCATTATATTTATTTTTTTAATTTTCTTCTCCCCTCCCCATTAATATGCACTAACAAAAAGAAAATAACCCCTCTATCTCAAATTTTTTTTTTTTTTAATAACCTAAATGGCATAAAGAAAAATGAAGAAAACCTACCCCAAGCCCCTATACTTTATTATTATTATTATTATTATTATTATTATTTCAACAAAGAAGAACAAAATGTAGGGTACTCGCCTCATGCGCTCCAAAGATGGTGACGGACCTCGTGGCTTGATTAGACGCTCCTTACACAAGTTAATCTCCAACCACGAGCCTCCAACCTTAGCTTGAACAAATTTGAACCCGTGAAGTGGGTCCCACCGGGCGTGCCAAAATGTGTTGCATAAAATTGTAACCAAGATTATGCAAAGCTCAAACTATGAACATAACAATGGAGAGTATGTTCGGTATGCTCTTAGGAACACAATAATGGATGAATCTCTTGGATGTGTGAATACAAATGAAAAATATACCTAGATTAGATGATATGAGAAATCAAAATGACCAAATGATGATGCAACGATAAGAAATTCTAATAGACCTCTAATGACTCCTAACTCATTCGGGGTTCTCTTCGTCAGGAAAGCTTGAGACAAGATATCTATTTAAAATGGATGGAGGAAGCATCTAGAATGTGCTTAGAAACCACTAAGAGATAAGGATAGGGATTGACAACTAAGCACAGGAGATAAGGATAAGAATTGACAACTAAGCACCTTATCTCACATTCTAGATAGATGGATAAGACTGATGAGATGGCATATGTGTGTAGAAGGTTCCTATGGTGTAGACAACATGTGCTTAAAAGATGTGATGACAACTCATATGAATGCACATACTTCTAGGCAGTTTGAATAAAGATTAAATTAAATAAAATTTAATTTAATCAAGGTCTAGAAGAATTAATGGGAATATGGAGGATTTTAAATAACTAAAATTTATTTAAAAAAGAATATGTGGAGAATCATGTGTTAATTTAAATTAACACATTAGAGCTAGGAGTATTTAAATTAAATTTAAATACTTAGACAAAAATGAGCCTTATTTAATTAAAATAATTTAATTAAATAAGTAGAGGAATGTGACTAGTATTAATTAGATTAATAAAGTCATTCAGGACAATTTTTGATGTCTACACAATAATATATTATTAGTTATTCTTTAATAATATATTATACCATTAACAATATATCAATATTTCTTTTAATATATTATAACATTAAGAAATAATATATTTATTTATTCATAATAATTTACTTATATTACCCTAATTAGGGGACATGGCAGTCCCCCCTTCCTCAAATTGCTTGTCCTCAAGCAATGATTGTTTATACTAAACCTTAATTGTGAATTCAATATACAAGTTATACACTAGAATGAAAGAATACCTAAGGTATGCATGTAGTTAATGTCATAATTCATGAAGTAAATATCTAAGTACTTGTAGACACTAAGCATACATGAAGAAGATACATTAATGCATGAAGACACGAAGTATACACAATGCAAACACAAGATGCATGAAGGCACAAAGCATACACGATGCAAACACATCATACATTCTTGTTAATTTTCACAATGAAGTAGAGTAACGGAAATGATGTATAAAATATACTTCCCTAATATGCCTTTTGATCATGGACATGCAACACAAATAATTATTAGCATATAATGGTTCTAAAGAAAGATGAGTCTTGTGGCGATCCTTCCTCTCATTTACATAATCCTTTGGAAGGAATCTTTCTCTCTCTCCTTATTATGATCATCATAAGATGGTAGATTTACGATGCAGAGGGCGCGTGAAACAAACTCCAAGCGTATCCGACAAGTGCTTGAAATTACTCCGCCTCTCCCTCCACCAACTCCCTACCTTAGGATATCATAATGTGGATGAGAAGATGAGTATTAAATTTAATTTACTTAGTTCATTTGAAAGATTTCTTCTTATAGTACACAAAAAACTTTCTCTCTCCTTGTTACGATCATCTTGATGGTAGAATGACGATGTAGAGGACGCGTGAAACAAGCTCTAAGTGTATCCGACAAGTGCTCAAAATTACTCTGCCTTTCCCTCCACCAACTCCCTATCTAAGATTACGTAATTTGGACGAGAGATAGACTCTCTGTACTATAATTGAAATGTATTCTAATTACTATGTTTTCCTTAAATCAACATATTTATATTTCATTTTTCATATATTCTGATTTCATTTCTTTGTAACTAGGATCATTGATAGATTATTCAATATTCTTTACAAAAATGTGTCAATAATAAGAAAGTTACTAATAATAATCTTTTATAGGATAATAGTAACATTTCATATTAATAGCTTCTCCAAAATAACTATATATATATATATATATATATATATATATATATATATATATATATATATATATATATATATATATATATATATATATATATATATATATAACTTACCTCATGCCTCGTGTGATAGGGTGATGATGTGGAATTTTTTAATAATTTCCCTCTCATATTCCACATTAACATCCTTAAGGAATAGATCAAAGCAATTAGCTTTAATAGTGAGAAATGAAATTCAAGTGATGAGTAAATAAATGTAATACTCAATAATTACCAATACTTATCTCATATGCATCAAATCATGAATTTGCCTCCCTATAGTCTTGCTTGTATCATTTGATATATGATATCAAGTTATTAAATAGTATTATTTGAAAATATCCTCATGAACTACCATCATGTTTATATATTCACATATATGTAGATAGATGATATTAACATCCCATGTACTCTAATATATATAGAGTTCCATATCTATTTCATTATTATAGAAATGCTATAATTCCTCCAAATTATTTAGTTTCATACTTATGATCACTAAATTCCTTAAATCTATATTAATTCAGACATATACATACATATCTATATATATATATATATATATATATATATATATATATATATATATATATATATATATATATATATATATATTCCATTAGATTTTCATATACTTATGTTCTCATATTTAAATATCTATCATATATATTAACATATTAATGATATGAGAACCTTAACATATATATGATGATAAAAGAATTTAAATAACACATTTCATTATGTTTAAATAACATATTAAACATCTTACCTACCTTCCTAGAACCAGGTATCAACTCTTAAGGGATCTCTGCTTTCTATATAATGGCTTTGTATGATGGCTTCTCTAATCCTTCCACGGGATGTCCAATGTTTGATTATAAGAAGTGCGGGCAACTGGAATTATTTACTGATACTATAGCCTCTGTATACTGTTGCCAGTTACCAGTTGTATAGGCCGATTCGACTGATAGTGTATTTAGGAAGAGAGCATATATGCAGTTTAGGCTAACAATACTCTTTATTGCCTTCTGTCTTATATGCTTATTTTCCTTCCCTTTTATCTCCTTTTGATCGTTTTGATAATATTCTATTATTTTATAATTTCTGGTAACACAAATACATGCCATCACAATCCACGTGCTTTTGAGTCCATCAACTGAGTATTAATAGGGGCTCTCAACATTTAGTTGCTATTCAGACCAGAGATATGTATCTCCATCGAGTTTTTCTGGTTAACATGATATTTTTCTTCAATGCACACACATATTTGTAGTTAGTGCTAACAGTTTCCCTATCACCACCATATCACATCAAACATAGTATGTTTAAACAGATTTTTGGACATTCTTTAAAATGAATCGACACCATTAAATCATGTAACTAACTTTCAATTAGGTAGACCCTTCACTGCATTCAAACCATTAAATCTAATTGCCTGATATCGTTTGTGTCATCAACTTGCAACACTCACAGGTTGAATGAAATAAAAGTTTTTATTCTTAAATCTGCTAGAGACGATTCATAACATTATCGAAACTATTTTATTAATCGTAGCCTACTTTAGTTTTGACATCGATTTACAGCCTGAAAAATATTAAACATTAATGTATTCAAAATTTGTCCTCATCGACTGTAAGTCACCACGTTCCTACCATGCTCCTCTATTTTGTCTCTTCCCGTGACCACGATAATTGACAAAGTGCATCCATTTTCATTTAGTATTGCTTTGATATAGACATTAAATAATCAATATGTTGCTGCAAAAGATTAGTTTATGGTTACTATTGCTGTTTCCATGCCAAGAAATAACCTTATTAGGCTGTCAGATAAATGCACATGCAGGCAACACAATGAAGTTTAAAATTTGTCTATTCTTGTCAAGCACATTAGATGAAGACTAAATCGATTTTTATCAATCTCAACAACCCTACTGCATATAAATTAGTTCCTGTGAGTGTATCACAATTCTTTACATCTTTCAACTGATTGCATGATCACTGTTTAAAGTAAAGCAAGCTCAAAGTCTAGAATCTATAGGCATCATAGACTAAACGTCTTCATGTATTAACAGGCTGGTAGGATGCTAGCTCTGATACCATTTGTAATGAACCCAAATTAGGGGTCCATCATTTATCTACGACTTTTCCTTTTATCTGTATCCTTTTTCCCATATGTTTTTCTAATTTGCTTATCTAACTCCTTATATTAATGTATAACAGAAAATAAATCTGCATATTTTAGCACCTTTTCATATTTCTTCACCCTATACTATTTGTGCATAGATCTTCTCTACACTTCACTTTTTTATACTCCTTATTCATAGCTGAATCTATTCCTCCCCATTCAACCGATGACTCTCTTATTCCTTTTATCTCTTGGTTATTTTAGGTTGTGATTTTTCAAAGAGTTACGTCTTCTTATAAATAAAACAACTCTTCATTTAGACTTTAATCACACTACTAATATCTTTCAATAATAGTGATGCGTCTTTAGAAAATGCATCCTTCATTCTAATTAGTTTTTAACTTGAGACAAATGTATTGTCGGGTCCTTGAAACTTTTAATAATATATTAATTTTATCACTGTCATCATTGATTCATACCTGTTATCGCTGCCTACTCATTGCTTCTATTCATATCATGACTAGTGTAACATTAGTTTGTCTTGTCACTGCTCTTTTTACAAATCGTTATTGTGGTCACCATATTCGCTACTTTATCACTTATAGCAATAAGGTGTCTCACTATTCCACACTGCTCCTGATTTATCTTTTTAAGTATGTAATGTATTTAATATGGCTTACAGTGATGCTAATGTTATTTCTTATTTGTCTGAACAAGTATGCTAGTATATTCAATATCACATAAAGTGATGTTATTGCTGTTTCTAATCCTGATCCTCAATTGTATGTAATTGTCTTGAGTATTGTTGTGTCTGATCTAACCTTTGGAAATATGCAATGGTGGTGCTTTTCCTGATTTCTTTCCTTAATTATATGCAAACTGATTTGCCAAGAGGCCAATGCTCAATAGAGTGATCCAATAAGGATGTATATGAAAAAAATAATTAATTGATTATTACGTGAGAATGGGATCAATCTCCATTATGTATCTTTCAAGATTGAAGAGTTGCATGGTTTCAAATGCTTAAGAGACATATCTCTTCCTAATCATATCTCTTCCCAACATAAGAAGATCTATTTTTTATATAAATTGCATCTTTTCATGATACCAATAAGACTATAATGCAAATCGCTTTTCATAATTAATTATTAAGCACTACTCTCTCCAATTGTTGTTAACATAATCATCCTTAACCAACCCTTGATTGAACCTTCTTATACAATGCTAATATATTTTCCCTTGCTTAATATGATTGATTCAAAGCAATATTAAGTAATGCTTATGATATACATTGATATGCCTTCTGATGGTAATATATTGACTTTTCAATATAATAATTTTATTATAATAATATCATTATATAATTATTTATTTATATTAAATTTAATATTTATATTAATATCACAAAATATTTATATTATCATATATATTAATTTAATCAATAAATTATTATTATATTTTATCAAATTACTAATATTATCAATCTTTTATTTATTATATTTTAATACTATTATCACATTATAATTATAATGTAATATCATACTGTATGATAATAACATTATCATATTATTATTATTATTATTTTATTTATTAATAATGATTTGACCTTTAATATTACCTTATTACCTTAGTAACGTATTATTATTATATCAATAATATATTATTATTTATTCTTTAATAATATATTATACCATTAACAATATATCAATATTTCTTTTAATATATTATAACATTAAGAAATAATATATTTATTTATTCATAATAATTTACTTATATTACCCTAATTAGGGGACATGACACAACTCATCATCAATTTAGCTCTATGTTTTGTATATATGTGTCAACTAACAATAAATAAAATAACTATAAAAATAGCATGCATAAACTAATATTTATACGAGAAAATAATACTTTGACACTAGGATTTAACATAGAAACCCAATTTGGGAAAAACCACCACGTAAAATGCTACCACTTTTTCACTCTTATGAAGTGAGCTTGGTTAAGAGCCAACCCTATTAAAGGTTACAAAACACACTATCAAATGTGACTTTGTTAAAGGATTTAATCACCCTATTAAGAGTGGCTTTGTTAGAAGACTTTGGATCATTCCATTAGAATGCCACCTTGATTATAGGATTGACAAAATGACTATTAGGTCAACCTTGATAAAAGGATTTTGACTATCATAATGGTTATAAAGTAATAGCAGGTTTGATATGTAAAACACAAATCACTTTGCAAATTTAGATCTCCATTCATTCCTATGTTGGTTCATTGATTGACCTCTATTATCATCTCTATCACCGATCTTATTGGCACCTCCTAAAGTCATCACACTTCACTAATCTCTTCACTTCACCTCTACTACTCTAATCTTTATAGGTTCCCCTTAATATCACCAATCAACAAAAAACCAACCATATAAAATATCTCTTATGCCTCCTTAAATAGGTAATTTTTATCTTTTGCCACTTAAACATCACCGTAGATCTTAGGGTTAGGTTAGATTCATCAAATCCTTTCATCATATTTTTCTCATTTTCCCTTCTTGATACTTCTAGAAACTTCTGATCAAATCCTTTCCTTAGATCACATATAAAACTTTTATCATGCATTAAATAAATGATCTCATAAATCCTTATCATCCATGCATTTTGATCATCTCAAAAATTCAACTAGGCCAAACTCAAATTCAATTCTTTCTCAAACTATAACTTTTGATGTCACTTGACAATCACTAAGTTCTTCTACTCGGTCATCACTGTGTAGCTCAATATACACTTTTTCTTTCTCACTCGTCATCTACTTTCTCACTTAGCCATTACTATGCTTGGTTGCTACTAGCATTTCCTTCATCAACTTGCTTGGAAATAACTAATATTTGTCTTAAACTATTTGTTCAGCTTCTACTTAAGTTCCTTAATCTTCTGCTTCAAATCCTTCATTGACTAACCAACACTAATACTCAGTCAAGATTAGAGTTTTACTCAACTTCATATGATTCCATTCATACATCATTTCACTTGTCTTCTTTACTTCATGTAATGATTAAACAACACATTATCCTGTTAACGACTAACTTATCAAGTGCCCATTATAATTCCATGATACTTAACTCCTTGCTTCGCAACAAAATCACTAGCTCACCTTTGTATCTCCTCTTTTCAAATCATATTCATCAATAAAATAATATGGAACTCTATACTATTAGTAAACATCTCTCCAATAGGTTTGAAATTATCTCACCAGTAAGTTTGACATCAATGACAACATAACAACTATTCCAATTGTAGTTTCCTACAACAATAGAAAGCCCCCACAAAACTCAAGTCCTTGTTAAATAAAAAACTAACACAAGAGAGACATCGCTAAAAAAAGGCGAAGAAGGGGTGTGATTTCCTTCCCCAATAATATTTTTGTGTCTTACCTGATCCACACAAAAAAATATAATTGAGTGGTCTAGCAGGTTTGTGTGCCATGCTATTCAATCCTATAAAAAACTTTGTGTCTTTTGATAGATTTGTGTATGTGTGTTCATCATGAATGGATCAAAGTCTTTAATCTATGAATATTGGTTTGTTTATACAACCAATGGATCAACTAATCTATCACCAAGGGTATTGGATAAGTTTATGCCAATATAGGTCAAATGGTCTAGAAAATTGTGTTTTAGTAGTCAACTAATCCAAAATATGTGAAAAGGGAGAGTAACTCTCCTTAGAGAAAGTTGTAGTATGCTAGTGGGCCCTATATGGAATGCTTAAAATGAACAAAATATATGCAATATGAAGGCTAGGTATGTCCCCTCTTAATATTGCAAAATAAGTGCTAATTTGGTATCTTAAGGAAGTGATGAACAAGGATAAATCATTTTAAACATTAAGAAAGTATCCAAAAGCAACACCAAGTCCAAATCAAAGAGAGGATAACTCTTATGAATCCACTGAATGGATTAATGCAAAGAGATACTATTTGAAATTAAATTCCACCAAGATAGTTAAGGGGGGTGTGAATTAGTTATCTGATCAGTACAACTTTTATCAACCTTATTAAACTTTAAACATGTGATCAATATAAACAAAAACCATAAGAAGATACACATACACAATAGCACCAGATATGTTAACTAGGGAAACCCTTGATTAGAGGGAAAACCCCAATGGGAATCATAACCAGAAAATGATGTGCTACTATATAAGTTCCTTGTAAGAGGATGGACTCTATTAGGAGCCAATAAAAACATTTAGTACATATATGTTCTTGTTAGGAGACTTTGAATCCTTGTGAGGAGATTCCAACCCTATTAGGAGTTGTGCCAACCTTGTTAGGAGTTCTACTAACCTATTAGGAGCTGTAGAAGGCAGAGGTACCTAGTTTCCAAACAGCTTTAGGGGCAAGACCACTGAACTCACTGTATAATTAACCTCTATATTATTCCTTTTAGAATAATAGAAATGCAACTAATCTTAGTAACTCAAACTCTTGCTCTATCCTCTTATCATACCAATATCACACAAAATACTTCTCAGATCTCAATACCAAATCTCCAACTTAACATCACAAGGATCTCTTTGATCACTTCCTCACATTTATCAATCTTCACGAATCCAATACAATTCTCTTAGAACTCATACATAAACATCACAAGGAAAATAAATTTCCTTTATACCATGTCCACAAAATAATTCATCGATTCAGTCTTGAGGCTTTCCCAGTTAAAATTATAATAGGACCTCAATAAGATAATATAATTCATTACATCTTTTCATAATTACAAAATATTGTTAGCTCACAATCGTCACAACTTCTCACATGTGTGACCTTAGATTTTGCATACTTGATGACATCATCATCATGTTCTCTTTTATATCTATCTAAGTTCACTTATCTATATTATATCTCTATTAGGAGATACAATCCAATTACCAAAAATGGTTGCTTAGATACTCTATCTACACACTATCTTTTGTAAATCATTAATAACTCTCACATGTCTTCGAATTTCTACATGCACACTTATCCACATCATCAGGACACATCATATAACATATCCTCAATTATGCGTGACCTCATCGTCAATACTTGATCTATATGACCTCATTCTCTTCTTGCTACTCTATCAATATTCTCAATATGTTGACATCAATGACAAACATAATCATGAAAACAACACACAGTCATGCTAAGTATCTCTCCGCTACTCCAACAGTGCTAGGATACTCCCCCATAGGAATATCATCAACATTCACACTAACAATCTCCCTCTTTCACATTAATGGAAACATACATGAAAAACATCTAAGTTCCAAGAATACCCAATATAACTCTATTGTTGTTGTTGTTGCTCTCATCTATTTCAAATCCTCTTCATCAATCAAATCTAAAACTCCTAGGAACAATTATTTCTCCCCCATTGATATACTTATCTCAATAATAAATCTTTTCCCAATTGACATCAATATAACTCTCCCTCATTTACAGGAGATTCTGTAATACGAATTCACTTCTCCTCCATGTTTTACATGCACTAATTTCCCCTCATTTTGTATGCTTTTATTTCAATCCATTCTCTCCCCAATATTTAGGAGATGTTTTTCATGCACTCTCTCTCCCACTAACATCAATGACAAAGGCATCATTATGTCAATCTACTACTCAAAGTCTTTAGCCAACCCAAGTGTCCAAAGACAATATTCAATACCAACTACCAAGATTCCTTCATGACTCTGCTCAATCTCAGATACTCCCCTACAATAGAAGCATCAAGATTTAGTCCATATAAACAATAGTGCTTTGTACTACTAGATTGATGCAATCTCTACATCGTATATTCTGAAGTAGGCAAGGGCATAACCCCAAGAATACCTCACAAATACTCAAATTTATCCTTAGGCAAAGGCTTCATACAAATATCTGCAATATGCTCCTTTTAACATATTATGATCTAATCTCTTTCTCTAAAACTATCTCTCTTAGAACATGGCACTTAATCGATATGTGCTTTGTCTTAGAATGAAACACAAGATTCTTAGACATACTCATTATACTTGTGTTATCACAATGTATGATAATAGGTTCTAAAATATTTATCCCAATACCCTTCAACATGCACATGATATGATTGCAATTGTTTTCTACTGCTACATACTTTATTTTTATGGTACTCTGTGAAATACAATCTTGTTTCTTTCTTAGGAAAGAAACTAATCTTCCTCCAAGGAATATGCTCCACCACTTGTACTATTTCTATCATCTATACTGCCTACCCAATCCACATTAATATAAGAACATTAAGTAAATTCATTTGATAAAATCATACCATAACCCAAAATTAGTTGTACCCTTCAAATATTTGAATATCTTTTTTACTGCTACATAATGTGATTCCTTAGGATTGGCTTGAATTCTTGCTACTATACCAACTACATTTTCTATACTTGGTCTTGTGTGAGTCAAATTTATAAACTTCCAATCATGGATTTATACTTCTTCTGCTCAACCGTAGGTGTCTCATCTTTTCTAGATAACTTGTGACCAGTTATCATAGGTGTACCAAAAGGATTACAAATTTCCAATCCAAATATCTTCAACAAGCCTTTCAAATACTCAGTCTATGATAGGAAAATATCATCACTATTCTGCACAATCTATAAACCCAAGAAATATTTCATCTCTCCAATCATACTCATCTAAAATTCATTCTTCAATTCATTAGAAAATTTGTCACTTGCTTCATCATTACCTCCAAAGATTATATCATCCACAAATATCACAATGATCAAGAAAACCATTCTCAATTTCTTTCAAATATAAGTTACTATCTGTAGCACCTTTAGCAAATCCTAATTTTTTGAAATACTTATCCAACCTTGCATACTAGGTTCTATGTGCTTGCTTTAGTCCATACAATTCTTTCTTTAGTTTGCATACCATATATCCTTTTTCTATCAAAGGAAATCCTTTAGGCTGCTCAATGTATACTTCTTTTTCAAGTTCTTCATTCAGTAATTTTGACTTCACATCCACTTGATACACTTTGAACTTTTTGTTTGCTACATAAGCCAAGAAAATTCTTACTCCTTCAATTCTAGCAATAGGTGCAAATATTTCTTCATAGTCTATTCCCTCTTGCTACAAATATCCTTTGCATAGTAGTCTAGCTTTTTTTCTCACAACCTCACCTTTTTCATTCATCGTGTTCCTGAAAACCCACTTAGTTCTTATAACATTCTTAACCTTAGGTCTAGGGACCAATTTTCATGTTTCATTCTTCACAATCTAATCTAGTTCTTCCTACATTGCTTGAATCTGATGATCATCCTTACATGCTTCATCTGCACTCTTTGGTTCAACTTGAGAAATCAAATATAATTCTTCATGTACTCCATTTCTTGTCATAACTTCTTTGTCTTTGCTTCCAATAATCTGATCAACAAGCTGATTCTTTGTCAAACTCTTGTTTAGTGTAGGTGTCAGTGTCTCAATTCTTAGTTTTTTTCTGGGTTCAAATCTTGGTTCCTCTCTCTATTCCATAGCTTGAATATCATTCTACAAATCATTGTTAGTCTCATAAAAGGTCTCAACATTTTCTTGGATAGGCTTAAGATTAGCTTCTTCATCATCAAAATTATAATCAAGCATTCTCTCTTGAACTCCAAACTTCTCATCCCCTTTTACATTTGTGCTTTCAACAATAATCTTAGTCCTTTGATTAAAATATCTATAAGCTTTTCTTTTTAATGAATAACCAAGGAACATATCTTCATCTCTTCTTGCATAAAACTTACCAATGTCATCATCTCTCTTGATATAACATTTACTTCCAAAAATTCTGAAATACTTTACTGATGGTGCATGTCCAAACCATATTTCATTAGGTATCATGTTCATACCTTTTCTGATCTACACTCAAGTCATTGTATACATTGTTGTATTAAGTGCTTCTCTCTAAAATGTTTTTGATACATCATTCTTAAACATCATAGCTCTTGCTACTTCTGTTAGAGACCTATTTCTTCTCTCAACTATAGCATTATGCTCAGGACTCTTAGGGGTTGATAGCTGCCTCTTAATACCATTCACTTCACAAAAGGTGCTAGAATCATTCGAGGTAAATTCTCCACCTCTATCAGATCTTAAATATTTAATCTTTAATGTAGACTTATTCTCAACTCTATTCTTAAACAACTTAAACTTCTCAATTTCTTTACACTTTTCTCTAAGGAATGCTACCCACATCATCCTAGTAAAGTCATCAACAATAATCATGAAGTACCTTTCACAATATAATCCTCTTGTCTTTGTGCGACCCCTAAAATATGTGTGAAAAAATCTCCAATTTTGTTGTTGTAGTGAACTTCTTGCTAGGAATAGAACTTTTCTTTTGCTTAGCCATAACACATTCCTTACACACAACATTAGTAGGCTTCATAATTTTTGGTAATCCCTAACAAAAAATGTACTAATTTCTTTCAAAATATTATCAAAATTTATATTACAAAGCCTTCTATTCTAGAACCAACTATTATCAACTTTAGCAACCAAACATGTCATCTCTACAGAGTTTAGCTGAAAAACATTACCTCTAGATCTTGTACGAGTGAAAATCATCTTACCATTCTTGGTAATGCGTGCCTTCTCTATGAATTGTAATTGGTATCCCTTATGAACCTACTATCCAACACTTAGAAGATTATTTTTAGTCCATCAACAAAATAAACATCATCTATGTTAGTTTTCCTGTCGAGATTAATAGATCTTATTCCCTTGATAGAACAATCCACATTATTACCAAGTTTGACAATTTCTCCATCATGGTTGTTGAAATTAAAAAAATTATTCATATCACCAGTTATATGATGTGAAAAACTAATGTATGTGATCCAATCAACTTTCTTCTCAACCTATGACATTAGGGCTTTCTCTTCTTTGACTCCTTTTTCAAGACTTTCTTCTTTTATAGAAATGAAACCTAATTCATCATCACTTTCACTATTTTCTTTGGATTCATCATCATAATTTGCACACAAACATTCTCTAGGCCTTCTAGAATTGAAATTATTTCTATGCTTCTTTACTCTCTTAGGCTTAGAAGGAAAATGACCAAATTCATTACAAATCCAACATTTAAAGATTTTCTTACCATCTGGTTCTCTCTTCAAAAGCATGACAATTCCTTCTTCTATATTAATGAATTATTTAGATCTTGATCTAATCCTACTAACATAATTTTCATTGGTGCTTGCACTCCTTGAAGGAAGGGCAAACACTTAATACCCTAAAAGGAGTCTCCACTCTAGGCAAATCTCCAAACTATTTCAAACTTATTTCTACTACTTCCAATCTTCCAAGTGTTGATATAATATTGTTTTGAAGTAAAGAACCTATAATGGAACAATAATTATTTTGTCAATGATGTCAAACCTTCTACCTTCTGGTGAGACAATTGGTTTTTTGGTCTAAAAGCTATCATTTAGTTGATTGATGAAGAGCATTTGAGAAGAGGAGATAACAATAGCACCTAGAGAAAGGTTGAGTTATTTGGTATGTAAAAGAATCCCTAAGCCCAAGTAAGAAATTTATACTATAGAAATTTTTTTATCTAAATAAATTTTGAAAAGAAAGATTACTCAAGTTGAGACTGGAAGAAGATCAAGTATGAAAAGTATATATTGAGCCTTGCCAAGTAGTTAGTGCAAGCTGAGCATAAATTAGTGGAAGCCAAGTAAAAATCAAGAGGTGCTAAGCAAAGATAAAAATCAATGCAAGTCAAGTGATTGTCAATATATGTCGAGTAAAGTTTAGTTGACGCCGAGCATCAGTAAACATTAGTGTTCACTGAGTAAACTAGTGTTGATTAAGCGGAAGAACAAAATAGAAGCTAAGTGACAACATATTGATGTTGAGTGCCAGTATTCATGTTAAATTGAAGATTCGACAAATTTAAGCTGACTATTTTGTTTTCTTGAATTGTGTGAAGCATGTGGAAGATAACTATGATGTGGCATAGAATTCAAGGTAAACTATTTTGTGGAAAATTCAAGGAAGATTGTAGAAGAAGTTTCTAGAGGAACCAAATGGAAAAGTAGATAGATTCATTGTATCCTACCTAATCCTACCTAACTCTAAAATGGACGATTATGGTTAAGAGACAAAAGATCTTAAATTTTTATTTATAGAGAAAGTTGGTTAGAAGAAAAGGTTGTCATGTGTGAGAACCTAAGGAAGAGAAGGAGTCTAGGGTATTGCTTCATTTAGTGGTCGAATAGAAGAGACTACAATTGGCATGCAAAGAAATAAGGCTTAAGAGTATGCATGCTTGAATGGTTAACAAGCTATTAGATCTAAAGTGTGTGAAAGCCAAGTAGAATGGAGAACTAAAACAAAGATTTGTAATCTACAAGTGAGTTGGAATTTTTTATTAGATCAAGCCTTACTGTTACTTTCTAATCATTGTATCAGTCTAGGGTAAATCCTTTGGATAAAAGCTGACCTAACAATCATTGTAAATCCTTTAACTGGGTGACATTCCAAGTGAATGTTCTAAAGTCCTCTAACAAGGCTCACTCCTAATAGGGTGATTGAAATCCTTTAACCAAGTCACATTTAACAATGTGTATTGTAACCTTTAATAGGGTTGGCCTTTCATAGGGAATCACTTTAGAAGAGTGAGAATTAGTAGCATGTTACTGGTGGTTTTTCCCAAATTGGATTTCAACATAAAATCCTTGTATTAAATGTGTTATTGAATCTATTATGTTTCATGTTTACATTTCTGCAAAGTTTTGTTGACCTAGCACAGTAACCTACAAAGTTTAAGATTTGTATGATCTAATGGATGCATGCATAATAAGGCTTTATGGATATGGGTCTACTAAGAATTGAAATTTTGTATTTGTATATTTGGACCTTGAGATAACTAATTCACCCCCTCTCAATTATTCTAATGAATTCCAACACCAAGAAGAGTCTCTCTAGAAAATTTATCAGTACAAGGTATTACTTACTCAATCATCTACATTGTTTGCTTGATTAGTGGTGTCAAAGTCTTCAAGATCTTCCATATGATATCATATTCATCTTTAATTCCATTACAAGACTTGATTCTTGCAATAATTTCTAATATTCTACCAATATAACTTCTTACAGATTCATCTTCCATCATTATAGCCTCTTGAAATAAACATACTCAATTTTGCAATATGATTCTCTTAGCATGCTTATCACCTTAAAAAGTGGATTCCAATGCTTTTCAAATTCCATGAGATCATACCAAATATTTTACCTAACTATACTCATTTTCAGGAAGAGTTGACAAAAGTGCTTCTCTGGCAATCATGTTACACATGAACAAATCTCTTTTAGCTTATGTCTATTCTTCAAGTTTTATATCTTCCACAATGGTCTTCCCATTCTTTGTAATCAACCAATATCTTGGACCCATGCATAGCATATGTGCCTTCATCTTCTCTTTCTAGCTACCATAGTTAACTCCATCAAACTTAGGACTTTCTTTTCTAAAATGACTTGTCATTGATCTCCTTAAGCTATTAAGCTTTTCCTTCAAGGACCTGACACTCTAATACTAATTGTTAGAAATTAAATTCCACCAACATAACTAGGAGGGGGGTGAATTAATTATCTGATCAATAAAACTTTTATCAACCTTATTGAACTTCAAATATGCGATCAATATAAACAACAATCATAAGAAGATACACATACACAATAACACCAGATATGTTAATAACACCAGATGAAGGCATATGTGCCTTCATCTTCTCTTTTTAGATGCCATAGTTAACTCCATCAAACTTAGGACTTTCTTTTCTAAAATGACTTGTCATTGATCTCCTTAAGCTTTAAGCTTTTCCTTCAAGGACCTGACACTCTAATACTAATTGTTAGAAATTAAATTCCACCAAGATAACTAGGAGGGGGGTGAATTAGTTATCTAATCAATAAAACTTTTATCAACCTTATTAAACTTCAAATATGTGATCAATATAAACAACAATCATAAGAAGATACACACACACAATAACACCAGATATGTTAACTTCAGATATGTTAAACCCTTGATCAGAGGGAAAACCCCACTAGGGGTGGTACCCACAAAATGATGTACTACTATATAGGTTCCTTGTAAGAGGATGGAATCTATTAGGAGCCAATGAAAAACATTTAGTATATATCAGTCCTTGTTAAGAGACTTTGAATCCCGGTGAGAGGATTCCAACCCTATTAGGAGTTGTGGAAGGTAGATGGACCCACTGTCCAAATAGATTCAGGGGCAAGATCACCAAACTCATTGTCCAAATGGCTTTTGTATTATTCCTTTTAGAATAATATAAATGCAACTAATCTCAACAACCCAAACTCTTGCTTTTTCCTCTTACCATTCCAATACCACACCAAATACTATTAACATTAAGGTCAAGTTTTTTTATTAGTGACTCACACTTAGTTAATTGGTTAAGCTATGACTAAGCTCAACATTTACTACTGAACCAAGTAGTCTATATATAGTTGCTACTAAGTTATGTAGTTGCTACCAAGTTATGTAGTTGCTACAGAGTTCTATAGTTTCTACTGAGTTTTAGAATCTACATTCAGTTCACGTTGAGTAGTATCTACTAAGTTGATTACTGATAGTACTAATTGAGCTTCATAGTATTAATTGAGTTGCACAGTGACAATCGTGTTCTCCAGTGTCTACCAAGCTCGTAGTGTCAATGATGTGAATCTAGTGTTGATCAAGCCAAGGAGTTTCAACCAAGTGATTCAATTTATACCGAGATCACAGTATTAGTGTTGATCGAGCCATGGAGTGTCAACAGAGTGATTCAATTTATATGTCAAGCTTCATAGTATTCATCGAGTCACACAAGTGCTGACTGAGTTCAAGCTACTTGGAAGTGATTAGTATGAACCGAGATTCTATGTCTACCAAGTGCATGATGATGTTAAGTATGGACAATGGTTGTTGAGTATCAAAACATCACCGAGTTTGTCTTTAGAACCTAAGTGCCAACAGTTGGGCCAACTTTGTGATCTTGATGGGAATCTATGTTGTAGCTGACTTTGATGAATTGTGATTTGGATTGGTATATATGTAATGAATTGTATCATATCCAAAGACGAAAGTATGAAGTGAATATAAAGAGAAGAAGTGAAAATTAAGAAGGCTACAAGATGTATAAGGGACAACAAAGATTTATCTATCATAACAAGGTGATCTTCACATTTCAAAGGAATCTCAACTAGCAAATCAGAGTTACAGATCAAAGATCAACCACTAGTTCATCCTAACAGGTGTATCAGCTAAATCCATTAATAGGGTAGACTTAAAAGTCTTTAACAAATCTCTTTACCGAGTGCATACTTCATTGTATGTTTTGTAAATCCTTTAACAAGGTGGACCTAGTAGTCCTTATTGCTCTTAATAGGGCAGATCATCAAAAGTGATCAATTATAAGCCTTAATAGGCCAACTTTATACTGCAGTACTAAATCTTGTGGGTATCATCTCCACACTAGTTTTACTTTTTATTTGGAAGGTTTTTGGGCCACCCTATCTTGTTTCAAAGTGTTACTAATGTTTTACTACTTTCATTCTTTTATGCATGAAATTAGATCATAATATTATATGAAGGATTAATTGATGAAATAAGTTGAAGTTTTATTGGTTCCTGATTCACCCCCCCCCCCCCCTCTCAGTAAGCTTGCCTACATAATATTTCCAACAAATACTTCTTAGATCTCAATACCAGATCCCAACTTTGCATCACAATAATCACTTTGATTGCTTGCTTGCATTTATCAATCTTCACGAATCCAATATAATTCACTTACAACTCATACATAACATCACAAGGAAAATAACTTTCCTTTATACCATGTCCTCAAAATAATTTATTGATTCCACCTTGAGGCTTTCCGAATTACAATTATAATAAGACCTCAATAAGACAATACAATTCATTACATCTTTTCATAATTACAAAATACTATCAGTTTACAGTCTTCACAACTTCTCACATGTGTGACCTCAAACTTTGTGTACTTGCTGACATCATCACCATGTTGTCTTATGTCTATCTAAATTTTCATATCTAGATTCAATCCCTGTTAGGAGATACAATCTAATTACTAGAAAAGGCTTCTCAAATACTTTGTCTACACACTATCTTCTGTAAATCATTAATAACTCTCACATGTCTTCAACTTTCTGTATGCATACTTATCCACATAATTAGGCCACAATGTAGAACATATCCTCAACTATTCTTGACCTCATCATCAATACTCGATCTATATCACCTCGTTCTTTGCCTGCTACTATGTTAATCTTGTCTATATATTGACATCAATAACAAACATAGTCATTCTTTGATATGTCAGTCAAATAAAGGCGTACAAATAATACTATTTTTCAAATTTGAGAATGCGATTTTAGGTAATTTGTTAATGAATGCTATAGACATCCAACAGGAGGGATTTAGGTTCTTCTCTAACCTATTAGCTCTGCCCCAAGATCAGTTTCCTTCTCCTGCATTGGAAGAAGAACTACTATCAGTTATACCACCATTGGTTTCACCTCAAGATAATGTTGGTTTATTGAAGCCTTTCATACTTCTAGAGATTAGAGAAGTTGTATTCTCAATACCACTGGATAAAGCCCCTAGACCGGATGGATTCACTGTTGCTTTCTTTCATAAATGTTGGGATGTTATTGTCTATGACCTACTTTTAGCATTGGAAGAATCCAAAAAACATGGAGCTATGTTGAAAAACTTTAATACTACTAATATAGCATTAATACCAAAGTCTTTGTTATCGAAAACCTTTGTAGATTTTAGGCCAATATCTCTTTGCAATACTATATACAATTTTTTTACAAAAGCCATTTAAATGAGGTTGTAAAAGTTGTTACCTAAGATTATTTCTCCAAAACAAGGAGGTTTTGTGCTAGGGAAAGAGACAATGGAAGGTTCATTAGTGGCACATGAAGTGTTACACTCCATTAACGCCCATCATATTCTGTCTTTTATTGTCAAACTAGACATAATGAAATCTTATAACAAGCTGAATTGGAATTTTCTGATGGAAGTGCTCCAAAAATTTGGTTTTTTAACATAATGGTGTAACTGGATTAAGGCATGTATATTAGGGCCTTCTTTCTCAGTTATAATTAATGGGGTCCCTTCAGGCTTCTTTTCATCAACCTAGGGGGTTAGACAAGGTGATCCCATTTCCCCCTCTCTTTTATCATCATGGCTGAGGGATTTAGTAGGATTGTTTCCTTGGGACATGGTCAAGGTCTTTGGAGGGGGTTTCATTGCCAGGTACTTCTATTTTTGTTACTCACTCACTATTTGTGGATGATACATTACTTTTTGGTCATGTAGTAGTGCAAGAAGCAAAAGCAATCAAGAAAGTGTTAGATTTATCTACTACGATCTCTAGACAAAGAATTAGTGCCCCCAAATCCAAAGCTTATATATTTTTTACAAATGCACTCAATGTATGTATATACATGGACATATGCACACACAGATGTGTGTGTGTGCTCACACACGAGCATGCACTCATGTCTCTGTATTTATGTTAGTAACTTTTTTTAGTTGATTTGATATTTTAATAATATGGACATTACAATAAATAATATAGTCAAACCTTGTGCTTTAGTTTTCATTTAATTTTGTTGTGCATGATTTCTTTTATGTTTATTGTCTTTTTATGTTACCAACTCAACATTTTAATTTTAATTTTTTAATCTCTTTTATGCATTTTATTTCATAAATTGAGTTTGATATTTTGATCTAATTGTTAGAAATAGGGAATACTTTGGCAGGGGGGGGGGGGTGTAATCAGTATTCTACAAACTTTTTTCACCAACTAGATATTATTTATTACTTTGAACCATTCATAAGAAAGTAAACAAGTAAAGTTGAATAGTAATAATAACCATGCATAAAGAGAACTCATAACACCATATTTTGTTAACTAAGGAAACCCTGGCCAAGGTAAAACCCTGGTGGGAATGATGCCCACAAAGATATATTGATATATATGTTCCTTGTTAGAGGATGGACCCTTTTAGGAGTCTATAAAATCATTCAGAACATAGGAGTCCTATTAGGAGACTTTGAATCCCTGTTAGGATTTTTAGTACAATGGATGCAAGAAGAGCTCACTACTCAAACATACACTTCCAATTACAAGAAGATCTCACTGCCCAAACAAGTAACTAAAATATAAGTTCCTCAAATATAGATGTATAGATGATGTACCTTCTTCTTGGCTAATCTTTGACCTCATCTCGATCTAGGATCACAAAAATAGGCTCTCAAAAACTTCGCATATATCGCTTCACAAAAAGTTTGCATATCACTTTTAACATTACAATGCACACTTAATCTCACAAGATATCATTTGCATAAATACCATGCCTTTTCACAAATTGCTGCTAGGTCAGCTAAGACCACAATATACTTTTCCAACTTAGAGTGAACATCTAAGATGTTGGCCCTAATTAGTCAAGTAATTATTTTGTAAAAAAAATAATTCCTTTACCTTTCATTTTGATGTCCTATACATCTTAATTATCATTCTTTCATACTGTTCATACTAATGTCTGAGGTTATACACGTCATCATCAACATGTATACGGTCTCCATCTAACTTTGCTAGTCATAATATGATGCCAGAAACATTTAACATATAAAACAATGTACTATTGTAAACCATTTTCATACTTAGACAATTTTTTGAGTACCAAAAGCTAAGTATCTTTATTTCTAAGGTTTTATACAAGTATGTACATCATGTGTTGCCATAATGACAATGATTACATCACTACATATGCCAATTGTCAACGGTCGCCCCCTTTGGCGTTGATGGCAACAAAGTAAGGAAAAATAGTTAAGTGACAAAACTTTATCAAGACTTACATCATCTATTACATTACATATACTTGATATTACAATATTCAATTACTCCCCCTTTCGATATGATTACTACATACATAACTTACTACACAATTTTCTTCTACAACTTCTCCCCCTTTGACATCAATGACAAAGGTCAGAAAGTCAAAAAACTATCAAAAAGTGTTGTTTGTCTGTTGTCAAAAAACTTTCAAACACTATCAAAATTTATGTCTTGCTACCTCAAGCTGCTATTATCTTCATACAATCATCAAAATTTTCTTTCAAAATATTCATACCTTTCTCCCATGATTCCTTTGCTACTTCAGTAGTAGTGAGCATTGCACATAAGGCATATGATGCAATCTCAACTCCATTAAGGTCAAAGTAGGTGAAATTGGCATAAGGGTGTTTTGCTTTGACACACTCTTCAAAGTCTCTCAATGGATGATATCTTCAGAGCAATAGATTCTCTAAATTCTGATAGTCCTCTCAAAATTTACTCTTTTTCATGTTGTAGTTTCCTGATGTCTATGTGAACACCAACAACTTTTCCTTCAAACTCATCAACTCTGCAAGAGGGTTGTTGTATCTGACTAGTTAGAGCTTTTCGTTCACTCATCTTCCCTTGAATCTTACTATCCAAATCTTTGGTCCACTTATGAGATAAAGTACATTTGATGTATAACACCTTGCCAACTTGTTGATATCTTTAGAGTTCCTTGATACAAGTATCAAGACTCAACAAATCATTCTGAATGTTTTGACAAAAGGTGCTAAAAAGATTAGCATCATGTGGAATTTGAGCCTTAGACTCAGAAACATTCAAAAAATTTGTAAACTCATCATCAAATGATTTTACAACTGCTTGAGCTCTCTCTTCAGGGCTTTTGTATGTTTGGCTATGAGGGTGTTGTGCAATCTGCCAGTCGCCTCCATTAATGCTTTGTGTAGACTCTTGACTTTTCTATTATTCTCAAACAATTTTGTCAAGGATCAGATCAAGTTAGATTGATCATCATCATCACCTATAAGGTTAGCAAGAGATATAGGAGAGGATGAGCTAGATGCTTTCACCTCATCTTCCTTTTGTTTCTTCTATGTTACCCTCTTTGATTTTC
Source organism: Cupressus sempervirens (assembly GCA_028749045.1). Lineage (NCBI taxonomy): Eukaryota > Viridiplantae > Streptophyta > Pinopsida > Cupressales > Cupressaceae > Cupressus > Cupressus sempervirens. Next base: position 505,200,117 of record CM053793.1, on the reverse strand, counting down.
TCTCTTCTTCTTCCTTCTCCTCTCTTTCTTTCCTTTCTTTTTCTTTCTTTTCTTTTTCTTTCTTTTCTTCTTCCAAATTCTTCTCTTTTTCTTCTTCTCACCTCTTTTCTTCTTCTTTCTGCTTCTTTTCCTCTTCAAGAAATTTTAGTTTGGCTTCTTCAATATTCTTCTTTTCTTCTTCTAGTTGTCTTTTCTCTTCTTCAATCAGTCTCAACTGATCCTGAACATCTTCGGAATGGGGTTGATCAAAACTCATGAAAAGATTATCATCAATGTTAACTGCGACACTTGTTTGATCAATTTTTATAGTATCACCACTTATTGATAATTCTAAAGTTTTCTCTACAGTGGTAGGAATTACTTCTACCTCAATCATCATTTTATTGATAGCTGCAACAGTTTCACTTCTTATTACATTCTTATCACCAACCATAGATAGAATTGGCCTCATTTTGTTTTGTAGATAGGGTGCTAGTTTACCAATCAATTTCTTTACTTCATCTTCATCTTCAGTCTTGCACATAGTTCTTATCATTGATTTCTGAAGTTCCATATCCTCTTCCCGAACTGATGCCTTCTTTGCTATAATTCTGTCATAGACTTTATGATTGAAAAAACCTTTAGTGTCTTCAAGTTTCAAGTTATTAAGAATCATATGTCTCACATTAGATATATCAATTTGTCTATTCTCAATGTTATTGTAGAAATCATAAAACTTATTCATCTGCACAAAATTCCCTTTGTTAACAATGGTTGTGTTAATCTTCTCTATCTTTAGTTTCCAAGGTTGTCTTGTTTTACCTGCAGGCTACTTGGAAACAATGACCTTCTCTGGTTGTCTATCTTCTTGTTACTCCTCTTCTTCTTCATCAATGGAGTCTTCAATTTTCAACAATGCATTCTTTCTTTTCTCTAGTCTATTAGCTTATTGCTTAACTCTTTTTGACTTGTGAGTCTCTACTAGCCTTTCAAACTTCCTCTTGGGTTCACTAGGTTGCTCTATTGATAGAATAGCATATGGAATGCTCTGTTCTTTAGGATTTTCTACAATGGATACACTGGATGCTTCACCAACTGATAGAGGTGTCACATACATTACACCTTGTCCGCCAATTTGTTTTAGTCTGGAGATTGTTTGTTTAACTTCTTGTGATTCTTCTTCTGAGATACCGGCCTCAAATAGTTCTTTCTTCAATACAGTTGCAATCTTTTTATGAGATGCTTTCTCTAATGATGCCTGGTAGGCTGACTAATTTATCTCCTCATACATTCTAAATTTATATGATGCTTGATCTATTTTTTATTTCAACATTAAATCAATATATGCAATAGCTATATCATCACTTAACTCATAACCTAAGGGCTCAAGAAATGTTTCCCAAGGTTCTACTGCTTCAATATAAGTTAGGTCTGTATCCACCATAAAACATATATCATTCTTAAATTTGTCAACAATTGCAGGGGCAATTATGAATCTCTATTTCATCTCATTCTAAAATGTCCTCATAATAAAAATTTTGTTGTCCGAGATTTTCTCTGCAGGATGCCTTTTGCATGCATCTATTATCTTGTCCATAGTGCATCTTTCACTGCTCATAATATTAATAATTGATAAAAATGAAAATCTATTTAAGTGCATGAAAGAAAATATGGTTAATCATAGACTGGAATCTGAATACACCATTCTTAGTTCTCTTAATCTTCTCCAAATTCTCAAGGAGTTGTACTCTTAGAATCTCACTTAAATTTACTTGCTCCTTCTTAATGAAAATCTTATACGCTACATACATAAAACCTGCTGACAACTCATCACTCTTAGAACTTGCACAAATAGAATATGCAATTATTTTTCTCAAAAATGTCACATCATGTTGTCTGATGGTGCTAATCACCATTGGTTTACCATTATAAATTGTTTTAGTATAACTTTCAACCTTTTTCTTAACTAGTTTCTCACTAATAGGTACACTGCCTTGTTTGCTAAGACGAGTGACCTCATGGATAGGGTCAACAAAGATGTCAACTACATTTTCTCCCATCCAAATCTTTCCATTATGAAATCTACTTAATATAATCTAAGTCCACTCTTCCGTATCAAGTTCACAGTAAAAGTGATATCTAACTAAGTCTAAATCCTTTACATGCTCATATTTGGGTTTAATAGTCATAACATGATTGAAAAAAAATTCCACATCTTTGTTCATAAACTCACTTCCAATAGTTTCAAACTTACTACACAAGAATCTTCCTACATCTTCCAAGTAAACTACATTGTTCGAAGTTATTGATAAAGTTGAATTAGGGTTTTCCTCTAGGGGTTTCACAAGAACAACCTTTAATTTGGGTTTCTCAAAATTTTGAACATTCTGAACTACCAACATGTCCATGTTACACCAAATATAAACTTATCGAAGAATTTTTGTGTGAAAAATGATGAAATACATTTTTCAGACTAGGGTTTTGCTCGAAATCACTTTTTCCAATTTTCTTCTAAGTGCTCTAAGCTTTTGAGATGATCACAATGTGGAAATAATCAAGTTCATACTTTATTTAATTAGTTAGAACTTGCATTAATTGCATACTTCGCTAAATAAAAAAAGTTGTTAATTTCATTCTAAAATCAAATATTTGCTCAAGATCTTTTGTTTGATCTTCAAATGCTATCTAAGGTTCACCATAGCTTCCTTTCATTATGAAAATTCTCCACAAAACTTCACTCCATGAAATTTGTTGTAGAAACATAGATTTCATCTTCTATCATAGAATAAACTTTCTCTATTATAATAGTAACTCTTATTTCCTTTGTAACTTGTTTCAATAAGCTCCAAAATGCAAGCAAGCTTAGCTACAATCCAAACTCATCAATATACATCATCCCTCAACCTCACTACTCATAGCTCAATCTCTAAATGAAGTTTTAGATTCTGGTGCTATGAACAAGCTTAATTCAACTTGGTTGAATCAAACTTGATTGCTGACTTTAATTTTCCTGTCTCAACATCACCTAACTTTTCCTCTGAAATATCTAATCCCTTTACAAATGCTTGATTAAGTTCTTTTCAAATTTCACTTACTATATTTGTTTGATCTTCATTGTCTTTCTTAGTTTTGAAGTTACTTTCATGATTCTTTCTGTCATTTTTGAGGCTCCTTCCATTGTTGCTTCTATTTCCAAAGTTTCTTTCATCATTCCTTCTATCATTTACAAAGTTTCTTCCATTGTTCCTTCTATCCATTCTGTAGTACTTTGCTATATGTCTGAAGTTGTTGCATAACTGACATACTGGGGTTCTGCTTCTAGGATTCTATTGATCAATAGGTGCTTGAAAATTTTGGGCTATGTGTCCAAAGTCGTTACACTTATAGCACATGATCTGCTTTCTTTCTTCATAAGGTCTTCTTTCTCTTGATGTCCTTTCATTAGATCTTCTTCTATCTATAGGGTTAGTGTTTCCAGACATTCTACTATTTCTTCTATCATTATTATATTTAGGTTTCTTACAATCAATTTCTTTATGACCAATACCATGACAATTATGACAATAAAAGTTCATAACATGATTAAATGACTTATTTGTACAATCTCTTTTCATATGACCTATTTCATTACATGAAAAACACTTACCTCAAAATATAGACATTGTTTCCTTAGGAGATTCCACTTGCTTAGGTTCATCCAATTTCTCAATTTGCTTCTATTGTCTAACTTCTTTGATTTTATCAGAAGATTGTCTGGATTCAATCTTATCATCATATTTATCTTTCTCTTTCAAATCTGATCTACTTTCAAGTTTCTTTGTAGACATGTTAAATAGATAACCAAGGCCAGTCTTATCATAGGTAGGTCTTTGTATTGACATTGACTGATCAAGCTTTTCTCTACTAGTATAAAGCTTTTCAAGCTATAGCTTGCTATAAGTTAATTCACCTTTCACAATAGTGTTGTACTTGCAAAGTTCTTCATGATCGACTTTCAATGCTTCAATCTCAAATGTCTTCTTTGCTAGATTGGTTCTAATATCTAAATTTTTAGTCTTCAAATCAAATTCAACTTTGCTAGGATTATTCTTGAAACTCAACTTTAGATTGGTACTCTTCAATTCATGCTTCAAGATCTTGTACTCTATTTTCAGTTTTGAATATTCATCAACACCAGTTTCAGATTTAGTAGACTCAAGCTTGGATTTGAGATGTTCAATCTTGTCCTTCAATTTTCCAATGTATACTTTGGAGTCTTCATATCTATCTTTTAACTTATCTCTTTCTTAAGTAAGGTGATCAATTTGTTCAAGTTCCTCCTCAAGGTTCTTCATCAACTATTCCATATCCATATTGATCTTACTCAAGCTATTAAACCTCTTTTGAGTAAATGTGCTTTGATACCAATTGTTAGAAATAGGGAATAATGAGAGGGGGGGTGAATCAGTATTCTACAAAATTTTGTCACCAACTAGATATTATTTATTATATTGAACCATGCATAAGAAATTAAACAAGTAATGTTGAGTAGTAATAATAACCATGCATAAAGAGATCTCATAACACCATACTTTGTTAACTAGGGAAACCTTGGCCAAGGGAAAACTCCGGTGAGAATGATGCCTGCAAAGATATACTGATATATATGTTCCTTGTTAGAGGATGGACCCTTTTAGGAGTCTATAAAAGCATTCAATACATAGGAGTCCCTGTTAGGAGACTTTGAATCCCTATTAGGATATTCCAACCTTGTTAGGAGTTGTAATACAATGGATGCAACAAGAGCTCACTGCCCAAACATGCACTTCCAATTACATGAAGATCCCACTACCCAAACAAGTAACTAAACTTTAAGTTCCTCAAATATAGATGTATAGATGTGGTACCTTCTTCTTGGCTGATCTTTAACCTCAACTTGATCTCAGATCACAAAAAAGGGTTCTCAAAAAGTTCGCATATATCACTTCACAAAAAGTTTGCATATCACTTTTCACTTCATAATGCACACTTAATCTCGAAATATGTCCTTTGTATAAATACCATGCCTTTTCAAAAAAAATTTCTAGGTCAACTAAGACCACAATATACTTTTCCAACTTAGAGTGAACATCTAGGATGTCGGCCCTAATTGGTCAAGTAATTATTTTGTAAACAAAATAATTCCTTTACCTTTCATTCCAATGTTCTATAGATCTTAATTATCATTCTTCCATATTGTCTATACTGATACCCAAGGTTATACATGTCATCATCAACATGTATACTATCTCCATCTAACCTCACTAGTCATAATATGGTGTCAGAAACATTTTACATATAAAACAATGTACTATTGTAAACCATTTTCAGACTTAGACAATTTTTTGAGTACAAAAAGCTAAGTATGTTTATTTCTGAGGTTTTATACAAGTATTTACATCACGTGTTACCATTAATGACAACAATTACATCACTACATATAGCCAGTTGTCACCAATTTCCATAATGTTCACTACGAGTGCTAGGTTTCATAACTTTGATTTTGAACTGTAATTGTTTTTTTTGAAGTTTAGGAAAGCTCAATGCATAACTCCCAAGAATCACTTGCATTTAAACATCTATCATAGAAAGAGAGGAGAAAAGCTATGGAGGCTAGAATTCATAGATCCACTGAAGAGACATTCTTGATGTGTAAAAGTGAAATTGTTAAATGCAATAAAAAAGTGTGTAAATTACAAAGAGAGATCAATCCTTATAAAAGGAGATCAAAATCCTAAAAGGTGTTGGAATTCTTAATTGGAAACCAAGATACCGAGAGGGGGGTGAATTAGGATCTGTAACACTTTTTAATTCACACAATACTATAGTGCATTCATTGCATTTACCATTTCATGTCCAGTGCTTTATGCATGCATAACTTATAAAATCAAACTATAGTAACATATAGATCTAATCTATCAAAAACATGCATGAAATGTAAAAACATAACACAAATATTTGACTACTCATAAACCCTCCAAGGTGAAATTAAAACTGGGGTGGGGAAGACACCCACAAATCTTCACTACTGTTGTAATAAAGTTAAGCTATTAGGGTTACAATGTTCGACAATATCTAATGATCTACCCTATGAGGGGTCTGCCCTATTAAAAGCTATTAAGACTATTAGTTCTTACCCTATTAAATGATTTTTCACTTACAAAAAAGTAAGGACTTTGTTAGGAGATTTACAAAGATCTATTAAGACCACTCTATTAAGAGATTATCCTTGAATCAATGTGTTAAAACTGATTCAGTACCTAATCCTTTGTTTGCTCTGATAAGATGATGTTGGATCTCCTCTATTCAATCTAATTTGATCTCTTATCTAATAAAACTTTATTTTCCTTCACTACTTAGACACAGTCGCTTGCTCTTTTCTACAATAACATAACTCTTTTGCCTTCTTCACAATGTTCGCACTTTCACACTTAATCTTCTTTATGATCACACGAATATCTTGTTCGGTCCTTCTCATCACCATACAATCCTCTCTCTATATCAAAATAGGTTTAGATTTTATCCATTTAAAGATTTCATAAAGAGTTTTCTAGATGCTTCTTGATTTTTCTTGTTCATCCGATTGGTTCATCATAGAACATAGGGATCTATGATCCACGTCATAAAACACATAATAAATTTTGTAACAACATCTACAAGTATTAAATATATTGTCCATGTTAGCCTAAAACGGTTTACCTCAAAGTTTGTATCATTCTTGACTTGAATGTCAATTCTGCGTTGCTTGACACTAACTATCTCTAACACTCGACATTCATTGTATATGTTGTTGATGTTGGGTCTTTACTATGCTTGGAACCTTCTATGTAACTCGGGTTCAATATGCTCAAACTATTCAATAATCATTAAGCTCAGCTTCCATTGAAAATACTCAGTGGCCAAAGAGTTTCTTAGCTCCTATAGAGATTGATACTTACATGTTTATTTATAAGTATATATATGACTTAGCCTATGAAGAATAGCTCGGTCATAGTGATGACCATATGACTTTGCCTTGTATATATGACTCAGTATTTGACACTAATAGACAATAATAGTTAGAGATATCAAAAATCTCCCCCTTTGACATTAGTGGAAAAAACACTTTGTCATGATTGCATCGTTACAATGATAATATGAGTACTCCCCTAAGTTTATGACTTAGTTCATATAGAACTACAAAACTTTGACCTATGCCAAATTAAAAAATAATGAAAAAAACTTATCAATACATATATGCACATGACTCTAAGCAATTAGATTGTTTTAGTATCATACCCTATTCGTCTTTTCAATTCTAAACTTTGATCTCTTGAATGTTGATTCATTCTAACTCTTTTGATCATTACATCCCTTCTTTCCTTCTTTCTTTCTTCTTTCCTCTTTCATTACCACCATTTAGAATATGTAATCATCATTACAACACCCCTTTTTTTTGTCACTTATGGCTTTTTTTGGGGTTGAATGGGTGGAATCAAACCGTATTTCTTAATAAATGGTTTGTGAACTTGGTTGAGCATAGAAAGTGCATGATCCCAATTGGTTCTAGCTAGTTCCAAAATATGATTCTGCAACTCCAATCTAGCTGCCAAATTAGTCAAACTATCAGCAACCAAAAGATTGTGATCTTCATGAATACGATCTTGTGTTGATTTAATTTCTTTTTGCATAACTTCCTATTGACATTATATATGTTGTCAATTAATGACTTAACACTTAGTCATTTGTTCACAGTTGCTACCAAGCATCACAGGTAGTGTACTATGTAAACTAAGCTTAGTAGAATCTACTGAGCTCTAGAAGCAAATATTAGTTGCTACAGAGCTTCATAGAGTCTACTGAGCTCATCAGTGTAATAAATGAAGGTTTTAGTGTTAACTAAGCTTAGTAGTGTCTACTAAGTTTATTAATGACTACCAAGATACAATGTGTTAATAAAGAAAAATGAAGGTAGTGTTGATCGAGCTTTAGTGTCAACCATGCCTACCAAGTTCTTCAATATTCACTAAGTCACCCAATACTAACTGAGTTCTTTCTACTCTAGAGTGATCAATGTGGACCAAGAACCAATGTCAAATGAATTCCAAAGTTTTCTAACTTGATAGTGTTATCAAGTGTCAGAATATCACCCAAGTGGTCTTCAGAGCCCAAGTTATAGCAGTAAACTGACTCTATGAAGATTGTTTGAATTAGGCATTGTAGCTGACTCCATAAGGTAATTTATTGGATTGGCATATATCTAATACATATTTTCATATCCAATGCATTAAAGTGTATCAAGAAAGAAGTAGTATGAGTGGGAATTAAGAAGGGTACAAGTAGTATAAGGAAAAGTAGAGTCTTATCTATCACAACAAGGTGATTATTGTATTTCAAAGGAATCTCATTCAAAAAAATAAGTTCTAGATAAGAGATTAGCCATTGATTCATCCTAACAGGTGCATCAGTCAAATCCTATAACAAGGTAGACTTAACAATTCTTTCCAATTCTCCTAACTGAGTGCATACCTCATTGTATGTTGTAAATCCTTTCACAAGGTGGACCTAATAGTCCTTATTGCTCCTAATAGGGAAGATCACCAAAAGTCATCAATTGTAAGCTTGAATAGGCTAACTTAATACTATAGTACTAAAGCTTATGGGTATCATCCCCACCCTAGTTTTACTTTCTATTTGGATGATTTTTGGGTTACCGAATATTGTGTCAAATGTTATGAATGTTTTATTTCTTTCTGTTAGATTGTGATGATTGATCAGGAAAGCATTGTACATACTTCATAAATTCTTTGGGGAAAAAAAAATTTGGGCCCTATCTTATCAGGATTTTGGGCTGACATGTAATTATTAATTATAACCCTAAAAGTACTTAAAATACTTGTATAAAAGGGATTAGGGTTAGGGATTGTTTCAAAGGTGTGATGCAAAATTGGTTCTTGCAGTAGTATTGAGCTGTAAGGGATTACAAATTGTAATCAAGTTGTAATCACTGGATCATAAAAATATTGGACTTGCTGTTTGGTAGACGTAGCCCAGGCATTGTGTGAACCATGTTAAATTTTGGTGCCTTGTGTTCTTTTCTATGTGACTATTATTTTCTGTAATTGGTTATATGTGCATGTAATTGTTATTTCTATTCATGGTTTAATCCTAACAAGCGGTATCAGAGCCTAGTTATTTTTCAATTATTCTCTGCAGGAAAGTTTCATGATTGAGTGGGAGTCTCACGGTTGAGTGGGAAGCTGAGGGTTGATAGGTTTAATGGGAAAAACTTCTAGTTATGGAAGATGAAAATGGAAGACTATTTGTATCAGAAGGATTTATGGAAGCCATTTGAAGGAAAAGCCAAGAATCAGGAAACTATGTCAAATGATGAATGGGATCTTTTGGATAGAAAGGTACTTGGAAGCATTTGATTATGCCTGGCACCATCAATGGTATTTAATATTACAAAAGTAAAGATGATAGAAGAATTGATGAAAACCCTAACAACACTGTATGAAAAGCCCTCCGCTTCAAACAAGGTATTTCTCATGAAGCATTTATTTAATATGAAAATGGTAGAAGGTGGATCTATTACAGATCATTTAAATGAGTTTAATACTATTACTAGTCAGTTATCTTCTGTGGGTATCAATTTTGAAGAAGAAATTAAGGCTCTCTTGATTTTGTGTTCTTTGCCTGAAAGCTGGAATGGCTTGGTAATGGCTGTGAGTAATTTTGTTCTTGCATCTAGTACCCAAAAATATGATGATGTGATTGGTGTTATTTTGAGTGAGGAAACTTGTAGGAAAACCTCAGGTGGATCTACATCAAGAAGTGCTTTGAATGCACAAACCAAGGGCAGAATGACTGAGAGAGGAAGTAATTCTAGAAATCATGGGAAATCAAGAGGAAAGTCAAAAGGGAGGAAGTCTCAATCGAGAGGACCGAATGACTATTGGTATTGTGGGAAACCAGGGCACAAAAAGAAAGATTTTTGGAATTGAAAGAAAAATGAAGGAGATAAATCATATGGAGATAAGGAGGCAAATGTGGTAAGTAACAAATTCGAAGAGGATGCTCTGCTTATGTCTTTAGAAAGTGTTGATGATTCATGGGTTTTATATTCTGGTGCTTCATTTCATGCTACACCTCATAGAGGTTATTTCATTGATTATGTCCAAGGGGATTTTGGTCTTGTTTATTTGGGGGATAATGAACCCTATCAGATTGTTGGAAAAGGAAAAATTAAGATTACATTGTAGAATGGGAATCATTGGCTACTACATGAAGTAAGATATGTTCCAAGACTAAGTAGGAATTTAATTTTAGCATGGCAACTCGATGATGAGGGTTGTGTAGTTACTTTTAATGATAAAAATTGGAAGGTTTCAAAAGGTTCCCTTATAGTATAAAAGGTGTGAAAGTAGGCACCTTATATCTTTGTATAGGTCATATTGTTCCTTCTACTTTAATTGTTTTCGAGAAAAATGAATGTTAAAAAACAATTGTTGCAGTTGAGTAGGGAGAACAAATAGCTGTTGGAGATTCTGATACAGCACTGTGGCACAATAGACTTGGGCACATGAGTGAGAAAGGTATGAAAGTACTTCATTCAAAGAAAGTTTTACCAGGTCTGAAATGTGTTAATTTGGATTTATGTGAAAGTTGTGTGTATGGAAAACAAAAGAGAGTGAGTTTTGCAAAGATTGTGAAGAAAAATAAAAGGGAGAAATTAGAGCTTCTACATACTAATGTATGGGGACTGGCTTAGGTATCTTCCCTTAGTGGCTCTCATTACTATGTTACTTTTATTGATGACACAACTAGAAAAGTATGGGTTTATTTCCTTAGACAAAAATTTGATGTATTTCAAACTTTTAAGAAATGAAAATGCTTGGTTGAAAATGAGACTGGTAAAAAATATAAATGTCTCAGATTTGATAATGGTGGTGAGTATTGCAATCATGAATTTGAAGATTATTACTCCACTAATGGTATTTGTAGATAGAAAACCATCCTAAGGACTTCACAGGAAAATGGTGTGGTTGAACGCATGAACAAGACTATAATGAAACGCGCAAGGAGCATGAGGTTGCATGTTGGGTTGCCCTTACACATGTGGGAAAAGGTTGTCAATACTATTATATATTTGATTAATAAAGGTCTCTCTATTCCTTTAGGTTGTGGTATTCTAGAGGAAGCATAGACTGGTAAGAAGGTGAATTAGTTTTTTCTTAAAACCTTCAGTTGTGAAGCATTTGCTCATATAGACTCTAAAAATAGAACCAACTTGGAAGATAAGTCAAAGAAATGTGTATTTTTTGGCTATGGCATTAATGAGTTTGGTTATAGGCTTTGGGATTTTGAAAATCATAAAATTGTAAGAAGCAGGGATGTCATATTCAATGAGAAAGTGTTGTACAAAGATATGTTGCAGCAACATGAGAAGAAAGAAGATGATAATGTAGTACTGGATGGTACTCCAAAAGCTCATGTTCCAGCCATTCCTCATGATGTGCAACAACCGCAACAACAAATACCACACGCACTAGTGAATGTTAGATGATCAACAAGGCAAATTAGACCTCTACAAAGATTTTCTCCCTCTTTGTATTCTATTTTACTTACTGATGCTGGTGAACCAAAAAGTTATGATGAAGCTATGTAGGTGGATACTAAGATTCAGTGGGAGTCTACAATGAAAAATGAAATGGACTCTTTCCTGAAGAATAAGACATGAGATTTGTGCAAATTGCCTACAAGTAAAAAGGTTTTACAAAATAAATGGGTTTATAGGTTGAAAGAAGAGGAAGGAGGTAAGAAAAGATTTAAAGCCAGGTTAGTTGTTAAAGGATTTTCATAGAAAAAGGGAATTGATTTTGATGTGATATTTTCTCCTTTTGCTAAAATGACTTCTATCTGTACTATTTTAAGTCTAGTGGCTACTAAAGATTTGCATTTAGAGTAGCTAGATGTTAAAACAACCTTCCTTCATGGTGATTTGGATGAAGAGATATATATGGCTCAGCCACAGGGATTTGTGATCAAAGGTAAGGAGAACTTAGTGTGCAAATTGAAGAAAAGTTTATATGGCTTGAAGCAAGCACCTCGGCAATGGTATCTAAAATTTGATAGTTTTATGCATGAGCATGGTTATAGTAGGTGTCATTCAAATCATTGTGTCTACTTTAAGAGGTTGGATGATGATAGCTACATTATTTTATATTTATATGTTGATGATATGCTTGTAGTTGGGTCTAACATGGATCACATTAAGGGGCTAAAAAGCCAATTAGCACATGCATTTGCTATGAAGGATTTGGGGGCAGCAAAACAAATCCTTGGTATGAAGATTTGCAGAGATAGGAAAAATAGAATATTAACGCTATCTCAAGCTGATTATGTTGAGAAGGTGTTGCAACGTTTCTCTATGGAGAATGCTAAAGCAGTCAGTACACCTTTACTTGGTCATTTGAAGTTGACTAAGGAGATGTGTCCTAAGACACAAGAAGAGGAGGATAAGATGTCCAAGGTACCCTATGCTTCAGTTATAGGAAGCTTGATGTATGCTATGGTATCTACTAGGCTAGATATTGCACATGCAGTGGGAGTCATTAGCAAGTATATGAGTCATCCAAGAATTGAGCATTAGAATGTAGTCAAATGGGTTCTCCACTATTTGAGAGGAACATCCAACAAGTGTTTACATTTTTGAGGCTCTACTACTGATTTACAGGGCTATGTTGACTTAGATTTGGCAAGGGATATTGATACCAGGTAGAGTACTACAGGTTATGTCTTTACTATTGGTGGGGCAACTGTGAGCTGGGTTTCTAGGTTACAAAAGGTTAATGATTTATCCACTACAAAGACAGAGTATGTAGCTACTATAGAGGTAGCCAAGGAGATGATATGGCTTTAGTTCTTCTTGCAAGAATTGGGACATCCTCAGAAGGATAATTATTCATTCACAGATAGCCAGAGTGCTATTCATCTTGCAAAGAATTCAACTCTGCATTCAAAGACCAAACACAAACAGTTGCAGTACCATTTCATTTGGTCAATTTTGGAGGATGGACAGTTAAAGTTGGAGAAGATACATACAAATGACAATCTAGTAGATATGTTAACAAAGGTAGTAACAAGGGAGAAGTTTCACTCCTCTTCAGCTTCGATCGGTCTTCTAGACTGAACATGAATACAAGAACAACAACGTCTAGGGTGGTTTGATCTAGTGGGAGCCTCATGGAGTAGCGACATAGCTACAGGATCAGTCTCCAAGTGGGAGATTGTTGTTTAGTGTGGAGCCTGATTAGTCCCCAAGTGGGAGATTGTTAGATTATGGTGACCCCGAAAAAAAATAAAATTGGGCCCTATTTTATCAAGATTTTGGGCCAACATGTAATTATTAATTATAACCCTAAAAGTGGTTAAAATACTTGTATAAAATGGCTTAGGGTAAGGGATTGTTTCAAAGGTGTGATGTGAAATTGGTTCTTGCGGTGGTATTTAGCTGTAAGGGATTACAGATTGTAATTAGGTTGTAATCACTGGATCATAAAAATATTGGACTTGTTGTTTGGTGGGCGTAGCCTAGGGATTGGGTGAACCACATTAAATCTTGGTGCATTGTGTTCTTTTTTGTGTGTTATTTTCTATAATTGGTTATATTTGCATGTAATTGTTATTTATGTCCATGGTTTAATCCTAACACTTTCAATCTTTCATGCCTACAATTAGTTCATATTATATTGTGAAGGTTTAAATGGTGAATTAAAATACAAGTTTTATTGGTTCTTGATTCACCCCACACACCCCCCCCCCCCCCCCCCCCCCCCCAACTCTCAGTCACCTAGTCTATACTACATTTCCAACACCTCCAAATGAGGTATCAACATGGATTGGATGGAGATCAATTTTGATCACATGTTGTTATCAGCTACCCAAAACTTGACCAATTTTCCTTGAGCATTCAATAACTTATTATAATGGCTTGAGCTGGATTCAACTGACTGCAAAATGATGCTACTTATTTTAAGTATATTAGCTTGAATCTATTGGATATTTTTCAAAAGATTACTGGTGAATCTTGGCAAATCACACAAAATATTGTACAAATGTTGTACTTTCTATATAAGCTCCTCTATATTTTTTACACATTAGATTGTAATTGAACTTTTTTATCATTAATGGTGGTTGATACTTTCCCCACAATCTTATTCTTGAATTTCTTTGCTGACCAATCCATCAATTTATCATTTGTTTCTATATCTCCAATATTTATTTGTTCTACAATAGTTACAAGTTGGGAAATGATTGGGGTTTCCCATCAAAATTTTGTATATCAAATACCTCTAAAAAATGTCCTTAACATCATGCAATACTTGCCTTTTTTGATGTTCTCTTCTCAACTCTTCTTGTTTCATCTTATTAGCCAAAATCTCTTGCAACATGATTGTTTGTTCAAGAGTGAGATTCACCAAATCCAATTGTGGCATCTCAATAACTTCATACAAACTAAATTCAATATCTAGAGATCTTCCTTTTATTACTTTCCCTTTGTGAGGTGAAGGAGTGTTGTTGCTTGAAAATTACTTTAGGAGATGATGAGGGGGTATCACCACTTAGTCTCTCTTGTATATCAGTGCTTGAGACAACAATAGTAGCACTTAGCACGGTTTTATTTTCCTCCTCATTCTCCTCAATGCGAGGTCTTGACACATTTGGTCCATCTTGACCTTTGGTAGAAATGTCTACACTTGTGTCTTTATTAGTTTCTTCTACCTCTTGCTCCTCCTTATCTTCATCTAAGGGCTTCTCTTTCTAAGCAATAAGAGTGTCAGGGGTGTCGATATGAATAGGTGAGATGTTTCCTTGCAGACTCAGCACACCTAAACTCGTTTCATCACTTTGATCATCTTGAATGGTTACTGTCTCAATGTCCTTTTCTTGTGTTACTTCTTTAGTTATGAGACCAAAAATACTTTTCCAAAGTAACATATTTTGTTGAATTACAACTTCAATCTTATTTCGCAAAATCATAAAAATTATGAACTTAGGAAGAAATCGGTTCCTATATTTCTCCAAAAATGTTTCCTTCTATTCTTGTGACGAATTAGGCATAACTTTGGCTAATGTGCCACATCTAATGTTTTTCTCTTCTTCAACTGCATGTTGTCACCTTATGTTAAGTCTACTATACAAATCTATTGAAATTTTGTTCTCCAATTCAAAATCAGGCAACTTATGACTTACCATCATGTCCACCATGGCTTCTTCAATTATATATTTGTCGTCATCATCTAGTATATCATATTTCACATATCCAAAACCAAATAAACTAGCAAAGCCTCATATGTCAATACATACCTCATCAATAGTTTTTGTTCTTCTTATGGTTGGTCCCTTAATCAATCTTATTCTCTTTGTTTTTCTAGCAGTTGCTTGAGATATTTCCCTCTTAGTTCTTGATTCACTTGACTCAGTAGTCTCTGCTACTTCTTGCTTTGTAGATTTCTTGGTGCTAGTTGCTGCTACCCTAGTCCTTGGTTTGGTTGGTGGTGGAGGAGAGAGGGGTGTCACCACTAGCTTCTTTGTAGTTCCTTTAGCATTCTTTCTAGGTGGTGTTAGAATCTGAAAAGATTAATAACCCAGAAAACTAGTGCAAAGAGTAAATATCTAAACTATGAATGCAAATGATACAAAATCAAAATAGCATCATAGAGTTAGTCTCCAAGAGAGTAATGCAAATGCTGGAAGCAAAATAGCATTAAGAGGATGCAAAAACAAGAGATGCAAATACAAGCCAGGTAGCATGCTTATATAGGCTAGGAAGAGGGAGGAGGTGGCAACACCAACCAATGAGGAGCAACCATCTATCAGACTAAAGATAGCAAAGTATCTTCCCAAGATAGCTAATGGATGCTCACATGTAGGAAGGTGACACCTCACAACCATTCACCTAATAAGACATGCTTTATTAACCTGAGCGAGATTATTAAAAGGTGTAGGAAAAACCTACCAAAATAGGAAAAATAAAAAACTACACTAATAGGTGGTGTGATAACAATTAGGGCTTTACCCTTGACTCCTTCTTCTTCTTCATCTTTCTCATCACCACTACTTTTTTCTTCATCTTCTCCAAGATCTTGTGTAATCTACAAAGGTTCCTTGCTCTTGCCTTGGATGCCTAGCTTTGCTTCTATGTCTTCAATATTTTATTTCTTTTATTCTCCTTAGAATATATCTTGATATCTATAGTGATTCTTGCCTTATCTTCTTCATACTTTCCAAAATATTTAGCTTCAGTGTCAATTTCTTCCTTTAATAATTCAACAATGTTTGCATTTACAATCTCACTATCAATATCATAATCAAATATTGTTAGTCATGCCTTCCTCAGCTGTATTGCCTGCACAAATGTGTTATACATAGAATTATTTGCCTTCCTAATATATAACATTTTTTCTACTAGTTAAAGTTTTTGTAACTCAACAAGATCATATTCATGATCTTTCATGACAATCTTACATGCCTGATCCACTGCCATACACAAAACATTGTTCAATCTACTTGATTGATAGAATTTGTGAGCAATCACTCTCACTACAAATTCAATTAATGCATTAGAAATGTTTGAGATGGATAATTCTCATCCATTCCACTCAAGTCCGATGTTAGCTTCAACCTCCTCATGACTTAGACATCACATAGTCTTCTTCTTATCTAGAGTCAAATAACTAGTAACCTTGTGAATCATCTTCTTGGTTATCTTAGTTGGTCCATTGTGTAGCCAAAATTTTATATTATTGATCCTTCTTAATACAACCTTAATCCATTAAATTTTAAAATTCCTTGGAAACTCTACGGCATAAGTCAACCCTTTCCTTTCAACAATTTTGAATTCCTCCTTCAAAAATCCTTCATCACATAATTTCTCATACGCCTCTTAAATCTTGTATCCACCAAATTCTCCAATATTGTACATGTAGCAACTTGATACATCATATATCATGATTACCTTAGGTGGTATCAACGATAACGCACCTATTGAGTCACATTTCATTGCAATCTTAGGGATAACACAAAATTTAGGTGGAGGACAAACATCACTCCTTGCCAATTGAATGTTACTAACCTTTACTCCTTGACTCTTTCTTGTGGATGATGATGTTGCCATATTTCTCTATTAGGGTTTGAAACTTCTTCTCTCTAGATAACTCGACACCACTTAGATCTTCACTCAATCAAGCTTATGTTCCAAATTTTCTCTTAAATTGCCTTACGATCTCTTTTGTAAATTGCTCAAATCACTATGTGATCTCGTAATCTATATGCAAGGTATGAAGCAATGTCTTCAAGTTTCATTATATACTTCCTTCTACTCAATTTAGGGTCTCCATTAATACTGTGTACTCAAGTAGGTGGAAGCTATCTGTCTTGCTCAACATTGTGCATTTGAATTAGGTCTTCACTGTACAACTCGGTCTTTGCCATCTAACTTGGCCTATATATTAGTTTAGCTTCTGAAGTACTCATTCCATACTGCAATACTTAATCAATATAGACAATTTTATTGATGTTCGACACTAACTATGTAACTGATGTTTTTTACTGGTCCTTCATAAATTTATTCTTATGCAAATATGAACTTTGACACATTTTATGTTAGGAACTGATATAAGATATATCATTAAATATATAGTTCCTAACATACCTTCTTTGATTAGTTTGAGATGATATGATCACCTTCTCCATTGGATTGGATGATCTCAAATCCATTTGTTCCACTATTTCCACCACCTATTTTCTTTTTCCATGTTTATTTCATATCCCTTTTTGTTTGATCAATGTCCACTTTGCCTTTACCCTTGGTATTATTTGTTGTTGGTACTTGAGTTCTATAGTATTTTCTTCAATGTCCAAACTTGTGACATTTGGAAAATACATTGTTAGGTGCATAATTATGTTTTTGATTAGTCCAATAGGGCTCTATCTATGACCTAAATTCATATGCTCTATGTCCATACTTTTGACAATTGTAATAATAGCCTTCAAATCTAGGTGCAGTAGATGCATTCTTCATTCTTTATCTACACTCATGTATTTGATGTCCTTGTTTCTTGTAGTAAAAATAATAACTAGTAAACTTAGGTTTAAGATTTTGCATACCATTTTGGCTTCTGTAGACATTTGCAATATGGCCAATTTTTCCACAATGATAACATGTTAGTTTGCCCTCTAATTTTGCATTTCTCAGTTCTCAACTCTTGGATGATTCTCCTTGCTCAATAGATGAATGTCCTGATCCATCAGTGTTGACAACCTCATATGTTCTTCAAAGTATTTCATTGCTTCATTAGGCTTGTTGAATCTTTCCACAAGTTCTTTCTTAGTTTTTAGTTCATTCTTCAATAAGTCCTTCTGTGATCTTAGATCTATTATTTCCACATCCTTTTTGTTCAACTCCCAATTTGCAAGCATCAATTGATTCTTCATGTCAAGTTGAGTATTGGTAAGCTTCTGTACATCATATATCCTTTCTTCAAGTCTAGTTGCCATTAGCCTTTTGTCTTCCTCATCTTTCTTCTTTTTCTTGGTTACTTCACATAACCTTACTGACTAAATCTCATGTTTCCTTTTTAGTCATTTGACTTCTTCATTCAGGATTCTATTATTTTCTAGAAAATCTACAACTATTGTATCATTCTCACTTGAATTTCCAATTCCAAATAGTCCTTCAGTTTCAACTTCTTCATAATTAAACTCATTTTGTAGAATGGCCAACTCCTTTCTCCCTTTCAGGGATTTCTTCAGTTCTTGTCTTGTTGTTTCAAGTTATTGTTTCCAATTTATAAGCCTCCATCTCCAAGATCTAAACTCCAAATTGTTGGAACCACATTTTGATACCAATTGTTGGAAGTTTTAATTGGAAACCAAGGTACTAAGAGGGAGGTGAATCAGGATCTATAACACTTTTTACTTCACACAATACTATAGGGCATTCACCACATTTACCATCTCATATCCAATGCCTTATGCATGCATAACTTATAAAATCAAACTGAAATAATATATAAATCTAATCTATCAAACACATGCATGAAATGTAAACACATAACACAAAGATTTGATTATCCATAAACCCTCCAAGGTGAAGGTAAAAATGACATGGGGATGACACCCACAAATCTTCACTACTATAGTAATAAAGTTAACTATTAGGGTTACAATGTTTGACCATATCCAATGATCTACCCTGTAAGGGGTCTGCCCTGTTAAAAGCTATTAAGACTATTAGGTCTTACCTATTAAAGGATTTTTCACTTAAAACAAATTAAAGACTTTCTTAGGAGATTTGCAAAGATCTGTTAAGATATTATTCCTAACTCAATCTGTTAAAACTAATTCAGTGCCTGATCCTTGGTTTTCTTTGATAAGATTATGTTGGATCTCCTCTATTCAATCTAATATGATCTCTTATCTGATAAAAATTTACTATCCTTTACTACTTATACATGATCGCTTGCTCTATTTTGCAATGCTCACACTTTCACACTTAATCTGCTTTGTGACTGCATGAATAGCTTGTTCACTCCTTCTCATCACCATACAATCCTCTCTCTATATTGAAATAGGTTTAGATCTTCTCTATTTAAATATTACATAAACAGTTTTCTAGATGATTTTGCCTCTTCATCTGATTGGTTCATCACAAAACATAGGGATCTATGATCCACATCATAAAGTGCATAATAACCTTTGTAACAACCTCTACAAGTATTAAATATCTTGTCCATATTGGACTGAAATGGTTTACCTCAAAGTTTGTATCATTCTTGACTTGAATGTCAATTATGTGTTGCTTGATACTATCTTTGACACTCGACATTCACTATATATGGTGTTGATGCTCGGTCTTTACTATGCTTGACACCTTCTGTTTAGATCAACTTCAATGTGCTCAAACTATTTAATAATCATTAAGCTTGGCTTACATTGAAAATACTTAGCGACCAAAGACTTTCTTGGCTCCTATAGAGCTCGATACTTATATATTTATTTACAAGTCTATATATGGCTTGCCATATATAGAGTGGCTTGGTCATAGTGATGACCATTTGACTTTGCCTAGTATATGACTAATTGTTTGACACTAATAGACAACAATAGTTAGAGATATCAACAAAAGATAACTAACCTAGGTTGCATGATAATGATTAATAAAATTATTATTAATATATATCAAACTAGAGATAATAAGAAAACATCTTATTACTCTAATACCCCCCCTTAAGATAAACTTAAAGAGTAGTTAAAAACTTGGAAACTACTAATAAAAGTAAATTTGGGTCCTTGCAACAAGGCTTGATGAGGTAACCATTCACAACAAAATCTCTGTAAAGAGGAGAAATAGAGAAAATCGTATGGGAATAACCCTACTCCAAGAAGAGATAGAAAGAATGCTGAAAGAACCAGTAAAGGACTATAGAAGCCTCCAAAATAAAGAATTTCCTAGAAGATAGAAATAAAAGGATAATCATGAAGAACATCATTCAAGCATGAAGAAGCTACAAAATATTATCAAAAAATAATTGTTGATCTAAAGAACCTCCATTGAAATAGAACTTGACTAGGTAGAGAAGACTATAATCTACACAAGTGTCGTCATAAGACACTGCTTAAATCAAGAGGCACACAAAGGCAAACAACTTAACTCAAAGATATAGATGGCATAAAACACTAAAGCCTAAAGCAATGATCAATCAGACATGGAAGGTTGCAACCAAAGTAGGAATGAATATAAAAGTGTTTATATGGTAAATGGTCCATCTCACCAAAATGGATAGGTACCCAACAACTACACCCACCTAGTACATAGGAACAAGTATTGAATACATAACTCACTCCATCAAACCAAGGAAGCATAAGAACTAGCAAATGAACCCCTCCCCCCCCTCCAATGCAGACAAGGGTGGGGTAATAGGAAACTGAGAAAAGTGGACCAATAAGAACTATATGTCAAGGACTCACAATCAAGATGCGTAGATAAATACATAATGGTGTACCAAGGTAATCAATCTCAGATAGATCCTGAGGCTAATGTTACAAAAGGGAAACTTACTGGACAAAATTAGATGACAAACAAAGGCAAAACATCAACCCTCCATAACACTTAATCAAAGTAGTGCATATATAAAAAAGGCACAGATATGGTAGATCCACAAAAAAAAAATCTACATGAGTGTCCTCAGATGACACTACTAGAATCAAAAGGAAAAACTAGGCAAAATAACTAAAATGAAAAATACAAATGGAATATGACACTTTATCTTAGTAAGTTTGCATAAATGCAAACAATGGATGTCTATAAAACTAGAAGAAACATAAGGATAATACCAGAGAAAGTATAACTCAAGATGAATCATCCCAAGCAACAAAAATGATCCCTAGACCTGAAACAACAGAGATATCCACCAAAAATGAAAAAAGAAGAAGAATAATATGCACCAAGAGCATAATCTAGAAAAATAACTAGCATTACTGGAAACAACACAAAATGACCTTTCCAACAATATAAAGAATTCCCAAAAAGGAGACTAGATGCTCAGAATACATCTCTCAAAATGAAAAAATGAACTCTTGAGTTTGACAACAAAAATAAAAAATAAAAAAATCATAATCAAGAACATACCTATATCATCACAATGGGCTTGGAACCAACTTTTCAAGGATATCTTGTTTGTGAAAAATGAAGTTTGTATTCCTGAGATGTGAACAAAAACCACCAGTAGGTCCAAATTGAGCCGAGGGAAAATAAGTGTGATGATGTAGGTCTTGACATCAGTAAGTGACGAGCCAAAATTTAATGGTCAAATGGCCATTGAAGCCAAAAAAGTGCAAGAAAAAATGTCTAGTTTGCTAGAGAAAGGAAGTCAGAGTCCAAAAAGTCAATGGCCATAAAAATCATGTGTTGGAATATTCTTAGAATCTTAAAAAATTCTAAAATATTCATAAGCGCTAAAAATGCCCGAAAACATCCACACCTATAGATAAACTTGCATAAACATGTCAAAATCACCATTGAGTTGTAAAAACTACCATAAATGGGCTAAAACTACCTGTGACAAATACAAAACCACCTATTCAAGGCTAAAATTACCCTTTTGATGATGTAATTTTCAATCAAAATGAAAAATCATTGGTGCTAGTGTGTGAAACTGTTATGCAAAGAAAAGAAAATTTGCCCATCTAAACTAGGCTTTAGACTCAAGCTTAAAATACTAAGCATGTTCTAGTTTGGTTTGAGAGCTCGTGAACACGTGGACGGTTGGGCCCAAAACAAAATAGCACATGTGATCATGTAGGCACTAATAAAATGACTCCTAAGTGTCAGATCTAACACACACTAGTGTTGGGATTTGTAGAAGACAAAGTTCGAGGAGACCCAAAATGCATGGAGACCCAAAACAAGGTGATTTTCCAAGAGAAGTTTGTGTAGAGGAGTATGAGCACTTCCACCAATTAAGCATTATTGGTGGCACATCTATCAATAACTCTATGTAGGCCTCCAACAAGGATGTGAGCTAGCTCCAAAAAAGGTCATGAGTAAGGCCCAAGAAGTTTGGGGTTGATGGGTCCACATGAAGGGCTTGTCCCAAAAAAATATTTGTGTTGTCCTCCAAAACCATGCCTTCCCAAAAAACACATGAAGTTGAAGTGGGTGAGAGAAGGCCGAAAAGCATGGGCCAAGTTAAAAAAATCAACACTTTGACTCCCTTCAAAAAGTGCTTCCAAGCGCATGTCCAACCCCAAAAAATGGGCTTATGTGGCATGGAGAGGGCCTCTGTAAATCTTGTTAACCAAGAAATCGTGTCCACCAAAAAGGCCATGAATAGGATATTACACATGAACAGACTACAAGGGCACTAAAAAAGCCTACACATGTACCTATGCATGCTAATGGGTGTGTGATGGGACCCACGGGTGGGCCTATCCCCTTGAAAAATCAATGCCACCTAAAATACGCATGTACATGCACTTTTTAAAAAAAAAGTCTTGCTTTGTTTTTAATTTGTTTTATTAAAAAAATGATCTTAAATATTTTTAAAAATAAAAAATATCACAATTCTCAATTTGCATGCATAGGTCAACAACCTAGGTGTTATTCTTTTGTCTCAAACTGCAACTTTGTCCAAATAAGACAAATTTTATATGGAACTGGGTTTTGTGGGTGCTCTGAGATCAATTGTGATGTATTCTTGGGCTCAAAATGAAGTCCCCTTGAATCCAATACAAAATCCTCTACATAAATCAGATATGAAAACCAAGACCGAATCTCTCATGAAGAGAATAGGGGCATGAAAATTTGGAGCTCTAATACCATGTTGAAGTTGAGGAAAGTGATGAGGCATACTAATGTCTCAATTTTGATATAGTTTTTATAGTTTGGACTTACTCTTTGTGCTTTATCTATAAACATTTCCAAAATATTTGTGTAAATCCTTGTGAACTTATGCCAAAGATAGCTAGAACTTACTAAACCTATGGGTAGTGTGTATGACATACTTTGCTTAATATTATACATAGAATGCAGTATTTCATATAAATATTTTAAGCTATGTTTTTATATCTGAATAGGAGTAGGAATGTTATCTTGCATATGTGTTCCAAATGTTTCTACTTTTCAGGGAATGATGAGCGATGCAAAGGTTGGTGATTACTACATTAAAGGAAGAGGAATGATGGAGACCGATCATGGCAAGGAAAGCATAGTTTAGTTCCTATGGATAAGCCACACCTATAGAGGAGTTACTGTTCCAAAAAATCCAGGAAGACCCGACTTGCTATATTTCCTGCAAGTTGTTATTCTATTGCTTAGTAATAAATGTACTATGTCATGGTTGATCTTCTACCTTCTTTTTTGGCGATGTTTGTTCAAGACTTTTATGCCATGTTTTTAATTAGTATCCAATCCTCTATCTAATGGATTTGGATCGTCTTAGTAGGTAATAAGAAAATAGACAATGCTGGTTTAAGATTTAGAAATTACTCTTTTTTTGTTCTTCAAGAATTATTTAGTTGATCTAATCAAAGAAGGATTTTAATGAAGGAGTGATTTTGGAATACTTGTTGTGTTCTTAGTTAGTTGAAGCCAACCAAGGGGGCCCACTTGGGAGATGGAATAGATTTAGGTAGAGTAGATTCATTCCTTGCAATTTCCTATTTTCAAGATAGATTTATTGTATTAGACCTGTAGCATTGTTATTGTGAAAGTTCCTACACACTTGTAGAAAATGATCATGGTGGATTTTTTGAGTTGTTAACTAGTTTAGATAAGTTTTCCAAAGATTTCTTTGGTTATTTATTGTTATTCCAAGTGTGTTTACTATTTTATTGTAGTAGTGTAGATTCCTTTCATGCATTTTACCTCCCTACAACATAGGTGTTGAGACTCTTAAAAGAACTTAGTGCACATACCATGCTGACCCATTTCAAGTTCTACATCCCTGGGTTGAAAATTCAAGTGTATTTCATGATGGAATAGGTAGTCTTTAGAATAGATATAGTATCCTTGAGAAAGAAAATGGTGAGATTATCTTTATCTATTATGAAACCCTTACATTTTTTGCATCGTTTCTGAGGATGGTGTCAAACTAGGAACCTTCATGCATCCTTTATTTTTAGATTAGTTTGTTAGCTAAAAACCGCAAAGTTGTGGGCTTGATTAACAAGTCACCAATTCAATTTCATGCATTGAAGAGGAAGACAATGAGATGAATATGGGATATTTCTTCCATGGGAGTTTATTAATTTGAACGAAGAAATTGAAGAAGAAGAGTTTCCTTTTGAGGACGCAAGCCCTGATTTTCCTATAGGATCTTCCTCTAGAGAAAAACCCTTGGGCATAAGTGGTCTTTAGCCTTTTGCTGAAATTTTGCTAGCTTTCTTGATAGTTTTGGTCCAAAACCACCTGTTGTTAATAATCTTGTAGCCAATGTTCCTTTCCAACAACAACCCCATAATCAAATACCTCCAGTAATGACACAACCTACTTTTCCATTTCCTCTCCCAAGCCTCATAACTAATGCTAATCCCAAAATATACCTGCAATTGCTCTTCCAAAGTTCTATGGCCTTGCAACTGAAGATCTTGATACTTTCTTGTTTGAGTTTGACATACTCTATCATAGCTTTGACTATAACATTGATGCCCATAAGCTCAAGTTGTTTCCAACAACACTAAAAGAATCAACCTTACGATGGTTCATGGGTTTAGGAGACAATGTAGTAGGTACCTGGGATGAAATGAAAACTCTATTTCTAGAGAAATACAAAGAGTATTGCAAGGGGAATGATCCAAGAGGAGATGATATCTTTAGAATATCACAAAAGGAGGATGAAACATTGGAAGACTATGTTTCATGTTTTTTGTATACACTGCAAAAGAACCCCCAACATGTATTGGCGGAGGATTCACAGAAACTAGTCTTCTTGAGAGGGGTGAATGATAATTGTCTGTAAGCACTCAACTTGATGGCTAGTGGTGATGTATATCAATCTTCTTGGGATGACCTCAAGAAAATCTATCTTAACTAGTCAAGGTCAACTATGAAGAAAGGCAGAGGCCACTAGTCCAAAGTCACTAAAGGGATTAGTCAGGGTATTTCAAAGCTTGAGATATCTAACCTACTCTCAAATTTCAAGTAGGACATCATAAATAATGTGACCACACATCTTGACACAATGACTGCAAAGAAGAAGCATGCAAAGGCTGAACTACAATTAGCTAAGTATTGTCCTTACTGGTGGAAGTAGAAGAAATATTTTCAATGCAAATTGATCGCTAGAATGGAGAACCAACATCTTCCAACTAAGTACATCAAGATAGAAGGAGAGGATGAGCAAGTATTCTTCATTTATCAACACTAACCATGGGCCTCATGTCAAGGTATGCCTCAAGACCATTTACAAAATTCAAATCTATATGGTAATCAATGGAAAAACCGTAGTGCCCAAGGTCCTCCATAATATAGTCAACCTAATTGTAATAATTCTTGGTAAAATAATCCACAACAACCTCAATAGCCTCAGAACTCCCAACCTTCTTATCCAAACCAACAAAACAACCAGTGGTCTAACCAACAAAATAATCAATGGTAGAATCAATAGAACCAATGGCAACCATCCCAAGGGAATTGGCAGTCTACAAACCAATGGAGAGGACCTCGGCAATGGCCTAACCAAAATCTTGGTAATCCGTAACTACCACCTCCAGTCCAACAACCTACACTAATGCCACCACTTGCAAGTTTTGGAGCTCAAAAGTAGAATCATTTGCCTACACAACCTCAACCAATCCAAATAACCAATAGCCACAACAACCCATGTATTCTGCGAATGCTCAGCAATGCCCTTCTTATGCTCTAAATGTTGCAGATATACATTTGAGATCTCGTACAACCCTACCAACACCTAAACCACCTCTCATAACTAAAATACCAGATACTCCTATAGCATCAAAACCTGCAATTTCTCTACTGCAAATGGTTGACCCAACCAATGTAAATAGCTTAGCTCAAACTCAAACAACATTTGAACCTCTTTTCCAAAAAAGCTCATAAAAGTAAACCTGCACAAACAAAGGAATGATCCTTTGACATTATTGATCCGCTAAAAAAATACATGTCCGAATTCCTTTATTCCAAGCTATTAAAGATGTTCCTGCTTATGGCAAAGCCATCAGAGAATCCTGTCTTAAAAAGCCTAGAAGAGAGAAAAAGGACCCAACCACAGTCCATGTTGTAGGACAACTGGTTGATATTATGTTAGGAAAATTGGTTATTCCTAAATATTCTGATCCAAGAAGTCCAGTTGTGAATGTGATTATAAATGGTCAGTCTATTAAAAATGCTTTAATTGATCTTGGTGCTACTATAAATATTATGACTAAGGATACTATGGAAAAGCTATAGAAGGATTAAGGGCTACCCCAACAATTCTACAACTTGCAAATAGTTCTATTGTCACTCCTAATGGGATGATAGAAGACATAGTAGTAACCCTAGACTCTCTAGAGTACCCTGTAGATTTCATGATTTTATCCCCAAAAGTCAACGTATCTAGTTACCTTGTCATTTTATGACGACCATGGTTAGCTACAGCCGATGCAAATGGAAGTTGTAGGTCAGGGAGTATGACCATATAAAATGGATAGGCAACAAAGAAATTTGACTTGTATCCTCGAGCACAACCCCAACCAGATTTAAGCACATCTATATGGCTAGATTTAGGGGATAGAGAGTAAGAGTTAAACTTTATAGCATAGCTTATGATGTTACATAAACAGTCTCTTCTAAAGTTATAGGAGGAGGATTTAGTAATTAGAGTATTATTAATAATACTTGTATGGTAGAAAATGATGTATCTAACAGGTCTGTGTTGGAACTAACTACATATGAGGAATTTAATGAGAAATGTTTTCTGCCAAAGGAGCCAGACATTATCCATCAGCTTTTACCATGTGAACTAGATACAAGTCCAATCTCTAAAGCTACTATAGTTGATCTAACAAATACTGTTGAGTTGTCAAAAGGTCATAATCTCCATGTTAATCACAAATTGTCTCCCAAACAAATGAAACAATTAACAGAGCTTCTTCAAAAACATGAAAAGGCTTTTGCATGGGACTATGGGGATATGAAAGGGTTAAGTACTACATTATGCACTCATAGAGTATATATCAATGAAGGGTGCTTGCCACTTCATCAACCCCAGAGGAGGATTAATCCATCACTCAAAGAAATAGTCAAAACTGAACTACAAAAGTTGCTTGATGCTAGTTTTATATACCCCATATCTAGTAGTAGGTGGTTCTCACCTCTGGTTATAGTACCTAAAAAGGGAGGGAAATGGCAAATTTCTGTAGATTACAGATAATTGAATAAGGCAACCAAGAAGGATCACTTTCCTTTACCCTTTATTGATCAAGTTCTGGACACTCTGGCTCGTAAGAAATATTTTTCTTTTCTTGATGGGTACAATGGTTATAATCATATAAGTATAGCTCCTGAAGATCAAGATAAAACCAAATTTATATGCCCATGGGGTACTTTTGCATATTTTGTCTTGTCATTCGACCTATGTAATGCTCCCATAACATTTCAAAGAGTTGTGATCAACATTTTTGTTGATATATCGCATGACTACATGGAAATATACATGGATGATTTCACAGCATTTATAGTCACCTTTGAGGAAGCCTTGAAGCATTTATAGTCACCTTTGAGGAAGCCTTGATGAATCTTGAAAAGGTTCTTGTCTGGTGTAAAGAACATAATCTATCACTCAATAGTGAGAAATGTTTCATGCTCATGTAGGAAGGAGTGGTGCTTGGTCATTTTATATCAACTGCAGGAATACAAGTGGATCCAGCTAAGATAGAGGTAATTCTAACATTGCCCATACCTACAAAATCAAAGGATGTAAGATCTTTTTTAGGTCATGTTGGCTATTATAGGTGTTTCATCAAAGATTTTAGTAAAATAGCTAGTCCTTTGTATATACTGTTGACTAAAGAAGTTGAATACAATTGGACACTTGCATGTCATGAAGCCTTCCTGTAGCTTAAGAAACTCCTCACCATGGCACCAGTTCTGAAGGGACCAGATTGATCAATTCCATTTCATATCCATACTGATGCATTAGACTATGTTGTAGGTGTTGTATTAGGACAAAAGCCTTCTAATATTGGAAATACAATCTACTATATTAGTAAAAGCCTCCATGGTCTTGAACTGAATTACACAGTAACTAAGAAAGAACTTTTAGCTGTAGCTTATGCATTAAACAAATTTAGACATTATGTAACTGGATATCCTATTTTTGTTCATACTAACCACTCAGCTATAAAGTATTTAATGAAAAAACCTGTTGTAATGGGTACATTGGCAAGATGGCTCTTGTTGTTAGAGGAGTTTGATATTACCAATTGTTCATAAGCCAGGCAAGTCCAACATAGTTGTTGATTATTTGTCCAGACTGCACATTGATAATGAAGATCTAACTCCAATTGAAGATACCTTTCTAGATGAGCATTTGTTCCACATAGCAACTCATACACTAGGTATACAAACATAACAAACTATCTTGTTGCAAATCAAATGCCCCCACACTTCTCTCACAAAGATAGGAGGAAGCTAGCAGAGAAAAGTTTTCATTATTCATAGATAGATAACAATCTCTTTTATACTAGTCCAGATCAAGTCATGAAGAGAAGTTGAGATATATGACATACTACATGCCTATCATGACCAACCATGTGGAGGCCATTTTTGCAAGAAAAAGAACAACACTAAAGGTACTTACAACTAGATATTATTGGCCAACATTACATAAGCATGCAACAAATTATACCACCAACTATGACAAATGCTAGAGGATGGGCCAACCAACCAAGTCAGCTGAGATGCCACTCAATCCACAGATTATTGTAACACCCTTTAACAAGTGGGTATGAACTTTATAGGTCCAATTGACCCACCATCAAATGGAAAATATTACATCTTAATATGCAGAAATTATTTAACTAAATGGGTGGAGGTCAGGGCAATGAAAAATGCAAGAGATGAGAAAGTAGCTAAATTCTTATATGAGGAAATATTTACACACTACAGAGTTCCTAAAGAACTTTTCATAGATCAAGGCACCTAGTTCACATCAAACTTAATCAATGAAGTTATGAAAGAATACAACATAAGGCACCAGAAATCCAGTCCTTATCACCCTTAGGCAAATGGGCAAGTAGAGGTCAAAAATAGAGAAATTGAAGCCATTCTGACCAAAACAATGCAAATACACAAAAAAGATTGGAGTAGCAGGTTAATTAAAGCTATTTAGGCATACCGAACTACATGGAAAACAACAATTGGATTCACTCCATTTGAACTTGTGTATGGAAAAAGTAGCAATGTTGCCTATTGAATTTGAACATAAAACACTACACACTGCCTTGGAATTGAACATTAGTCTTCCTACAACACAACAAGAGAGACTTCTCCACTTGAACTTGTAATACCCCAAAATTGGCACATTGCCATATTAACCAACTTTGGTTTATTCAACTATTCTTAAGTCCTATTTTACTAGGAAATTTTAATTCTAATAATCGCTACTTGACCTAGGTGTCAAATGCAGAAAACCATAATTTGCATTAATCATATTATTTATTTAATTCTTAAATATCGACTCAAATTTTCTACACAAACCTATCAATTTAATTAAATTAAATTATAAGTGTTCTACTTTAATTAAATTAAAATTACCTCTTTAGCTAATATACAAAGGAATTAAATACATTTAATTTAATAAGATATCTCCTATTTTTAATTATTGAATTTAATATTCAATTAGTTAAAGTTATCCATTTATGAGGTCATATTCTATTTTATTAAATTAAATATTCACTCAAAAATGCAATTAATCAGCTCCTTTTATCACTCAAAAGGTAGTTAGTCAACTCCTTTTATCACTCAAAAGGCACTCAGTTAACTCCTTTTATCACTCAAAAAGAACTCAATAAACTCCTTTTATCACTCAAAAAGGACTCAGTTAACTCCTTTTATCATTCAAAAAGGGCTCAGTTAACTCCTTTTATCACTCAAAGGCAACCAGTTAACTCCCTTTTCATAAGGAAGTTACCTTTATGACTGGCTCTCCTCTTCAATCTTGATTGTCCATTTTGGTTAATCTTGATCGTTGATCACCTCTTGAATTCTATAAAAGAAGCTCTCCATTCCTCATTATAAATGGATGAATTTTGGAATTTGGGTCCAATTTATGCTAAAATTCTTACTCACTTTGCTCACATTTGCATAACTTTATTTCTTTCATTATATATCATTTAAATTTTAAAATATGCATCCATTTAGCATACGATGCTTTTCCACATCTTAGATTAATAATTGCATCTCTCATCTAGATTAATTTCACTTTCATTTAGCTACATAAGTCCTTCATTCTAGAGGTCTAGTTGCCTGCTTCTCGTTCTGAGAGCAAAGGTATAATCCTTCTAATTAGAAGGCAACAGGTCACTTTGTTAAACTTTTTGAATAAACAATACAATGTTTATTTTGTGATGATCTCACAGGTAATGACCATGTTGAAGTGTATGTGAGGATCAGAGGCCCCCAATTTTGCATATACATTTTTGGTGCCCACCATGGGGCAGGAAAAATCAAATTTTTTGGCCTCATTTATTCTGTTTTCTGTACTTTTTATGATTCTATTTTCCAGATTTTCATAGTTGTCCATGTTGTTTTCTAGATTTTCACGCGAGAAATTTCATTTTCATGCGAGGAACTGAGGATTTTTCCTCCTTCATTGCACTTTCTCATGCAAAAAATTGCATAAATGTGCATTTCCTCATGCGATGCATGCCATTTTCTCATGTAGATTTGTGCGTGATCTTGCACAAAATCTTGCAACAGCATATGCAAATACAAATTTTCAAATTTCCAATTTATCAAGATGTTTGTTTGACTAATGGTATTTTCTGAAGCATTTTTATTTTTGATTTCTATTTTTTTTCTATAGCTTAACAGTGGTTTGCAGGGCATTTTGAAAAATCTATAATTTAAAAAAAAAAAGAAAAAAAGAGAGAGAGAGTATTTTTCAAATTTTGACTTTTGATTTTTTCATAGGTTTTGGCTTTTTTTAAGTTGTTTTATGGGTATCAAAAAGAACAAAAAAAGGTAAATTTTATTTTCCCATAGTTAAGCTTCCATTTGACTAATGTTGTTTTCTGAAGCATTTTGTTTCTAATTTTTGGTTTTCAACAACTTAATAGTGGTTTGTAGGAAGCTTGACGAAGATACCTTTTAGCCAAATACTTGGAACATATACTGACTGTGTGAATGCAGGATGGCTTGTCAAAGATATGCATGATGAAGATTTTTTTCAAACCCACATAAATGTTGTGTCTTCTTTTATTTCTTTTCACACATAGTATAAATAGGGCTTGTGAACTTCATAGGGTGCAAGACAGGGGAATAGGGGAGTATGCTCTTTACCACTTGGAGGTCATGACCAAGGGTAAATCAAAAACCTAGAAGCCTCTGAAAGATGGCATCTGAGGGAGGCAAGCAAGTTAGTGGTTCTCCCAAATGAAGCCTTTAATGAAGAGATGATGATTTCCTTTTAGGGGATACAAGTCTTGGAATAGGACAAGGTGGGATCAATTAAGCTAACTTGGTGATTAACATGTCTTGTGCATTTTGGTGAGGAAACGAGGTAAAGGAGTATGCTCTTTCCCCTTGAGGGAAATCAGAAACTTTGACCCTTAGATCCGAACCACCAGTCTAAGTCAATCCTTTAGAGGGCCTGCCAGAGTGATCCAACCTCTGCGAACGACCCAAGTGAGCACACTCCTTTTGTCAAAGATTCCACCTCACTATAATAAAGAAGATTTGTTGAGTGAAAGACTCCAAAGCCATATTAATTTCCTCT
This sequence comes from Cupressus sempervirens, assembly GCA_028749045.1. Classification (NCBI taxonomy): domain Eukaryota; kingdom Viridiplantae; phylum Streptophyta; class Pinopsida; order Cupressales; family Cupressaceae; genus Cupressus; species Cupressus sempervirens. The sequence goes on along the minus strand of CM053793.1, from coordinate 505,167,634 downwards.
TCTTCTTTTTGATATCACATATCAAGAAGAGGCTCTATAAAGTGCATTGGTTTGCACCGGCCCTAGTCTTGCTAGTCAAGAGTGTGCACTTACACATGCTGGTGTGGGCTACTGGCCTCAACTTCACTTGTGAAGCCACCAGAGATTAGTATGAATGGAATCCAAGTAAAAACATCTTAGTTAGTTGCTACCCGGTTCACCTCCGAAAGGAGGCATAATCTTTGTACAAGGAGGGGGAAGAATCTCTCCTGTAGAACTCACCATAGGCATGCAACTAGGCGTTTGAAGGTGGTATACGCGCTTGACCCCTACCATAAGGGTGTTCATTTAGCATATATGTTATTGAGCCCTTTGAATACACCAAAAACACGGGCGCCCTCTAGGGGGTGACAAGGTTGTGTGAGGTGCGCGCATGCACATAAGTTGTGGGACAAAGGTTTTGCCTTCTCTACCAATTTTTTGTTTTAGGGATAAAAGCGTGTTTGTTATTGAGTCTTTAAACATTTTCCAAACCTATCAAACAAACTAAACCTCAAGAATCCCCCACCCCTTCGAGTTTCTTTTGTTTGAAACTGCTGCTTACTTCTCGTGTTTATCTGGAAACCAATTATCTTGTTCAAAAAACCCAAAATGTTGTCCAAAACTTGAAAATAGTCTTACTACCTAACTAAAATCTATCAAAACAACCAACAATTTTTCCAGAACAATTGTTTCAAAATTTAGTATCTACTTGTGCACTAAACCTAGTCTATTATCTGCAGCATTTTACCTCTTTTCTGTCTACAAAAAATGTCAAATAGTGGCTTCTTGCTTAGCTAATGACTTGTGACCTACACATAAACTAGTCTTGTCTCTTGTTCACTTTGTCTTTGGTCTTTGGTGCTTTTCATACTCCATGTCACGATAGTCATAATCTTTGGTTGTTCTAACCATTACTCAGATGACTCATACCTTAGTATATAGTACCCTTATCTTGCTTTATTTTTTAGACTATGTTCTAGTGTGGTCCTTGTTTAAGCTTTTACTTTTTGTCCTTGTCTATGACTATGGAAACAAGAAGTGGCTAAGTGTTTTATCCCCAAAGACCTAGATGAGGTAGAGCTAGGGGTACTAATTGCGGAAAAGGTCGCTCTTCAGTCCATACACAGTCTATCTCTAGTTCATCTAGTGAAAAATCTTCACGATCCCCTTCACATGTCCAATCACCTTGGGTCCATAGAATGTTCTCTATAAACTTCCAACAAACCAGGAATCCCTTATATCAAGAGGATCCTAAAACTAGCAAAGGTCCCACATCTCCAAACAACATATCTGAAATATTTTTCAAAAGACCTTTCCAATTACAACATACTAAAACTGAACATGTTCCAACAATGGCTGATTACAAACCTGAACACGGTGAACATAGCAGAAACCAAGACCAAACTAGGAATGACAAAGAAAAAGACCATGAGATTGATAGGAAGTAGGAAGAGGTGGAAATACTTCCTAAACACATAGCAAAGTGTCATAAAGACAAAAAATTTCAAAAGATCATGGAAATTCTGCTCAATGAAGAGAAAGAAAAATACTTTCTCAAACTTTCCCAAGAGGGAGCTAAGCTACCCCATCATTTCAACGTGGAAACTATCATCACGCCTGAAGAGGAAATTGAGACTTCCAAACTCCAAAAACAACTAAAAATTATGCAAGACCAACTAGCTCAAATGATGCATGAGAAAGACAAACCCACAAAAACATACACCTTAGACACTCTTTGTCCATTTCCATTTGACAAGAGCATAGACATGCCTCCTTTTCCAAGAGGAGTAGAGTTACCTAAGTATGATAAATACTTTGGAATTACCGATCCCCAAGATCATTTGCGAGAATTTGGTGCCTTGTTTATGGAATTTATGCATAATAAGACGTATCTCATGCATTTATTCCCAAGAAGTCTAGGTGGTCAGGCTATGGAGTGGTTTTCACACTTGCCTCCTGGTATCAAAACATTTGATGAAATTGTCAACTTGTTTGTCCAGTAGTATTCTCATAACATTCAACACCCTGTTAGCATTTGAGATTTGTGTAATCTTAAGCAGAAGATTGGGGAACCTTTCCTCACATTCCTCCAGAGGTGGAGACAACTTTATACTAAATACTCACGTAAAATCCTAGAAATAGAGAAACTTGGCATCTTTATGGATAACCTCCTACCTAATTTTGGATATAGAGTCCAACTCCAAGGTCCACATACCTTTGAAGACATGGTCACATAGGCTATCCACATAGAGGAATTCATGGTCAAGAAGGGTGAACTTACTTTTCATAAAGACACAAAACAAGGCTCCACCTCTAACAAGGACAAACCCAAGTATTTCAACAAGAATCGAGAAATTGTACATGATGGGGTTGTTGACAATGTCACTCCTAAGCCTGCTAAGGAAACCTTTAATCTCACATATAGTCTCAATGCAGCCAAGAATATTGAGAACCCTCCTCCTAAAAATAAGACATCTAGGAACAGATTGAGAAACTCATGGGCTACATGCCCTAAACGAGAGTATACACCCTTGCGTGAACCTTTGGATGTGGTTTACAAAACATTGCTCCAATACAAGCTTATTTCACCACTGGACAACCCTCATCCCTATGATCCGCAACCACACCCACCATGGTGGAATGAAACCTCATTTTGTGAGTATCACCAAAATAAGGGACACAAAACTAGCAACTGCATAAACTTGTGCCATAAGGTCCAGGACATCATTGATGTTGGTGAACTTGTGGTAGATGGACATAACAAGAACTCGAATCACAAAGCATTCAAAGAGCCTTTCCCAGCCTATGAAAAAGGAGAGACTTCAAAATCAAAGCCCAACAACAAGGTCAACTATGCATACTCCAATGATGACAATGTGATCAACATGGTTGAACCTATGGATTCTAAATATTGTAATGTCATTACCATTAAGGGAAAACAAGATAACAATAAACCTAAGACACCATTTGTCTTGAGGGGCCCTACTTCCAACACAATGGATAACACACCTTCACAACACTGTGCTAATGTTGTTACCTGCTCTTGTGCCAAGTTGGTGCTCAAAGGCCTTGCACCTTCTACTCCCAATCTTGAACGACATAAAGACAAAGCCCTTGCTGGTCCATCTGGAAAAGGTGCAAAACTCACAATGAATTCAACAGTAACTAGCTATAGTGTTCTCAATCAACTAAAATGAACTAATGCTCAAATCTCTATCTTCGAGCTACTTAAAATCTCACCTACTCACAGGAAGATTCTGGACAAAGCCCTCACTAAGGAAAATGTTCCTCAAGATCTTGATCTTGATCAATTTCAATCCATGGTAGGTCACTTGACCTCACCTTATCTTATGACTTTCTCTAAGGAGGATGATAACTCACTGAGTCACCCACACAATCAACCTCTATACATCGAAGTTATGATACATCAAACACGTGTTCATCGGGTACTCATCAATAATGGCACTGGCTTAAATATTTTTTCTACTACTTTTCCAAGACAATTGAATTATTCTGAGGACTCTATTGATCCTCGACGCAGGATCACCATCAAAGCATATGACGAAGTTGAATGAAAGTCTCTAGGTCTTGTGGTCTTACCCATTCGTGTCAGTCATGTAGAAAGGGATGTCACATGTTAGGTGCTCGACATTCCCTTGGCTTATAACATTTTGTTAGGATGGCCATGGATACATGAGATGCATGTTGTGCCATCCATATTTCACCAATGCATCAAATTCCCATTTCATGGCTCCGAAGTTACTATTCTTGTCACTACTAGCTATACTTGCAATATGCTCAAAGCTGCTGAAACTTTCATCCCTGCTAACAAAGAATCTACTAATTATCATGATAATAAGCTGAAACAAATTGAGTAGTCATTCAAACTAAAAGAAACTGGTATGGGAGAGTATCATATTGAACCAGTGTTGTCATTAACATCTCTTCTAGAGTCTCCTCGTCATTATGGGAGAACCTCAGAGGCAAAGAAGTTTTTTGTGCTGACACCTCAAACCAAGTATAATGGCACTTTTGTCAAAGCTACAGTTCCCCTAGAGGATGAAAGTGAAAACAGAACCATTGTTGCATGGCTTTACAGAGAAGAGACTATAGTAGACTTAACAAAGCAAGCTGGAGAAATCACTCCTAAAAAATATGGGCCTGGTCTTAGACTCATGAAGTGCTTTGGCTATAAGGAAATTGGTCCTATTGGGTGCAATAACAATGATCTAGTTGATCCTATCAAAGAAACAACTCGAAGAAATAACGATACAACTGGTCTAGGATTTAAGAAGGTTCCTTTCCATTTGGGACCTAATAAATTTATCCTAGAACTTGAGAGTTCATCTGGAAATGAGTCACAAGTTGAGTCTGATACTCAAGAGGAACAATTTGACGATGAGGATCCCTATCCTTATCCTATTCCTCATGATCTTGCTAAATTCTTTGCTGAGCTAGATGACTTTGTGCCACATGTCAGCACTATAGATGGTACTAGTGATTCTTCTGAGGACAATACTGATTCACACCATGCCCATTTAGAACAAGGTGAGTCTATTCAAGTGTTACATATTGAATACTTATGTAAAAATCTAGAAGATGAAGGAGAGTATGTCCCTATCACTGTTGGGGAGTACTACAATCTCTCACCATGTAGCACTAATTCTAAGAAATATGAGTTTGACTCTCTTTTAGAAGAAACTATTGATAAAGACATTGACCAAGTTCATGTCTATGAAAACCAAATCAAAGTGCATGAAACATCTAGGGTTAGGTCGGATGGGTCTGATCCAACTAGTGTCCTAGACTCATCAATTGCTAATATTAGTACTCAAAGGCATTCAAACACACCTGTGGACGAAGTTGTCGTAGGTCTCAAATTGCTGGTCCAAGCACTTAATGACTATACCGTGAATGCAATCGAACCCGTCACTACTCTTTCACTCACACATCCTGAGCTTATAAAATGGAACCCTAATGCATCTAGTGAAGTCCCCATGTTCTAGAGTGACTATGCTCTTGTCTGCTACCTAAACGATGTCGAACCTGTAACATCTTCCACCAATGAATAGAGTGTCAACATGACTGAAGCTGACATCAAATATATCAGTCATACAATTAAAAAGAAAAAATGCAAAAGGTTTGATGGTGAAAACCACATTGTGGTAGTGTCAGAACCCAAAAAAAGTAAAAATAAAAGATGTATCCAAGGGTGAAAACCTCTCTGAGGTGCCTGCAGATGAGATATTTGATGCACTTCCAAGTCACTTTCAAGAGAGATCATCAGTGCTGATAGAGCCAACATAGCTGATCAACTTGGACATAGAAGAACATCCTCATATGATACATCTGGCACAATCATTGTCACCTAAAGAAAAGGAAGAGTTCATTGTTTTTTTTTTATAGAAGAAGATAAATTTTGCTTGGACATATTTTGACATGTCGGGATTGGATCCTAATCTTATCATGCATCACTTGTCCATTGCACCAGGCATCAAACCAATTAAAAAAAAACTTCAAAAGCATCCTCATGTTGCATTGCTCATCAAAGCAGAATTGGAGAAACTTCTGAAAGCTGGTTTCATCCGCACAATTGATTATGCTAAATGGATATCCAATATTGTTCCAGTCTCCAAGCATGATAAATCTATTAGATTCTATATTGACTTCCATGATCTCAACTTGGCATGTCCTAAGGACAATTTTCCACTTCCTAACATTGATATGATAGTGGACATGATAGTAGGCTATGAGATGTACTCACTAATGGATGGGTTTTCTGGTTACAATCAAATAAAAATTGCGCTAGAAGACCAAGAGAAAATTGCTTTCACATGTGCATGGGGAACCTTTTGTTGGAACGTAATGACATTTAGTTTGAAAAATGCTGGTGCAACTTATCAGAGAGTGGTAACTACAATTTTCCATGACATGATGCATAAGACCATGGAGGACTATGTGGATGATACCTTGGTCAAAAGTGCTAAACACAATACTCATCTACAAGATTTGGGACCCATCCTAGATCGCATGGAAAAGTCTAGTCTCAATCTCAATCCTAAGAAATACACATTTGGCATCACATCAGGGAAACTACTAGGATACATTGTGTTTACAAAAGGAATCAAGGTGAATCCAGAGAAGATTCAAGCAATCATGGTTATGCCTCCACCCCATAATATTAGCCAAATGAGAAGCCTACAAGGAAGACTCCAATCTATCTGTAGGTTCATCTCACAGTTGGCAGATAGATCACAACCTTTTACAAAGACTTTACACAAGGGTGTCAAATATAATTGGAGTCAGGATTGTGAGCAAAGCTTAACACAGATAAAACAATATCTTGCTAATCCACTTATCTTGATGCCTCCTATCTATGGGAAGCCTTTGATTTTGTACATTTCAACAACTAAAATATCTCTAGGAATCTTATTAGCTCAAGAGGAAAATGATAACAAGGAGAGAGCTATTTATTATTTGAGTTGCACACTAATCTCCTATGAGAAGAATTACAACATCATTGAGAAAGCTTGCTTGGCAATTGTCTTTGCTTCCCAAAAGTTGAGACACTACATGCTTGCCCACACTACATGGCTGGTGGCTAAAATAGATCCACTAAAGTACTTTCTCAGTAAGGTAGCTCTCATAGGATGATTGGCTAAGTGGTCATGATACTTAGCAAGTTGAACGAAAAGCTATCAAGGGACAAGCAATTGCAGATCAACTAGCAGATGCACCTATGCAAAGTCTTCTCCCAATGAACATTGATTTCCCTGATGAGTCAATTTTGACACTCACACACCAAACATGGGTGATGTTCTTTGATAGGTCCTTCACATAATAGGGATATGGAGTTGGACTACTCTTCATAACGCCACATAGATATTCATTACCCAAAGCATACAAGATTTTATTTCCTTGCACAAACAACATTGTTGAATATGAGGCTTTGATTAATGGCATGAAGATTGTAGCTGAATGGAGAGTTGATCAGTTAGATGGACTCCCAACTCATAATCAACTAGGTTAATGATGTGTACCAAACAAAGGATGAGAAATTGATCCCTTACAAATGCATGGTTGATGACCTAAAGAAGTATTTTGTGCACATCACCTTCCAAAAAACTCCTCAAGCAAATAACAAAGCAGCTGATGCAATGGCTACTTGGGCCTCCTTGCTACAGATGCTTGATAATGATCTCTGACATGAGTTCCTGGTGGAAGCGTTACACTACCCGGCCTATGATACCCCTAATTCTAGGATGATTTGTTCTATCGTAGGACAAGACTCATCTCACTACCATCACATTTACTCCTATCTCTATAACAAAACCATTCTGGATGATCTAATCCAGAATGAAAAATGCTACCTTATCCGTAATGCTTCACAGTATGTCATTATTGCTAACGACTTGTTTAGGAGAGGTCTCAATAGAACACTCCTTAGGTATTTAGAACCCAAAGAGTCCAAATGTGCATTAATTGATGTTCATGAGGGCATTTGCAGATCCCACTCAAATGGCTTAACACTAGCTCACAAACTCATTAAAGCTGGTTACTATAATGGAGCAAGAGGCAACCAAGTACACCAAGTCCTGCAAGAAATGCCAGATCCGTGGGAATCTGATTTATGCTCCAGCCAAGGAGCTCATTCCATCTATCACAATGTGGCCATTTCAACAATGGGCTTTCGACTTAGTGGGTCAGATTCACCCATCTTCTTCTAATGGACATAAGTTCATTATTATAGCTACAGACTACTTCATAAAATGGGTAGAGGTAGTACCCCTCACAATAGAAAATGGAAAAATTGTAGCTCTTTCTATCACAAACTACATCATGTGTAGGTATGGTGTACCATCCTCCATCATTACTGACAATGGAGGACAGTTCAAAAAAAAAGACCTCAAGGAACTATGCAAAAGATTCAAAATCACACAACATTGGTCTTCTATCTATTACCCCCAAGGGAATGGTTAGGCAGAGGCATCCAACAAGGCAATCCTTAAGATCCTCCATCACATAGTTAGCAAATCTAGGAGGGACTGGCACCTCCAGATTAATCCAGCTTTATGGACATATAGGATAAGCATTAGGACTCCAATGGGTACGACGCCCTTTGCTTTGGTTTATGGAGTGGATGTTGTACTTCCAATAGAGGTTGAGATTCCTACCTTAAGAATCTCTATGAAATGCCTTATTACTAATTAAGATTATAGAATAGCTTAGCTTCAAGAGCTAGTCTTAGTAGATGAACATCGACAAGTGGCATGTGATCACCTATGAACATATCAGTAGAAAATGTCAAGAAGCTACAATAGGAAAGTTAAGCCACATGATTTCCACCTAGGTGATCTCGTTTTGAGAGAAAATCCTAGGAATCAGCAACAACAAGTCCAAAAAGGGAAGTTCAAACCAAACTAGCTTGGTCCTTACATAATCATTGCAGTGCATGGATCTGGTGCTTACCAACTTTCAATAGCCAAGGGAGAAGTGCTCAAGGAGCCTATCAACACTCTCCACCTGAAGCATTTTTACAACTGATCTGATCTTAGAAGCTCTTTGTACATATCTAAATGTCCTAAAAAAAATCTAAAAATTGCACAAAGTCCTAAAAAAATCATATCCCTGGTGAAAACCTAGCAATAGGCACCTTGGTAATACCAAAAAAATTGAAAAGTTTCAAAAATACAAAAAAAAGAAAAAAAAAGAATAGAAAAATACAAAAAAAAATTGAAAAACAAGAAAGTGTCATTGGTGAAAACCTGGAAACAGGCATCATGGTAGCAAAAAATAAAAATGAAAATGAAAGCCCTACCAAGAAGGTGAAAACCTGGCAAACAAGCACCTCTTGTTCCTAATGCTCCATCTTGTAGCGCATCTTCTAGCTCCATGTACAGTTACTTTCCTACTTTAGTTTACTATTTTTTTCTCATGTATCCATGGATTGAGTCTTGTCACAACTCGGGGGCACTACTCTCTAGTGTCCTAGAATCTCTTTTACGATAGTCACCAGTTGTTTCAGCTGTGTCTGCCTACTATCGCCAATGTCACGCTTTGTCGAGATTCTCGTCATAGAATCTCTTTCGCAGTAGTCACCAATTGTTTTAGCTGTGTCTTCCTACTATTGCTAGTGTCACTCATTGTTGAGATTCTCCTCATAGAATCTCTTTCATAACAGCCACCAATTGTTTCAACTGCGTCTGCCTACTATCACTAGTGTCACTCTTTATCGAGATTCTCCTCATAAACTCTCTTTTGCGATAATCACCAGTTGTTGCAGCTATGTCTGCCTACTGTCGCTCATCTCACTTTTCAAGACTCCTTAATGGTAGATCTCTCTTGCATTAGTCACTAGCCATTCTGGCTATGTTTGTCTACTATCGCTCGGTCCTCTTTAGGTTCTTCACATTGAAGATTCCTCATTGACCTCAGTCACCAGTCATTCTAGCTACATTTGTCTATTATTTTCATCGTACTAAAGAGATTTCTTTCATCTATGTTCTAGACATTGACACTTGACATCAATCCCAAAAACATGAACTCAAAATGACATACTTGCTTAGATATACTGAGCATTTTCTTTGTTTGTTTCATTTTCACTTCATCATGTCTCCTTCATCAACTTGATGATGTCATTTTTTACTACAGAAGCAAGGACTGGGGGCATGATCTTTTCTTTGCTTTCTATTTGTGGTTTAGTTCCAATGATCTAAGGCATACATATAAATGGGGTGTCCACTATAAGATCCTCCATCTTGTATTGGATGGTCATGTGTACCTCGACTCCTTTTATATGGATAAATCAATGAGGTTGGTTCTTCTCCTTGCTTGTTGGAGTGAACTCTTTATGCTATAGTAAATACTGATACTCGTTCTACTAAGTGAATGTACGGGTCACTATGAGTGTATATGGAAACTTTTGTCTCAGGTTACAGACACAAGGGTCATTGTGGATAGAATACTTATTGATTACTTAGCATAAGAGGGATCTCCCGTGTGTCTGGTGTGTCTATATGAAAGAAACATTATGGTCATCCAAGTGTTTATGCTCTGATGCTTATGTTCACTTGCTATATTAAAAGGGACAAATGTTCTAGTCATTCTGGCTTCTTGTGCCTCAAATTCTTACATTTAATCTCGACAAAACTAGAATAGATGTCCTATTCATATTCCTATGATTGCAATGTCAGTGGGGATTGTATGACATCTAGGATTCACTATACGCTCAATGATGATAATTATCAAAGCTTGGTAACCAAACCTAGGGTTGCATCTAGTTTAAGATTGTATCTAGCATAAGATTGCATTGCATAAGCACATGGTTTGATTTTAGATCCACTTACATCATTTGCGATGGGGAATTGTTGGGTTATTCAAAGTATCATGTTTCTTCATGACTACACAAATGATTGGTTCATCACCCTCTTGGCTACTTTGATTGCTTTGAATCCATTTTCAAAATTGAATTCAAAATTTGACACACTTAAACAGCTCAAAATCACATTTTAAAATTTTGGGACCGACATGATTGAATGCTTGTGTAGTCCATTTTTTTTCTTTTGATACTTTGTGAATCTTGAAATCTTTTCAAATCACACTTTCTTCAAACTTTCCAAGATTTCTTCAAATTGGCTTCTATATTTCTTCTGATCATTCTGATCTTTTCTATATTTCTTTAGATCATTCTGATCTCTTCATATTTTCTTCTGATCATTCTGATCCCTTCTACATTCTACTGAATCTCAGATTTCTTCTACATATCTTTATCTACTACTTTACATCATATTTATCGTGTGTGATCTTTCGATTTCACTCCCGAGGGGGCAAGATGATTACATCATTGAAATAGAATTTTCAAATCAATTTGAATCTTCATCACTTGGAGCATCTTGTTCCCATCTTATGTCCTCATCATTCGGGGCATCTCACCACTAGGGGCATCTTGTTTCCCTCTTTCTGGCATCTTTTTCATATATCTCATTATTTCAAATCTTAGCTATTTAGACGTTTTGGAGATAGTCTTTTAAATGCTTATCAAACTCAGGTATCTAGATGTTATGTCTGGATCCTTAAAGATTAAGCTTCATTCTAGAGATAGTCTTTTAAATGCTTATCAATCTTAGGTATCTAGACGTTCTGTCTAGATCCTTAAAGATTAAGCTCTATTATGGAGATAGTCTTTTAAATGCTTATCAATCCCAAGTATCTAGACGTTCTGTCTAGATCCTTAAAGATTAAACTCTGTTATGGAGATAATCTTTTAAATACTATCAATCTTAGGTATCTAGACATTCTGTCTGGATCCTTAAAGATTAAGCTTCATTTTGGAGATAGTCTTTCAAATTCTTATCAATCCTCAGGTATCTAGGTGTTATATCTGGATCCTTAAAGATTAAACTCCGTTCTAGAGACAATATTTTAAATACTATCAATCTCGGGTATCTAGATGTTCTCCCTAGATCCTTAAAGGTTAAACTTCATTCTGATGGAAACCTTTAGAATGCTTATCATTTTGAGTATCTAGGTGCTCTGCTTGGATTCCTTAGGATTAATCTTTGTTCTGGAGATAGTCCTTAAAAGCTATCAATTGGTCTTCGTATCATCAATTTTTGAACGAATCTCATTTCTTAATCTTCGCATCATGCTTTTTGATTTTCTTTGAATCGAATGTGCTACTCACACATTCATTCAAAGAGGGGAAAAATGTAATACCCCAAAATTGGCACATTGCCATATTAACCAACTTTGGTTTATTCAACTATTCCTAAGTCCTATTTTACTAGGCAATTCTAATTCTAATATTCGCTACTTGACCTAGGTGTCAAATGCAGAAAACCATAGTTTGCATTAATCATATTATTTATTTAATTCCTAAATATCGACTCAAATTTGCTACACAAACTTATCAATTTAATTTAATTAAATTATAAGTGTTCTACTTTAATTAAATTAAAATTACCTCTTTAGCTAATATACAAAGGAATTAAATACATTTAATTTAATAAGATATCTCCTCTTTTTAATTATTGAATTTAATTATTCAATTAGTTAAAGTTATCTATTTATGAGGTCATATTCTATTTTATTAAATTAAATATTCACTCAAAAAGGCAATTAGTCAGCTCCTTTTATCACTCAAAAAGGCAATTAGTTAGCTCCTTTTATCACTCAAAAGGCACTCAGTTAACTCCTTTTATCACTTAAAAAGGACTCAGTTAACTCCTTTTATCACTCAAAAAGGACTCAAATAACTCCTTTTATCACTCAAAAAGGACTCAATTAACTCCTTTTATCACTCAAAGGCAACCAGTTGACTCCCTTTTCGTAAGGAAGTTACCTTTATGACTAGCTCTCCTCTTCAATCTTAACCATCCATTTTGGTTAATCTCGACCGTCGATTACCTCTTGGATTCTATAAAAGAAGCTTTCCATTCCTCATTATAGAGGATGAATTTTGGAATTTGAGTCAAATTTATGTTGAAATTCTTACTCACTTTGCTCACATTTGCATAGCTTTATTTCTTTCATTATAATATCATTTAGATTTTAAAATATGCATCCATTTAGCATACTATGCTTCTCCATTTCTTAGATTAATAATTACATATCTCATCTAGATTAATTGCACTTCCATTTAGCTTCATAAATCCTTCATTCTAGAGGTTTGGTTGCCTACTTCTCATTCTGAGAGCAAAGGCATAATCCTTCTAGTTAGAAGGCAATATATTGCACTGTTAGACTTTTCAAATAAACAATACAATATTTATTTTGGGATGATCTCATAGGTAATGACCATGTTGAAGTGTATGTGAGGATTAGAGGCCCCCAATTTTGCATATACAGAACTCACTAGTTGAAATGAGAAAGACAACATTGGAAAAAATAGAGATTATTCAGCAGCAACGAAAGAAGTGGCATGACACACATATTAGTAATAAACAATTCCAAGTAGGAGATTGGGTTCTCCTATATGATTCTCATTTTAAAGAGAATCTAGGGAAGTTGCAGACTTGGTGGCTAGGGCCTTATGAAATTCAGTATGTATTCAACAATGGAGTAGTCCAGCTGACAACCATTGATCATGTCTAGTTCAAATTACTTTTAGATGATAGACCAAAGATCAGTTTGTGCAGCAGTTCCAACTAAACAGTTTACCAATTAACATGGTTCATGTAGCAAAAGGTGTAAACCTTCTTCCTATAGTCATACCATGAAAAACCCTCAACGAGAACTCATAATAAAAACTCATCTAATCTGAGGTCCATTATTTCATTCATTTTTTTCCCTTTTCTTTATATCAACACGTCTCATTTCTTTATCTATCATCCACTCACATTCCACATCACCCACAAATTCTATTTTCACTGCTTTCAATAAACCATATGGTCGACACCTTTTCTATGGTCATCAAACTTCACCACCTCATTAGTTTGCATGAAAAAGCATGCTCTCAAATTTTAGGTACAACATTTTTAACTCTTTATTCTTTTTAGCAAATAGGTTTCAATATTTATATATAATACTGCATTAAATGTATCGTTTAAACCTTAAGCCAGTTTCTCATTCCTATACCAAAATTTTTAAAGTGTGGACACTTGTCAAAATTTAGTGGGGAGCCAAGAAAGTGTATTAATTTCCAAATGTCATCTCCATGTCACCTTAGTCATGTCCACATTGTAGGTTGTACTTTAGCAGCAATCTGATTTTAATTTTTTAAAATCTTTTTGTATCTGTCGTACCTTTTCATTGCAATTTTAGGAAAGATCTCCATTGATTGACATGACTGAAAAAAGACAATGATTTATTATGAGAAAACTTCTAGTTAAACCTTGGTATCCTTCATAATTATTTTACATGCCAAACATAACAAAGTCTTGTTAAGAGAATGTGGTATCGGCATTTTTCAAAAAGATCAATGTGAAATTCTAAGAACAGGGTATTTGCAGAAGTGTAAAAGGGGTAAAACTTACCAAGGTAGTGAGAATAGAGAAATTTGAGGCTAAGCATTTTGAAGATGGAAGGACAATTTTGGAGATATGAACCGGTTGTTCATAGGATTTTACTTGCAGATGTAGTAGCAGTCTGATGATTTCATGCTTGTGGATGGCTTGGCTACTTCCTACAATTAACTAAGCTTAATGAAGAAGTAGCAATGGAGTTTATGAGAACATTTGATGAAGGGGAAGCTATAGTATGAGGATTAAAATTAATTTCTACTAAGGAGTAGATAGTAGAAGTCATAGGACTACCAACAAATGGGGAGCATTATCCAAATGAACATGATGTCAGGTCGTCATGGGCACAGTTCTTTCAGCCAAGTGACCCTCAACTGGAAATTTCAAAGCAAGGGTGTAAAAGACTCTCTCTTCTAGCTCCATATCTATAATTAGTAACCCATATCATCAGGTATTTGACCTGCAAAGGTAGGTTTTCAAACTTGCATGCTCACCATTTTAAGTTGCTCAGTTGTATAAGATATAACATTCAAGTTAATGTCCCCATTTCCCTTTATAATATGTTGTGTATTAGTGCTGAAGAAACTCAAAAAGGAAATGTAAATTCTATTTCTCATCATGCCCTCATCAAAATTTTAGTTGAAAGGTCTCTTAGGGATTCCTCCCTTGTCTCATGGGAAGAATTTGTTGAATTTAAAACCTTGCAGCCTCAAGCCAACCCTGTTCCACAAAATTTAAGGAATGAGGAAGAAATTGCAGAGCCTAGTCAAAATCTAGCTGAAATAGAAAAAGAACCAGCATTACCCTCTCTTGATAAACCTATTGAGCCTATTTCAATGGGTGATATACCTAGCTCTTCTAGAAACCAAGGCAAGTGTAAGGTTGGTAAAGAGAGCCCTAATCTTGAAAAGGAAGCCCAAAACCCTTCTATTAAAGTAACAAAGAGAAAAAGGTCTATTCTTGTAGGAACCACTCCTGTAGCATCTACCCCAACCACACCTAAACCAAAGCAGACCTACAAAATAGTCAAAGCTAAAGAGGTTCCTATGTGTAGAAGCCCTCACATGCAAGGTCGAGTATCCCCAATTTCCACTAAAAACCTAAATACTTTAGTTTCAAAATCTTATATAGAATTAGTAGTTGAGAATGTTCCAGATGACTCTCCTATACAGTTGGAACCCTAAAATGTGGAAACAAATGAAAATGAGTCTATTAATGAAATTCCAAAGGGGAGTAAGGAAATGTGTTAGTCAAATCTCATTGTTGTCTTAGAAAAAGCCCCTAAAAATGATCAACCTACCATGCCACCAATCCCTGTATATTCTAATGTTTCTATCATGCTTTATAGATCTTCCTAGTATATCAATTACTTCTAGCAAGTTGCTAAGGAGAAAAAGAAGAAATATATGGCTCAAGAATTCCCTTCATCAATAATTCAATCTATATTATTTGGTTTGTACAATCATTTCATTTTTCAAAAGGTCTTGTGGAGGCAAGACAGAGACCAAATGTAGAAAGTAATATTTGACAAAGATGAGGAAATTGAGTCAATGAAAGAGAAACTTGAGAAACAGAAACAACAAATGAATAAAGCTTTAAAGTTAATTGACTAGGTGATGGCATGCAGGCCACCACCTAGGGTGTATTCCTTTTGTATGAAGGAGGAGTTTCTGTTATTTCAATTGATGATGAGAATAAGGGATGTTGATTGTGAATTTAAAAATGCTAAAGATTTTTATAATGTGTATCAGACTTTGCCTTCATGGTAGAAGAATTTGTTGTGTGAACTTTATTTACATAATTTGATAATTTCACATGAGACATAGTGGAATCCTCTACTTTACATAGGAGATGTTCACCTTAGAGCTTTAATGTCTTGGATGCATAATGAGACAAATTATGATAGGCAGTTAGATACCTACAGAGATCTCGAGAAATCTGAACCATTACCACTATAGGTTGAATCACATAAGCTTGATGACCTTCTAAGAGACAAGTTCAGATTAACTTGTGGAGGACCAAAACCAAAGATCAGGGAGAAAGTGTTTGTAGAAAGAGAAAAGGTGTATAGAGAGTACCAGACACTTCCAAACTTTACTCAGCAAAGAGCTATTGCAAGGCTTAGGAACTGATGGAACTGATTGCTAGAAGCTTTCAAAAAGGCAAAACCACATAGCCCTATCAATTATGAGGCAATTATTAATAGGGTGGCTAATTATATACAACTAAGAAGACAAATCAAAAAGGAACTATGGATGCCATTGACTTTTCAGCCTTCTACCCTTCTTTGGCCTCTTTATGATAATAATGCTACCAGACTAGATCTATTAGTTGAGGAACACCTTTTTGAACATTGGAAGTGCATTAAAGGATTCTTCTACACTTTCAAAAGTGGGAAGCAAGGGAAAACTACAGTGGGAGATTTTAGAGCTATGGAAAAGAAGTAGAATGCTTGAGGACAAGAATTTGAACAGTGGGGGGTAGATGATGAGGCATATTAATGTCTCAATTTTGATATAGTTTTTATAGTTTGGACTTACTCTTTGTGATTTTTCTAAAAACATTTCCAAAATATTTGTGTAAATCCTTGTGAACTTATGCCAAAGACAACTAGAGCTTACTAAACCTATGGGTAGTGTGTATGACATACTTTGCTTAATATTATACATAGAATGCAATATTTCATATAAATATTTTAAGCTATGTTCTAATATCTAAATAAGAGTAGGAATGTTATCTTGCATATGTTTTTTGAATGTTTCTACTTTTTAGGGAATGATGAGCAATGCAAAGGGTGGTGATTACTACATTAAAGGAAGAGGAATGATGAAGACCAACAATGGCAAGGAAAGTGCAGTTCAGTTCCTATGGATAAGCCATGCCTACAAAGGAGTTACTATTCTAGAAAATCCAAGAAGACCCAACTTTCTATATTTCCTGCAATTTGTTATTATGTTTCTTAGTAATAAATGCATTATGTCATGGTTGATCTCCTACCTTCTTTTCTGGCGATGTTTGTTCAAGATTTTTATGTCATGCTTTTAATAAGTATCTGATCCTCTATATAATGGATTTGGATCATCTTAGTAGGTAATAAGAAAATAGACAATGCTGATTTAAGATTCAGAAATTACTCTTTTTCTGTTCTTCATGAATTATTCATTCGATGTAATCAAAGAAGGATTTTAATGAAGGAGTGATTTTGGAATACTTGTTGTGTTCTTAGTTAGTTGAAGCCAACCAAGTGGGCCCACTTGGGAGGTGGAATAGATTTAGGTAGAATAGATTCATTCCTTGCAATTTCTTGTTTTCAAGATAGATTTATTGTATTAGTCCTGCAACACTTGCAGAAAATGATCATGGTGGATGTTTTGAGTTGTTAACTAGTTTAGATTCATTTTCCAAAGCTTTCTTTGGTTATTTATTATTAGTCCAAGTGTGTTTATTGTTTTATCTTAGTAGTATAGATTCCTTTCATGCATTTTACCTTCTGCAATGTAGGTGTTAAGACTTAAAGGAACTTAGTGCACATACTATGCTGACCTATTTCAAGTTCTACGTCCCTAGGTTGACAATTCAAGTGTATTTCATGAGGGAATAAGTAGTCTTTAGAATAGATATAGTATCCTTGAGAAAGACAATGGTGTGATTATCTTCATCTATTATGAAACCCTTACAGAAATCTCAAAACATAGCTCCCAAGAATCACTTGCATGCAAACACCTATCACAGAAAGAGAGAAGCAAAGCTATGAAGGTTGGAATTCACAGATCCATTGAGGAGACATTCTTGATGTGCAAAAGAGAAAAAAAAAAATTCAATAAAAAAAAAAGTGTGTAAATTACAAAGAGAGATCAATCCTTATAAAAGGAGATCAAAACCCTAAAAGGTAACTAACCTAGGTTGCATGATAGTAATTAATAAATAAATTATTATTATTATATGCCCAGAGTTTAGCTTAAGCAAATTAGACATAATAAGAAAATATCTTATTACTCTTATAGTTTAAATATATCATCCTTATTGTTTGTGATGTTTACACACTTAAATGTGTATTCCATTACATGTTCAAGTAACTAATTTACTCTTAAACATAAAAATCAAAAGAAACACTTATTTGGTTGAAAATTCTATCATCTTTAGTTGTAGGTTATATCATGTCTTTGTTCTTTACATCTAGGTTCTCTTTCTAAAATTCAAATCAAAATGTTTTTTTTTACATTACACAGTGCTCACATTTTAAATGGCTATTTATGTACCTTACCACTTCTTTGTGATACATAGTATTTGTTCTACCTTTGCCACTTGTAAAATCCATAAGTTTTGTTCTTAAGTTCATTATGTTTTGGTGTTCATATTTTAAAAAATGTCTTTTATATGTATATGCCATCTGAACTACCACATCATCAACCACAATATTTAGGTACCACATGAATATATAACATTAAGCACTTAGCAGTTGAATCATAAAACCACAATCATATTTGACTCATGCATTTACAATAAATTTCATAGAATTTATTATTAACAACATGATGATTTGGAATAAGTCACCATGATTAGGTACTAATAATAAAGGATTCCATGTGTTTTACAAGAGGTTTGATTCCTCATCACTCTTTAAAGAGAAACATAAATTATACAAATGAAATCAATTATCTCTTTCAATTCTAATTTATCTTGTTTTTTGCATACTTATAAAGTAGTCAAACACACACCCACACACCCACACACATATGGTATTACACAAAAAAAGTGTAAGAATAACAATAACATCCACTTATCAAATAATCTTAGTAAAATTGATTTTATCTTCTCTTTCCTGCCCAAAAGATTTCAAATTATTGTATAATCACCATCATGGGCACAATTGTAGGTGAGCCCCAATCGACCCCCTTTCAAGATTGACTAATGTTGAACCTTTTGTGCAGGTTGCATTATCCTCTTTTTGTGGGCCTTTCTCCTACCAGTCATGCAAATATTGATTCATCAACCCTAGGGTTAGATTCTTTCTTTATTGAGGAGTCAATCCTATATATCAAAAATTTGGTGCGAAATAACATCTCGCAAAAAAAATTATTTGAGAATAGATTCTAGGAGAAGTTTAATTACTTTATCTGAATTTGATCTAAAAGTTTTTTTTTCTAGAAATATAAAGGATTTGAGGATGAAAGACATGAAACTTGCCCTATTTTGTAAGTTCCTCATCTTTAACCCCAATATGGATCAAGTTAGAACATGGGATAATGTGCAATTTAATCTTAAAGGTGGTGTTTCCATTAGTGGTATGATAAAAACATTTTCTTTAATTTTGTAAACTATGAGGATTTCATTAAATTTTTTAAGGAGGTCCCTAACGGTTTGAGAAAATTTATTTCACTGTATAAGTGGAAGTTAGGATTTGGCACTTGGTTTCATCTCCTTTGCCTTACTATAAAGTTCTAGGATTATAGCAATTTCAAAGGAATAACTAATTAACTTAATTCCCTTTAGATGGATGATAAAGTTACTATACAAAGGTCAAGGCTAGTCTTTGAAAAAATATATATTGATATGTAAGTGAATAAGGTCATTCCTCCTACTATCTCCATAAGGTACAAACTTGGTAGACAAGATCAATATATTTTATATGAAAATTTTACTCTATTGTTTTAGAATAGTAACAAATTTGGGCACTGATAAATGATGTTACAATATGAAAACAAATTAAATACTCATTTTTAAATGAGAAACATAAGAGCCATTAATAAGTTTTTGAAAAAACAAAAAACAAAGAAGGGAATGATATGGGAAGTGGAAAGAAAAATCAACAATTAGGGAATAGTAAGGGTTATGAAGGTGAAAGTGATCAAAGTTATATCAATGTGGCTGACCAAAAAATGTCTTCATAAACCCTTAAACAAGAAGTCGATTTAAATGATGACACCTCTTCTAAACCATTAATCATTATAGAAAAGTTTAAAAACCAAAGGAGTGAGGGGGTTGATGTTATGGTCCAACACTTGGATCATAAGTATAATAAGGGTTCCCCTAACTCTATCTCAAAAACTTTTTCTAGAGACTATATACTAGACTTTGTGGTAGTTTAGGCTATAGTATTTGAATTGGTATCTAATGAAATGGTTAAAAATGTAGAAGAGAGGCATGCAATCCCTTCTCTAGTATTATTTCCCCACTTGTAATGCCCCACCAAGGGATCCAAAAGAAATAACTTAAAGTTTTACTAAGTTTTCCAACATTTTTTTTTTGAACAAGAAAGCATAACATACACATCAAACACATAGTAGCGGAAGCAATAATGCACAATCAACTAAAGCATACATAACATATAAATTTAATCTAATACTAAGTCTAACAACTACCACATCCACATGAAAGAATAATGAAAATTCCAATGTCCATAATATACATTTGTTCTGAATGCCTCTTGGCAAATGAAATTCAAAATGCTCAATCATCCATTATACATGTCAGAGAGTATGAAAGGCTTAAAAGAATATACATATGTAGAAATAGAAATACATCATCTTCCTTAGATCTATGATACAAAGTACAATAATAATAAATGAAACCATCCACCATACATGATACATCCATCTATCATAAAAGATATATCATCCATCATGAAATATAACCATCCATCATAAAACACAATTAATTAAGTTTGTGGTTCCTCCCAACTATCAATAGCATCATAAGACCATCGTGGTCCCTAGCCATCCCCCACACATAGCATCCCAAGCCACCAATTAGATCATCGATACTATCGTATTAGGGATGTCACTACTAAAACATGCTACTACATAAGCATAAGGAAATCTAACACACTAGAATAAAGCATAAGATGATCCTACAAAGTAGATAACATCGCCTATCACATGCTAATCATCAATATAAGGAAATGCATCAATAAATAACATCATCTAAACATGATAAACAAGTATCCCAAGAAGCTCCAGCCATGGTGACTATAGATGGATCTCAATGGTAAGAGTGGAAAAGCACTACCACCCGACCGCATGGAACCTAAATGGCCCACTCCCACTGTGTTGAGGAGATAGTCTCAAGTCCCTAATAGGATATCAAACCAAATATCAAAATACTCTCTAAGTCTAGAAATCCTAAATAACTCAAATGTTCTAAGATAGGTCGACATCTAATTCCCAGAGGCACACAAAGACATGTAGGAAACCTACTATGTAAGTGGGCAAGTGTCATCACACAAATCACGTTGGAGTTACCCTGGTAGTTTCTTAGGACTCCAGGGTCCCTAGTGATCCCTATGTGGCCACTAGCATCCTCTCATACTGACAAGGCATACTATGAAATGCAAGGTCACAACCAAGCGTTCTCTCTACTCCCATCCTAGTTTGTACTAGCACTCGAGGCATGTGTGAGAACATACAAGACTCTTATTAGGTTCATTTAATCCCCATTTAGTGTAATGTTTTCACTTATTAAACAACTTACAATGGGTTACCCTCAGAGCCACTTAGGGCCCCCGACCCCCATTGCAAGCCACTTCCCGACACTACATATAGATAACCTACCCTAGGCTCATAAATCCCAAATCAATACTCATATAAAAATCACCTCAATCATACACAAGTGACTAGAAAGCATCATAAAGATAATCATAATAATCACATCAGTTCTCTACGAGCAACTGAAAAGCATCAAAGATAAATCACAATATCCATTGGTTCTCAATGAGAAATCAAAAAGTATCCCAATAATACTAATCAATGACTTAAAATGGTTAAGTCAAACATGTCACAACATGACATCATCAAGAACATAGCAAACACTTCAGTCCTATCAAAGCGACTGGAAAGCAACCCAAATATAACTGATCGAGGACTCAAAAATGATTAAGTCAGGTATCTCATATACATACACCTTAGCTTCACACAAGAAAATTGGAAAGCAATAATGAACAATTAAATACAAACTCATCATAGAGTATATCATCACATTACCATGGTTAAGTAAAAGTAATCAAGATCGAGTCAGCATGGTACTGCACTCACAAACACACACACACCCCCCCCCCCCCCCCCCCCCCTCCCCCGAGCCTCTGGTAACAACCTAAACTAGTCAACATCTAATCAACCCCAAAACCCCCAAAGCATAGACAGTACATAGAAAACATAATAGTCTCACAGTTTGGTTTGATTTGAAAATATATTGTTAATTCAAATGTAAGGGTTTTAGTTTTTGTTTCAGTGTATATTTTAAGTAAAAAGATTCATCGATTACCCCAATATTTAACCCATCCTGATATTCCAATAACAAGCACTATTACCGCTATTCAACTTTTAAGTAAATTTCCTCCAAAATAACCTAAGGATAGTCATTAATTAAATTATTACAATAATAATCATTGATGTTTCAATAGTACCACTTTATTAGAAATTAAACTAATTTTTAATTAAATTAATTAATAATTATACAAGACTACTTTATTACCATTCATTAATAATTTATTATAATTAATAATTATTAATAAATAAAAATTCATTATTAAAGTTAATAATTACAATTAAACAATCTTATTAAATAATTAAACATTAATAAATTATTATATCATTAATAAACTTATTAATATATAATAATTTAATTATATTTATTTATTTATTTATTTATTTTATAACATTAAATTATATTTAAAAGATATTATACAATTTTAAAAATTAAAATTAAAAAAAAACAAGCGTGTTTTATGGCTCGCCAACCCTTACATTGAAAACGGCTACGGCCGTATCCTACCGTAGCAAGTTGTTGCAGCAGTACCTGTTGTGGTAGTGGCAATAAAGCCATTGATGGAAGGCAAGGGGTTAGGGGGTCGATGAAACCCACCCCTCCGCAATTATTATTATTCTTTTATATACAATTCAATTTTCCCCAAACAATTACACCCCACACTCATGTGATAATAAATGATTTTAAATATATATATTTTAAATAACATTTACAATATTAGTTTGATAGGAAAAATAAGTTGAACCATTCAAATTTCTAATTTAAAAATTTTCTTTTATTAAAATCTCAAACCCCCCCTAGTTTAATATCCAACTTTAAAACTACTAAAGGTGTATTGTAATGATATTTTCAATCTTCCCAATTACAGACAAAATATACATGCTTAATAGAATTTTAAAACTACCAGATCGAAAGATTCATTTGAAATGAAATAAACACGATCAATTTATAGTCACGAAGAAGACAAAATTATATAACTAACATAATCAATGTGAAATTCAAGACATAAGAATCTACCTAGATTTTGATGCTAAAATCGCAACGCCTAGAAGATTTGCGAGAGAATTTGCTTCTATCCAAGAACTTCTCTCCAACAATTTTTCCAAATTTGTTTCCAAAATTCACGTCCAAAATTTGTGTCCCAAATTCATCTATCTCAAAAATAAACCCTCTAATTGTGATAAAGAGTTATCTCCTTAAATCGGGGCACTAATTGTGTGTTCACCCGGGAGAACTCCTTGCTCACAACCTTTAACTCATAATTAACTTTGCTTAATCTTTTCCATGAACGTTAAATTGAATTATTAAATAATTTTATTTACTTTCCACTTGACTTCACTTTTAATTAATTAATTAAGTTTTAAATGGCGGATAATGTTGTCCTTAATGTCACACAAATGTCATATCAGTTATTAGTCTCAGCTAACCGAGCTCAGCTATAGTTTCAACCGAGCTCAGCTACAGTTTCAACCGAGCTCACTCGGTCATCGAAGAAAATGAGGCAAATAGTGTCAACCGAGCTCACTCGGTCATCGAAGAAAATGAGGCAAATAGTGTCAACCGAGCTCACTCGGTCATCGAAGAAAATGAAGCAGTCAGTATTAACCGAGCTTACTTGGTCATCAAAGAAAATGAGGCAGACAGTGTTAATCGAGATCACTCGGTCAACAAAGGAATTTGGCAAAGACAGTTTCCACTGAGCTCACTCGGTCATCTATGGAAACTCAGTACTTACCGAGTTCTCCCGGCGATTGAAGGGTTGTGACGGAGTTCGTTGTATTAACCGAGCTCAGTCGGTTAACACAGGAATTATTTTCTAAACAGTATTAACTGAGCAGGGTCGGCCAGTAAAGGGATTTGTTAGTTTGTAATTTTAATTATTTCTAGCCGACTATTGTATTTGTTTGATTATTGGTCAGTGATTTGAGCCGACTAAGATAATCTGAAAGGTATATATGGTCACTCAAGTTGTAAATCAAAAAGGAAGTGTGAAAAAAAGTTATGAAGGTGCATTATAGTGTGAAATGAAAAGGCGAATGTTGAGAAAAGTCTGATGAAGGATCAAATGCGTTGAAGGAGCTAAAAATTTGTATTTGATCAGTAAGGATTCGGTCAAGAATAACAGAGATCTGTAATCAGCAAAGATAAGTTGCATATTGTATCAAATCACTTCATTGTTGCTTTCTAACCATTGTAACAGTGAACTCAAAATCTCTTAACAGAGTTGGTTTAACAGCCATTCTATAAATCCTCTAACAAGGTGACAGTTCAGTTGAATTGTTCTAAAGACCTCTAGCAAGGCCACTCCTAACAGGGTGATTAAATCCTCTAACAGTGTCACACCTAACAATGTGTTTTGTAACCTTTAACAGGGTTGGCTCCTAATAGGGCTCACTTCAGAAGAGTGAAAAACAGTAACTAGTTACATTGGTGGTTTTCCCCATATTGGGTTTTTACGTTAAAACTGGTGTCTCTAGTGTTCATGATTGCTGAATTGTTTTTGGTTATTAGTTCTTAATAATTATTATTATTTGTTACATTATCAAGTTTCAGTAATTTGTAACTAAGATCAAGCTTTTAGACATTTAAGGGACTGTGAAATGTTTTTGTGGTAACTGATTCACCCCCTCCCCCTCTCAGTTACTCCATTCTTATTTCCAACAATTGGTATCAGAGATTTTGGTGCTTGAAGGAAAAGATTTCAAGGTTCTAAGACAAAGATCAAGATGTCTTACAAAAGAGAAATTCCAAAACTTAACAGAGATAACTTCTCAGCATGGCAAGGATTGATGAAACTTCATCTGGCTACTGTTGGTGATACTGGACTGAAATACCTTGAAGAAGAATATGAAGAACCTTCTGGCACATTGTCAGTTAATGATATTTCTGAAAAGAAGACTCACAACAATATGATGATAGACATAGCATCTGCTCTCAGCTATGAAGAATTTGATGACATTAAGAACTGCAAAACTGCCTTTGACATGTGGAACAAGCTAAAAGAGATCTATGGAGGAGATGATAATGTGAGAAGAGCAAAAGCAGAAAGTCTAAGAGGACAATTTGATCAAATAAGGATGAGAGAGGATGAAAACATTGCAAAGTATGTTGAAAGAGTTAAAGCATGTGTAAGTGCAATCAGGGCAGCTGGAGGTGACATCAAAGGAGAAACAGTTGTAAGCAAAGTTTTCAGAACCTTGCTTCCTGTTTATGCAATTAGAGTTTCTGCAATTCAGGAAAGAAGGTGTGAAGCAAATCATAAGATAAATCTTGAGGCCATAGTCGGAAGACTAACTGCATTTGAACTAGATAACTTTGATAACTATGTTCCAGCCTCCAAAAACATTGAATCAGCATTTCAAGCCAAGCTCTCACTCAAAGAGAAAAACAAAAAGAAGATAGAATCACAGTCAAAAAGTGAAAATGAATCAAGCCAAAGTTTAGACAGTGATCTCGAAGTGATTGAAGCTCTACTAGCAAGGAAATATTCTAGAGGCAAAGGAAAATACAAAGGTAAAGTTCCTCTAATCTATTTTTCTTGTGATGAAATTGGTCATATTGCAGCAAGGTGCCCAAACAAGAAAAACAATGATGAAAAGAAAGATCACAAATGAAATGGCAAGAAAGACTTTAAATCATCCAAGAACAAAGGTAAGAAATCATGTTTCATGGCTGAAAATTCTAAGGATTCTGATAATAGTGAGGATGAAATTGTTTATATTGCTGTTAAAGATGACTCTGACAGTGATGACGAAGATAAAAAGGCTCTTATCTCTCATGTAAGTAAGAATGATACATGGATTATAGACAGCAGTTGCTCACATCATATGACTGGTGATAAAACTAAGTTTGATCAGTTTGAAGACTATGATGGTGGCAGTGTAAGGTTTGGTAATAATGAACCTTGTTTCATAAAAGGAAGAGGAAGAATCTGTCTATCCAAAGAACTTATATGTAATAATGCCTATTGGGTTGAAGGTCCCAAACATAATTTGCTAAGTGTTGCACAATTACTAAATACTGGGTTCAAGGTGGAATTCATGCATGGAAAGGCAAGACTGTTGAATGAGCAAGGAAAACTGATAGGATCTAGCACCCAAACTAAAGAAAGCTATACTGGAGAAAAGTTTTTCATTCTATTTGTTGATGACTATTCAAGAATGATGACTGTCATGTATCTAAGGAATAAATTAGAAGCATTTGAGAAATTCAAATGGTATTTGGCAAGAGTAGAAAAAGAAACAGGGAAAAGGCTGAAATGTTTAAGGTCAGACAGAGGTGGTGAATTCATTTCACATGAATTCAATAACTTCTACATTGAAAGAGGTATTAAAAGACAGGTTTCAGCACCAGGAACTCCAGAACAAAATGGAATAGCTGAAAGAAGAAACAGATCCATTATGGATTGTGCAAGAACCCTGATGATAGAAAAAAACATTGCTATCAAATACTGGAAGGAAGCCATCAGCACTGAAGTTCATACCTTAAATCGAGTACAGTTGAAGAAGGACTCATTCAAGACTCCCTATGAATTATGGTATGGCTAAAAACCCAATGTAAGTTATCTGAAAGTATTTGGAAGCAAATGTTATATTTTGAAAGAATCTAGAAAAGGAAAATTTGATGTAAAAGGTGATGAAGGAATATTTTTGGGATATTCTTGCAAAAGCAAAGGATATAGATGTTTAAATCTATCCACTCACAAAGTCATAGAAAGTGCACATGTGAAAGTTGATGAGTTTGCAGACAAATCAAAAGAAGAAAGCAAAAAGATACCTAAAGACTACAAGAGATTTGTTTACATTGAACCAGATACTATACCAAGTATACCGTTCACTCAAGAATCCTCAACTCCTGAGTCTTCAGTAACCAAGTTGCAAATAGTTCAAACCGAGCCACAGCAACATTCAGACACTACCGAGCAAGTATCTACCGAGTCTGAAGCAACCAAGCCAGAACAGCCTGAACATGAAATTGAAGCACAAGCAGATATCAATGAAACTCATTCAAGAGGTAAAGAACCTGTATTAGCTAAATATGTCAAAAGACATCATACACCAGATCAGATCATTGGAGACAAATCTGAAGGAACCCTGACAAGAAGTAAGTTGAAAAATACTTGTTTACTTGCTGATTTTGAACCTAGAAGTATTAAAGATGCATTGGCAAATGATAGTTGGATTGAGGCAATGAATGAGGAAATAGAACAGATAGAGAAGAACAAGACATGGACTCTTGTACCCAAGCCTAAAGATAAGAATATAATTGGAACCAAGTGGGTATTCAGAAACAAGTTGACTGAAGATGGTAAGGTATCTAGAAACAAAGCTAGATTGGTATGCAAAGGATACTCTCAAGAAGAAGGCATAGATTATGGGGAAACTTTTGCTCCTGTTGCAAGATTGGAAGGAGTCAGAACCTTACTTGCATATGCTACTCACAAAGGATTCAAATTTTATCAGATGGATGTCAAGTCATCATTTCTCAATGGAATACTGGATAAAGAGGTTTACATTGAACAACTTGAAGGTTTTTTTGATCCAGATAAAAGGAACATGGTCTGCAAATTACACAAGGCACTGTATGGTCTGAAACAAGCCCCTAGAGCATGGTATGAAAGATTGCATAACTATCTTATTCAGATTGGTTATCAAAGAACTAATGATAATAGTAGCTTGTATATAAAGGAAGGACCAGATAATAAGATTGTCTTGGCAGAAATATTTGTAGATGATACTGTTTTCACAGGGAATGATGATCTTTGCAAAGAATTTTCAGAACAAATGAACAAGGAATTTGAAATGTCTATGTTTGGTGAAATAAAATTCTTTTTTGGTCTTCAAATTCAACAAAATAAGAATGGCATCTTCATTACTCAATCAAAATACATCAAGGAGATATTGAAAAAGTTTGGTATGGAGGACTGTAAACCTGTTGGAACTCGTATGTGTACTGGATTGAAACTTACCAAAGATGATGAATCCAAAGAAGTAGATCAAACATTGTATAGATCTATGATTGGAAAGTTGCAGTATGTAGTTCATACCAGGCCAGATATTGCTCTTGCAGTTGGTATTGTTGCAAGATTTTCAGCAAAACCAAGAGAAACTCAACTAATGGAAATCAAGAGAATAATGAGATATTTGAAAGGAACTGAAGATTATGGACTATGGTACAAATTTGGAGGTAATTTGGATTTGAAAGTTTTTACTGATGCTGATTGGGCAGGGAATCTTGATGACAGAAAAAGCACAAGTAGAGGAGCATTCTTTCTTGGAAAGAGATTGGTTTCTTGGACAAGCAAAAAGCAAAATTGTACATCTCAATCTACAACAGAGGCAGAGTATGTTGCTGCAGCAGTAAACTGTTCCAACATTGTTTGGTTTAAGCAATTATTACAAGGAATGAAGATGGAAATCAAAGAACCAGTTGTTATGTTCTGTGACAATACTAGTGCAATCAACATATCCAAGAATCTAGTGATGCATTCCAAGACCAAGCATATTGCAATCAAATATCATTTTGTCAGAGAATTGGTGCAAGACAAGGAGATCAGATTGGAATATGTTCACACAAAGGAACAAATTGTTGATATATTCACAAAGCCCTTATCTAAGGATGCATTTTTGTATCTTAGAGGTAAGTTAGGGGTCATTCCCCTATCTGAAGTTCACTAAAATAAGTTTTAGTGATGCATCAACGCATATAAGATTGAAGATCTATTTGTTGATGTAGTTTAATCAGAAATCATTGCATATGAATCAGTACTAAAGGTACATTGCAATTCACTTTACTTTTGTTATCTTTGGCATGTGTTGTCAAAGAGGGAGAGATCTACTGTCATATCCTTCTGAAATTTGTGAAATTTGAAAAATCTGCTATGAAGTTCCTTAAAAGAGGGAGACTATTAAAAGAGGGAGAAGTCTGTTATCTTGTTGGACTTATTTCAAAATTTCATTTTGTTATGACATGTTGTATTGCCATCAATGCCAAAGAGGGAGATTGTTGGATAATATTGTCCTTAATGTCACACAAATGTCATATCAGTTATTAGTCTCAGCTAACCGAGCTCAGCTACAGTGTCAACTAAGCTCACTCGGTCATCGAAGAAAATGAGGCAGATAGTGTCAACCAGGCTCACTCAGTCATCGAAGAAAATGAAGCAGTCAGTATCAACCGAGCTCACTCGGTCATCGAAGAAAATGAGGTAGATAGTGTCAACCGAGCTCACTCGGTAATCAAAGAAAATGAAGCAGTCAGTATTAACCGAGCTTACTCGGTCATCAAAGAAAATGAGGTAGACAGTGTTAATCGAGATCACTCGGTCAACAAAGGAATTTGGCAAAGACAGTTTCCACCGAGCTCACTTGGTCATCTATGGAAACTCAGTACTTATCAAGTTCTCCCGGCAATTGAAGGGTTGTCACGGAGTTCGCTGTATTAACCGAGCTCAATCGGTTAACATAGGAACTATTTTCTGAACAATATTAACTGAGCAGGGTTGGCCAGTAAAGGGATTTGTTAGTTTGTAATTTTAATTATTTCTAGTCGACTATTGTATTTGTTTGATTATTGGTCAGTGATTTGAGCCGACTAAGATAATCTGAAAGGTATATATGGTCACTCAAGTTGTAAATCAAAAAGGAAGTGTGAAAAAAAGTTATGAAGGTGCATTATAGTGTGAAATGAAAAGACGAATGTTGAGAAAAGTCTGATGAAGGATCAGATGCGTTGAAGGAGCTGAAAAGTTGTATTTGATCAGTAAGGATTCAGTCAAGAATAACAGAGATCTGTAATCAGCAAAGATAAGTTACATATTTTATCAGATCACTTCATTTTTTCTTTCTAACCATTGTAACAGTGAACTCAAAATCTATTAACAGAGTTGGTTTAACAGCCATTCTATAAATCCTCTAACAAGGTGACAGTTCAGTTGAATTGTTCTAAAGACCTCTAGCAAGGCCACTCCTAACAGGGTGATAAATCCTCTGACAGGGTCACACCTAACAATGTGTTTTGTAACCTTTAACAGGGTTGGCTCCTAACAGGGCTCACTTCAGAAGAGTGAAAAACAGTAACTAGTTACATTGGTGGTTTTTCCCATATTGGGTGTCCACGTTAAAACTGGTGTCTCTAGTGTTCATGATTGTTGAATTGTTTTTGGTTATTAGTTCTTAATAATAATAATTATTTGTTGCATTATCAAGTTTCAGTAATTTGTAACTAAGACCAAGCTTTTAGACATCTAAGGGACTGTGAAATGTTTTTGTGGTAACTGATTCACCCCCTCCCCCTCTCAGTTACTCCATTCTCATTTCCAACATTAAACTCATGCACACATTATGCAATTAAAATATCTTTATTAATTTCACTTATTTTATCTTTTAATTAATTACTTTTATTTTAATCTCATGCATGCATCATGCGAACTTAAAACTTTTTGATAATTTAATATCTTTTCACTTTTTTAAAAATTTATTTTCGAAACTTAATTGATAAAATATTTATTAACTTAAATGATAATAATATTTAGCATTTATTTAAAAATGAACTTGAATGTATTATTATTAAATTAAATAAATATTATCACATTCTAAATTAAACGTATAACTTTTATCTCCAAATTTAATTCTTTTTATTTAATTAATTTTTCAATTAATTAAATATAATTAAATATTAAATATCATAATAATTTTCCATTAAAATAAATTATTAATTTAATTATTTAATTAGACTTAATTAATAGAAAATTTACCAAAGACTCATAAAATAAAATACGAAAACCCATCATAGAAAAACACATACAAAATCAAACTAAAGGGTTATAATCATGAATTAACATCATCTGATGCATTCAGAGGGTCCTTGACTCAAATATTTGTCCTAATTTTCAATTAGGACAAATGGCTTAAAGGTTTAGGATTTGGACTCAAGAATTTATCTCCCCTCTCTTACGATTGAGATAATGTGATAGAGTACGCTCATCCTGGCAATTCAAGGAAGTTGATACTCGGTACCTACAACCTGCATAAAATCCACGCATGTACAAACACAATATTCTAAGATAAAAAGCAATGGTAGGAAGTGGTGTATTGTGTAGATCCTAACCAACAAGTGACTACGACTCCCTTCCTTAACCACATCAAAAAGGCCATACATAAAGAAAAAAAACACGCACACCATACATATGTAGTATGGGGTAAGTATACATAAGAAAACACATAATAATCCATCTAACTAATCATCATCAATAACTAAAAACACTATATAATCATCATACATACATGAAATATAGAGTACCAAGTAATCTCATCATATAATCAACTGAATGTAAAACAATATCTGATAATCTCAAAACAATACTACTAGTAATCAAGCATAAAACTGGCCTAAAAGAGTTCAGTAATGATAGCAAAATTAATCTCATCATACAATCAACTGAATGTAAAACAATATCTGATAATCTCAAAACAATACTACTAGTAATCAAGCATAAAACTGGCCTAAAAGAGTTCGGCAATGATAGCAAACTAGGGGCGAGCACTACACCACTCCCTATTCCCTATTTATGTTTCTCAAGTTAAAACTACTATGGATTTTTTGGAACAATAGGTTGACAATTTCTTCCTCCAAAATATGGAAGAAGAATTTTTCCTCTCCTTGGATGTCTAGAAGAACCATTGAAGATTGTTTACAAGATTAAGTAAAAAAATAAAATTAAAGGACTCTCTATCTCTCTCTCTCTCATTGATTTTTCTTATTATTCTAATATTGATGACCTTGAAGGGGATTTAACTTAAATTACTAGAAAATATATAAATATAGAAACTAGATGTAGGGGTAGATGGTGAGGTGGGAATACCTTCTGAAAAATATTTTTGAACGAAAGGAAAAACTACAAATGCCTCTAGTGGAAGACAAAAAGAACCCTTAAAAATCTTATAAGGGTAAAGAATAAAAAGAAACAGATTTTTGGCTATCTCTTGGATAGTTATAGGGAGTTTTACTTCTATTGTAATGAAGATTCTTTCATGAAACTTAAGACGACTTAACAATATTTCTAAACAAAATTTTCTTAAATGTTGTCTTATTGAAGATACAATGGATATTATTTTGATCTAGGAAACTAAAATGAAAAAAATAATAAATAATAAAAAATTTGAAAAAAGAATCAAGAAAGTTTGGCATTTGAATCATTTTATTTATTCTAACTTTGAAGGATCTTCTAGTAGTCTTTCTATTTTATGGAACCATTTGTCTCTTAAGGTTTATATTATATCATCTAAAAGGTATAATATTATTCTTCAAATTCTATGACAAGTAGGTACAAAACTAGGAGATCATAGGAGAGTGAAGTTTTGGGAGGATGGGTGGCTTATAGATTATCCTCTAGAAAGTGACTTCAATAATAGATATACTATTGAAAGATGTAAATAGAGTTTTAGGGATTTTTTTGTATATTACTGGAGAGATGGGAATTGGGTGAATCTTTTGGATATTAATCAAGACCTCTGGCTTATTCAAAATTCTCTCAACTTTGTCTATATAAAAATGGATCGTAATGATTCTCTTATTTGGGGACTTCATCCTAGTGGTAAATACAAAGTTGGTTCAGTCTTCAGAGCCAAAGATGCTGAAAGACCACCCCCACACCCCCCCCCCCCCCCCCGCTCCTGAATTTGGATGAAAGGTCTTGTTCCCAAAATTGAAATGTTCTTTTGGATTGTTTTTTTTTTTTTAAATATTACTATTGATAGCTTGAATATGAGGGGTTTTCAATTTTCCAACATGTGTATACTCTATAAGAGAGATAATGAAAATATAGATAATATCTTTATCCATTATAGTTACAGCCAAGAGGTATGGAGAACTATTTTGGATTATTGGTCTTTCACTTAGGTCCATGCAGAGAATCTAGGTGAGTGCTTTGAAAGTTGGAAATTCCCTATCAAGGGTCCTTCATGAAGCAAACATTCTTTGGAATTTATGTCTTCCCCATTTGTGTTGGGGCATCTGGAAAGAGAGAAACAATCAGATATTTAGGAACAAAGACATTCCTTCATGGGTGGTGGGTCTTAAGATTATTAAAGTAATTAAGGATAATTTTATTTCCCATACTGGTGGCAAGGGGGACTTTGACATTTGCAACCCTTCTAGGAACTATTATTGGAACCCTTAGTCAAAAAGGGATGGGGCAGTTTGGCTATCTCCTCCCGATGGGTGGGTTAAAGCAAAATTTGATGGGGCTATGAAAGGTAACCCTGGAAAAGATATATGTGGTGGAGTTTAAAGAGATAATTGTGGTAGAGTTATGGATGTCATTACAGTGCCCCTTCATGTTACTTCTAGCCACATTGTGGAGGCCTCTAGTACATTGCTTATGGTCAAAATGGTAGTGAAATTTGGTTTGGGAATCTCTAGCTAGAAGGGGATTCTTTGAATATTATTAACATTTTAAATAATAAAACTGTTGTGTCTTGGATTATAGAATCAGTTATTTTGTAAATTAAGGAGCTCCTTCAAAACTTTAATAAAGTCCATATTTCCCATAGCTATAGGGAAACAAATAGGGTGGTGGATTGGATTGCGAACATGGTTATCATTTCAAATAAGTAGATGAGGTGGGAGGATGACATAAGTATTTGAACAAAGCTTAAAGATTTAATTAATTTTTATGTGACTAATGCAGTTGTGGGGAGGATTTGTTAGTTATTTTATTGTAATTTATAGGTGCTATGGTAATTATGAGGGGAAATTTCAAATTTTGAGGTACCTTTTCACAATTTCCATCTTAATTTGGAACGTATTATGGGTTTCACTAAGGGCTTTTTGTGGGTTGAAAATATTATTTCTTTTATTGAACGACATTGCCTCTTGTTTTTTTTAATTCTTTACTCAAGCTCAACTTGAATCAACTATTTATAATGGGGGTTGAGTTGAGGAAACAAGATTTGTCTAGCTGCACAATCTAGAAGAAGAAGAAACTAGTACGGGATCAACTTTCTAAAGTTAAGACTACTTGTTACCTTGAGAAACTCCATGGATGCAAGCTACATGTTACAAAGGAGTTCTTGAGTGCTAGATTGGGGATAAATTTTGTTTTTAAGGGGCTATTGTTACAATTAATGAGGATTTTTTAGCTAATATAACAAGGCTTCCTAATGTTGGTATAAAATTTAACAAGCAAACAAAAGGTTTCAAATGTCACTTTAAAGAAATTCCCTAAGAGTCTAGAGGAGGACAAGAAATTAATTAAATGGGGGATTTTATTGACTTAGATCAGATTAAGGACATATGGTAGGATGTCTTATCCTTTTTTGGGGAGTATTTTATTTTGCATGGTTGATCTAAAAGGGTGCATAATTATCATTTTGTCTTCCTTAACCATTTTTGGTATAAGGACATGATCTCTTTTCCCTACTATCTCAAGAATTCCCTTTTACAAGGGCTTTGGGCTTACTACAAAAAAAGAAAGTTGGCATGTTGTTCATGAAGGTTTAATTTTTTTAATTGTAGAGTATTGCAAAGATAGGGCTTTGGGGGCATCGATATCTTTAGTAAAGAATAAATGAAAAATTCCTTAAGGATTTGATAAAGAAGAGCTCTAGTAAGAGAGGAAAGGCAGGACCCAGAGATGGAAAAAAAGGTAAGGAAGCTCAGGGCATGGAAACAAAGTTTGATATGAAATCTAAAACTAAGGATGAGTAGGTGAAGGCCTCTAAGAAAAAGGGGAAGTTGGTCATTGGTCTGGGAAAGAAGAAGGTCAAGATACAAGAAATGGAAAAAAAGTCAGAGAATGACTCAATATATAAGGAAGACAAGGTGAAGGATCATACTAGTAGCCAGGGAGAAGATAATATTACTAAGAGTGAAGGGTGTAGCTCCAACAATGAAGGCTATTCTGATAGCTAGGATGACTCCTTTGCTAAGTATATGAATAAAACTGGTGAGGGTTCGAAGGTGATATATAACAAAAAGGATGATATTGATGAACTCCTAAAACTCAGAAAAAGAAAAGGAAAGAGAATGAGGGAAAAAAATCTCAAGTATCCTAAAAATAAAAAATTTAAGGCTCCAACTCAAAATATTAGTAAAAAGGAGGAGAAAGAGACCACATAAAATAAAGGGAACTCTTTGATGGAGATCATTATGTAGAAGGAAGAAAGGAAGATGGAAGCCCTTCATGATGACAGAGTCACAGGGGATTCTATTTGGCCATGTTGATGAACATAAGGATAAGTTGCCAAATGAGAACTAGAATGTCAATGAACCAGATGAAGGTGTGAATGTGGTGGAGGAAAAATATTAGTTTGTGATTCCTGATGATACTAGAATGAAATAAATTAATACAGAGTGCAACCAAAAGTAGGGTAATTATGTAATTGATGAACCTAATAAAATGGTTGGGAGGCCTACAAGGGAAGCCTCAAATTTCTTCATAAAGCTAAAATATGGGCTATAATTTCTCTCATGGTTGATACTTGGATGTATAATGAGGTGAACTCTTTGAAAAGAATGGTCATGGAATGGTCATGGATCTACAGGCGAGTTTGGACACAAAGAAAAACAAAAAGATGGAGCTGGAGGCCAAGGTTGGGGACATACCAAATAAAATTTGAGATTATGAGGCTATACTTTGCTAACTTATTAAAAATAGTGAGCAAAATATGAACATGGTAACATCCAGTCTTTGTGTTGTTATGACTAGTATGGGCAAGAGAAGTGTGGAGGAAATTGTATCCCTTGTTACTATCTCTTTAAGTAGAGGGCCAAGCAAGTGTACCAAGTTGAGTACAAAGAAGGCAATTGAGGTGACTCCTAGTTTGATTGTGAAGGAATCAATTGAAGAAGTGGCCAACCTCGGCAAGAATCTGGCTAAGGTAGTGAAACAACTAGTATAAATATTTACTTCTTTTTTGGCTTTTGGTTTCTAGTTGTTGGTCCTGGTTGTGTCTATTGACCCCTTTCACTTCCAACAGTTTTTTGTCATCTCTTTTTGTGGGATTCTAGTCTATGCTCTTATGTATTATTTATTGAGGTTCTAGGTCCTTTTAAAACTTGGTTTTATTTTCTACTTTGATACTATGGGTTGAATGCATATTTCATGATATATTTTGTATGGGGTTTCGGGTCCCCTCAAAACATGTTTTAACATGAATCCAAAAACATAATTCTTCAAATGGAGGACACTAATTCTTTGGAAATATGGGACATGATTAAAATATATGGTTTCAATATTATAATTAGCAAGGTAGACGTATGGAACAAATTACCATATTGCAATCCTAATAATAAACAAGACCACTAAATGATTGGTGGACATTTCAATTTTCCTCTTTATCCTTCATAAAAAATGGGGGTCAAGAGGATTTCTTGGATAGTATGTCTAATTTGGATGACTTTTTCCTAGTACCAGAATTGATTCATGTAGATGTAAGAGGGGAATTTTACCTAGAGTAAGAGATGCCAAAGTAAACAATTAATTCTTTCTAAATTGGGTAGATTCTTGATAAGTATAAATTAGACCATTCTTTCTACACTTACTTTTTTTACTCTCCCTAGAACTGAGTTGAATCATAATCATTTACTTCTTAGTTGGGAGGATAGAGTTATCAAAGGTCCTCTTCCTTTCAACTGTAAAATTATCTGATCCTTTTCAGCTAAAATTTAAAATTCTTGTTAAATATTGGTGGAATACACATTTTAGTTACACTCTTATGTTCATTATTTCTCAAAAATTGAAGAGGTCAAGGAGATCATTAAATTATGCAATAATATCTATGTTGGAGACATCTTTCAAAATAAAAATCCTGTCTCTTGAACTGAAAGAGATTCAAGATAAAAGGGAATATGATCTAATGAATATTGGTATCTCCTAAAGGAAAATAGATATAAATGGCTAAAGATTATAAAAGAGGAGGAGGCCTTTTGGAAACAAGCATCCAAAATTTAGTAGTTATAAGAGGGAGACAAAAACACTAAATTATTTCACCAATCCACCATAAGACATAGGACATGGGACTCGACAAATAATCAAGAGGCTATTCAATGAGGATATTATTTTTCTTAGTAATGATGAAGAGATAATATATGAAGTTAGTTTTTATTTTCCCACCTTCATGAATAAGTCAATTTAGATAGTCAAAATATGGATCAAGTCCTAGAAATCATCCCAAGCTTAACTACAGATGTATAACTAAAAGAAATGCGTAAACCTGTGACCTTGGAAGAAGTAAAGAGGGTTGTCTTCTCTTTTGGATCCTTTAAATCTATTGAATTGTATCCTTAAATTTGTAATGCACTTTTTTAGGCCAAGAAGAATATAAAATCAAATAAATACCACTTTTATTACTCTGATACTTAAGAAAGAATATGTGTCCTCTATGCAATACTTCCACCATTAGTCTTTGTAATACAATTTGCAAAATCCTATCTAGATTGGTGATATTCAAGCTTAAATTGGTTTAGACAAATTAATCTCTCCAAACCATAAAGGGTTTTTTCAAAAGAGGAATATTATGGATGTTTTTTTTTACTACTCATGAAATCATTCACTCGATGGAAATAAAATAAAACACACGTATGGTGCTAAAAATAGATATATCAAAATAATATGACAGGGTCTCTTGAATTTTCTTATCCGAAGTTTTTTTTTTTAATTATTTTTAGGGTAGATTTCTAAAAAAATCTAGAATCTTTCTACACTACTCCCTTCCCCTCCATTCTTGCAAATGTCTCTTCAAAAGGGTACTTTTCTTATTGAAGAGGCCTCAAACAAGGTGGCGCCCTCCCACCTTATCTACTTTGGTTATTGAAGTTGTAGGTAGAAATTGTAATAAATAAATTAATCAAGGTCTCATTTAAGTAGTAAAAGTTATTGAATCTTATCAATGATTTCTTGTTGATGCTATATTCTTTGGTGCTACATCAATCGTGGAAGCTAAGAAATGGAAATACATACTAAATGACTATATTTTGTCTTTGAGATAATTTATTAATTATAAAAAAAATCAAGATATACTTATTCAATAAGGAAGATAGAATGATGCATAAAGTTATAAATATAATTGGGTGTGAAAGAGAGAATCTTCCTGATTCATATCTTGGCCTTCCTTTAATATCCAAATCCCCTAGTAATGATTAAAAAAATATTTTAATTCAAATATTCCACAAGAAATTGGTTGGAAAGGAAAACTTCTTAGTCAGGCAAGTAAAGTTCAACTTCTTGAGGATTCCTTACTTAAAAACCATGTATAGTATTTGTCTATGTTTATAATCTTAATTTTTGTTACAAATCAAATAGAATGACTGTAGAAAAATGTTCTTTTAAGATGAGGCAAAATAAAAATTCAAAATATCATTTGTAAAGTTGAAAATAGTGTTTTCCCCAAAGTATCAAGGTGTTATAGGCATAAGAAGACTCAAACATTTCAATAAGGATCTTCTCTTTAAGATTAGTCAGTAATTTCTCTAAGGCTCTAGGGATTAGGAACACACTTAAATAACTCAGGTCTGATGACCCTGTTGCATTCCTTCACAAGGAAGGACTTGCATATGGTTTTGTCACATGGAACAATCTTCTCAAATGTAGAAAGTTAAGAAAGAGGGGAGTTTGAAAGGTGACAAAAATTAGTTAACATACCCCATTTCAAAAGGAGGTTTGAAAGGGTGAATCCCCTCTATTTTTTTCACGTACTAATAAACATCTAAATAAGCTTGTAGGTTGCTTATTGGAAGGAAAGTTTATTATTATATTAAATGGGAGAACTAATTTCCAACTTGGACTTGACATAAAGGATCTATTGGAGCTCAAAACTATAAGTTTTTTTAGAATTTGAGAATATCCCAAATAATATGGCCAAGCTATTTCTTGACCAACAGATGTAAAGAACCAATTATGTCTACTATTCCTTAGACTTTGGGCTTTTCGAGTTCCTCGACAAGTTTACCTTAAGTGGATTGGAGTAGATTAGTTTTATTATATGTATACATTATGACCTTCTAAGTCATTTACAAAATCCCTAAGTTAAGTTACATTTAAATATAAGGCATTGAATGAGATCAGTGTCTTCTTATTGCTAAGTATGGAGTCAACAATTTTTAGGGTTGTTATATATATCAGTATTCCTGAAATTTTTTAAACCCACACATGGTATGAATTTGTTTGATCTCTTTAGATTACTATTTAGAGTGAAATTGTTTGATTACCTTGATTCAACCTTGATGAATAAATTAATTTAAATAAATCATAGAACTAAATACATGATACTTGAAATAATTATGATTACTGTAACCATATAATATGTGAACCATAACTCAAACAATGCATTGATATTGAGTGCATGATAAGAAGGACTTTGTATTACCAATATTAAGTGGTACAAAGATTATAAATCTATAAAATGTATTTCTTTTTACTTAAATCCAATGATGTCTTTATAGATAAAATACTTCCTCTTATAAGGAAGAACAACCATACTTACTACACATCTTTTATTGAAATGCCAAATCCTAATTTCTTTGATTGTTTAGGAATAAAAACTTTCTAATTCTTAATAGAAATAAATTAACAACTCATGATTCCTCAACATAATCACAATCTTTATAAATATATATGTTGTCAATGAAGTACATCGTGACATATTCCATGAAGTAGAGGTTATTTATGATGGCCTTCATCTTTTCCAGTATGTGCACTTCATTGTTGCATCCTCCAAGGCCTGAGGAAGATCTTGTTTCATCTTGTCTCTCCATGTTTATAAAGTAACTAGTGAGTAATCAATACAATGTAAAATAATGAAAAGTTTTTTTTGTGTTTTCCTTATCAAGATGATCCATATCTTCTACAAGCTCTTCCTAAAATTCTTTATGTTTCTTAATAAAATTCTTAATTGTTTTAGAATAATTTGAAGATGTTGGATCTTTGACTTTCATTTCTTAACTCTTTTATAATTATCTTATCTCTATGTCTATAATTCGCCTTTATTGCCCCAAAGTATTTGAACATGTGCTTAAAAAATCATTGGCATATGTCATCATTTCTTTGAACTCATGTTTGATCAATTCCAACACAATGTAATATAAAACTTTATTAGTATTTTTAGATCCTTATTTCTAACAACTTTTTCATTTTTTATTCTCTTAACCTCCATTAGGTTGTGTCTTATGGTGCTAGAACAACTTTTTGTTCCTATTTTTATGAGAACTTGCCTTTCTTAGTAACATATTTCAACTTTTCTTTCAATTGCCTTTCCTGCCATTTTGATATCTTGTACCTATCTTGTACACATCTTGGCCTTGATCAATTATTCTACTTGTGCCTTATTAAATGCAAAATTGATATTCAAATTTTCAATATCCAATGGACTTGTTTCTACAACCCTCTATATTGTAATATGGAAAAAGACTATTAGTAAATATAACCATATGGATCTTATCCTTTGAATATGTTTCCCATTACAACAAGAGTTTATATTTAGGAACAAAGATTGAGCTAATGTATATCACATCCATGTCTTTAATAAATATTTTCTCCTTTACCTTTTGATTCTTTACAAAGCTACAAAAAAATAGCAGAGATCATATTCCATTCCAAGAAGATAACATCACCACATTGCAATAGTTGCCTTCCTATTTCTAAGGTCATGGTATTCATTTTTTAGTTTAATATTCTTATAGATTTAATTACAGATCATTCTCATTTGCTTAGATGATTTAATTCAACTTTTTTCTTAATAATTTACCTTTATACTTATGCAAAAATATTACAAATTCATAATGATGAACACATTTGTTATCTAAAATAACTCTTTGTAGGCCAATTGCCTTGCATAATCATTCTCATCAACTAGGAGTGCTTCCACCATGATAAGGATCAAGATGTATATTTTAAGCTTTATCAAAATAATCATGGCCCCCTTTCATTCAGACATCTCTTTAGTCACACTTTCCAATTTAAGGGTGAGTTGTGGTGGCAAGCGCATAATAGAACTTACAAATTGAATTCCCTTCCCTATTGGCCCTTGAAATTTTCTTCTAGAAATATATGATGGACACCATCAACCACTACATATACATGAGAAATAATTTCATTTGTGTTTGAAAAATGCTATTTAATATTTGAGAGGGCACTCAAACACTATAAGTTATTATTTCTCCTCCATGTTTTGTCTATGTGACCTTATCATATTCCTCCAACTTCTCAAAGACTTATTTCTCATCTAGTTTTCTTAGAATATTTAATAGTTTAAGTGATATATGCTCATATGAGAATAATTTATTTGATCTCTCAGCCTATCTAATTACAAAAATTTCTCCAAAGCATAATATTCTTGGCATGAGGGGTTGTTTATGAACCAAGATGCATAAAACTAGAATCAACTAATTGTTTGATAAATTCTAAATATTCTTATGTTGGATATTATTCTTGGAAGAATACCTTAAAACTCATAAAATATGTTCTTCATTTAATTCTTCAAATCATTCCAGTCTCTCCATTTATGATCCATTGTCTTCCTTTTGTCACAATCCTTTTGTCTTAGGGACCTTTTAATCTTTGGGGTGAGTGTGTGATCGCATTCATGGACCAATATCCTATACACTAGTTTGACAAAATGCTCCTTAAAATAAAAACACTAAGACCATGGGTATCTACTATCCTATATTGGATGCCCACATATTCACAAGATTTTTGAATCCATATTTTTCATATTGTATAATCCTCAAGTCATTTGTCTGCAAATTTCCTAGCTGACATAAAGGAACATGTGTAAGAGTAAAGAATGTTTTTTGATGTATATATTGATAGGATTATTTTTATGATTTGTAAATCATGATTGCCTATTTTTTAAAATATTCAACATAATCAAAATGATGAGTATATCTTATTTTAATGCCTGCAACTAATACCATCAATGTAATATGTATAAATGGATTAGCCTTCATGCCCAAAACATGAGAAATTGAGTAATAAGTGTATCTAAAATATTCTTCAAGAAACTATACATCCAATGGTGTTTTTAATTGATGTCAAATATATTTATTTTCTTGCCTTATTTGGGTCTATGAGTAGGAAAACTTCACCTCTTGTAGATATCCTCCAATTTGTAATATTCATTAATTAGATCACTTATGATAATTGATTTTTAATAGGAAGTGTATAAGTCAAACACTCTAGAGGTATAATCTTTCATTATCGATAATAATGGTTCTCTTTAGGCATCATAAATTAAATTTGTTTCTCAATCATAATGCTTGGAAATTACAACAATTAAGTTGACATTTACAAAGACATTTGGAACCACCATACCCCAAATTGTACCTTCACAAGTTGCATATTGGCTTTGATCTATTCATTATCCTTCATGCATATTCTAGACATCTCCAATCATTCCATGTTAGGATGCTTTTTATCACATCCTCCTAGATTTAGGGACAAAATCTAAAAATTGACCCATTAGGTTGTGATTTAGGTGTCTACCTTCTTTCTTTTACCTCTTTGTTTTATTTTATTCTATAATTTATACTTTCTTCATTATTTTCTTTTTTTTTCTAGCCCTAGGTTTCTTTAATGTTCCTTTCATATGAATGAAAGAAAATCTATCCTTGTTGTTTATTCAAGGATCACTTTTTTGAATACTTACTTGGACTTAGGTATGAACAATTCAAGCCTATTATAGTGATTTGGCTCCAATTTATATACGTTGGTCTTTGTAATCTCTTAATTTTCTTATAGGTATCACTTACGCATAAAGATCACATGTGAGATCCTTCAATTGAATTATGAGATTTTATTCATGTGGCCTTTAGAATTTTTTAGAATAGTCATTGAATACTTTAATTCAAAAGCACACATTGACATAACATTTCTTAACCTTGACTACTTTTATTTGGTACCACATTATTTTATTCTTCATTCTCCATATGAAGAGACTCAATGGTTATCTCTTAATTTATTGTATACCTTACAATGTCATCCTAATAATGGTATTTTGATGTAACTTTGTATTTTGTTGAGACTCATTTGGACTCCCTTTGATCCTTACCATATATTCATAAAATGTAATCTCATTTCCCTTTGATTTATGAGATAGAGTGCCTTGTAGATGCTTAAATTTTAGTGTGACTAAGCATTAATAAGATTTCTTGATATAACTTCTTTATCAATGCAAATTTTATATATCCTCTTGATAGCATCTATTGCACTCTCAATTCATTAGAGTGAAGAATTGTATTTTACTTTCATGATCATCTTGGATATTCTTTATGGTCATCACATTTTAGAGTTAGCTATCAAGTAGGATCCATTATGTTTTTTGATG
Source organism: Cupressus sempervirens (assembly GCA_028749045.1). NCBI lineage: Eukaryota > Viridiplantae > Streptophyta > Pinopsida > Cupressales > Cupressaceae > Cupressus > Cupressus sempervirens. Next base: position 505,124,073 of record CM053793.1, on the reverse strand, counting down.
AGATGCCCTATAATGCCTCTCTAACTATAAAATGTAATTTAGAGTACTAAGGGATATAATTAGAGCACTAGGGTTATCTTGAAGGTACAATTTCTTCTAAGTACTTGGGTCTTAATGTTATGTCATGTAATCCAACTAAAATTGACATAGTGTGCTTGTAAGATACCTCAACCAAGTGGTTGAGATACTAAAAGATTGTGCTTGATAATATATTTTATGTTTAAGACCTTGAATATTATGTAGTCTAAAATATCTATTATGATATGTGATAATACCATATCTACATGATGATCTTCTTGTAAAATCCTAATGATACTATCTATTGTGTTTGGATTTGGATAAATCCTATGATTTGATTATTATTGATGAAGTGAATATCAACTAGATGATATCCTTTTTTTATTTTGGAACAACATCTTAATCATTTAATTTGTATGTTGATAATGATTCCTTTCTTTTATTACTACATCTATTTAATTATGATTTTGGTCTAACCCAACTAACCCATCATATCATATATATTCTTCTTGGCATATTGTAGTCACTCCTATGAAATATCTACATGAAGTCTCACTTCTCCCTCCTTGTATTCTATTATTTTATTTTTGTGTGTGTGTGTGTGTGTGTGTGTGTGTGTGTGTGTGTGTGTGTGTGTGTGTGTGTGTGTGTGTGTGTGTGTGTGTGTGTGTGTGTGTGTGTGTGTGTGTGTGTGTGTGTGTGTGTGTGTGTGTGTGTGTGTGTGTGTGTCTTGGTGATGTAGGGTTACAAGTACCAAACATTGACTCCAACTGGCTACATAGGTATGAGTGTGTCTTTAAAAACCTTGAAAGTTGTTGTTCCAAAGATAGTGCCAAGGTCTCCACAAGTAACTTCTTTTGACATAGGTTTTCTATTTAGGGGGACCGCTTGACTTTATTTGACTTTCTTGGACATGATGATCTTACACTTTAATTATTTTTGGTGTATGACTATTTGATCAGTTCTTGATCTTTCCTATGTTATGTTTCGATGTTTCATGCTTTGTTGGGAGTTTAGCTTGACTTGCCTTATTTACTATGGTTGACCTTGTTTGATCTTGTGCTTTTCTTTGTGTTTTATAGTTGTGTATTATGGACTCTTTGGATTATTATATTTACTTCAAGACATGTGATTTTATTCTATCTAAGTGTTATGTATTTTATAGAAAGTATAAATATGTAATAATATTAATGTTGTGATGTATTACTTCATAGTCATATAGATCATAGTGTTTAGCATTTGAAATAAATCTATATATGTGTATGTATATGTACATGTATGTACGTATGTATATATGTGGATGTACACACACATGTGATTATATTTGCATGGTCGTGGGTATTGTTTAAACTGTATATTTTGGGAGTAAGGTAACGTATGGTATTTTCAATTAAAATCCCTTAATGTGAGATATAATACTCTTAATTACTAATTGTTGGTGTAAATAGGTATTTACTATTTACACTTTACTTAAGTTTACTTAGGTTAGTGCATTATTTTATTATTTTGCATTATTTTATTATTTCTCTTTATGAGACACTTAGGAGTTTGTGCATCTTCTACAGTTGTCATGTAGACAACATAGAAGTATGCAACTCTAATTATGCACATGGTGTCTACACCACAGGAGTTTGCATCATTCACTGAGTTGTCATGTAGACAACATAGTTTTTGGCACTCTTAATTTTGCACAGGTTGTCTACAACACTGATGTGTGAGTTTCACCTTTGTAGGCTTATCCTCACATCATTGCACTTACTTTCATGCATAATGGAGGATAACCCATATCTGGTGGACATGTGCCTGGTTGTTGGACTTATCATGATGCTGATTCTGAGGCATTCTAGATGCATCTCAGAGGCCTTTATAATGAGGCACTCCTAGTGTACTTGTACATAGAATTGAATACTATACAGTTATTCTGATCATACTCTGGTCTAATTTGTGCTTGTATTTTGAGTTCCTTACTCTTGGGTAAGTTCTTCCCTAAGACAGATTCTTACATGGTATCAAAGCTGAGGGAGATACTCATCACATAGCCATTGGAGACCTCATTGCTTCATCTCTTTAAGGGACCCGATTCAAATCCAAAGCATCAGCTGTAATTGGGAGTGTCTGGAGCTGAAGCGAACCTCACCACTGCATCCGGAGTGAAGATTCAATGAAGATTGACTATAAATTTGCCTATTTTAGGCCATAGTCAACCGAGAGGCAAAAAAAATTTGCAAATTGAAACTCGAAGGCTTGATTTGCAAGTACGAGTATGATCTATTTTGGTCTGATTAATTAATTTTTGGATCTGATTAATTCTGCAATTCTTTCTCTATATTTTTCGAAAATATTTTTTTTCGACATTATTCTTGGAAATATTTTTTTCGAAATTATTCTCTTCCCAGTCGGGCATACAGAGGAAAAATTATTGTAGCGCACAGGCCAGACTTGTACACTACATATTTCGTAGAGAATATTCTATTTTTTCATAGGCGAGTCGGCAGAGTGAGCGGCATATTCTTTTTGTGAAATCCGTCGAATATTTACCAACTAGCAGGAGCATTACCATTCCGGCGAGATATTCAATCGACGGCAACCTGTGACCCGGCACTGGCAGATACATTAACACTTGCTTGAGATACTGCAGTGCCTTGTATTTAAATAATGCTTCATCCACATTTCCCACAAATGTGGGATTAAAATCATGTCTCCAATAAAATGGAAATCCATTTCGACACCTATGACAAAATTCGACGAAAAACTAGTCCTTTTAGCTTGCGACATACGGCGAATACAGGTTCATCTGCCAAGACACGTCAAATCTGACGCAGTCGATCCAATCAGTAGATCGTACACTGAAGGTACAGCCATGAAATTATAGTCAACACTCCATGCAAGCTGCACACATGGATTTATTCATACAATTCGTACATACAGAAACCCAGTCGACTGCCATGTCATCCAGTGGGCCTAATTTTTGCTAACGTCATCTGAATACGAGCCTAAAATTGACACCCGTCTGGACGTCATACCAAGACATTTTTGAACTGTTGAGATGATCGTTTGGATGTCAAATTTAACACAGTGATTTCCTCTATTGACCCCTCTTCATTTGTAGTTTTGATTTGGCAGCCCGACTTCAAACAACCATAACTTGGTCATACAGACTCCAAATCAGGTGCAATTTTTTTTTATTTTCGGTAAAATTTCTTGAATTTTTTAGTGGTGTTGTTTGTTTCTAGTTTTGGTGCTTGGATTTGTTAAAATTAGCATTTTTTGGTGATTTTTCCTATCTAATCCTACGATTTGTAACTTCAAACGCATCGTACGGCTCATCTGGACTCCTTTTCAGGTTCTATTTTTTTTGAAAGTGTATTTTTTTTGTCTAGTTTTTAGATCTGTAGTTAGATTGTAGTCTTATTTGGATAAAAGTATCACTTTCAAAGAAAGGTCTTGTTTTGCATTGTAATGCTTCACAATTGATGTAATTTTGAGCTACATTGCAATAGTCCAGATTTGTACTCTATACAGAGGTTGTAATCAGAAAAATCAAAAAGCCCACTTTGTCCATTTTGGCAAGTGGCCCATTGTAAACACACTATATATAAAGTGCCAAAATCATTTTTTGGGGGGGGTTTTTTTTATTGAGTGAAAAGGGGGGGGGGGTGTACTATGTATTGTGTCTCTTTTATCTTGTGTTCTTGCATCATGGGTTCTTTTTCAAAGTTAACTCCACATAATTATTCTACTTGGAAAGAAAACATTAAAGAGCCATTAGTAGAAAAAAGTTTATGGTGTTATGTCACTGGTGCAGCCAAGAAACCTCCTACTGATGCTAATGAAGCTCGTAAAGAAGATTGGAAATCCAAACAAGAGATGGCCTTAGGATCCTTGTTGAAAAATATCTCTGATCATGTCAAATTTCACATTAGGAAGCTTACAGATCCAACAGATGTTTGGAATAAACTAGAAGCTTTGTATGGGACAGTAGATGAAGACATGGCTTACACAATAGAGGATAAACTTCTCAAGTTGGATCCTAGAAATTTTGACACAATTAAAGACTATCTTATCCAAGTAGAAATGTATAGGACATAGCTGAATGATTTTGGTGAACCCATTAAGGATGGAAAGATGATCAAACACATCATGACTCATCTTCCATCTGAATATGCTCTTTTTTTCTAGCTTTAATACACACAAATTAACAATGGGTAGTGCCTATGTTAAGCCTTCATTCGAGAAACTCTCAGAAATGTTGATCTTAGAATATGACAATCTAGTGGGTATGGGAATTCTCAAGTCTTCCAAAACCAAAGCCTTGGTGGAAAATGAAGGTAATTCAAGTGGCAAAAACTCTAACAAGAAGCAAAAGCAATGGAAGGCCAAGCCACAAGACGACACATAACAGTCCTCCTCAAAACAACAATCTTCCACAAGTCAATCTTCTTCCACTCAACATCATCTTCACAACAAGGAAAGTCTTCTTCCAAGAACAATTAAAAGGGGCACAATTCCAACAAGAAGGAGAAGAAAACATGTTCCGTTTGTAAGAGGAATGGACGTGAAGAACATGAGTGCAAAGATAAGCAGATTGATGAATTGGTAAACATTATGAGGAAACACAAAATTGATGTTCCAAATACATACAAAGATAAGGTTTATTCAACCACTTCAAAGGGCAAGGGCCAACCTTTAGTTGCAAGTACAAACAATCCGGAGGAATGGGTTCTAGATTCAGGAGCATCTCATCACATGGGTGCTTCAAGGAAGCAATTTTCCTCTTTAAAAACTTCAAATGTACCTTATGAAATGTACCTTATGAAATGTCCCTTTACTGATTTTATATGAAATTTCAAGCCTCAAATCAGATCTTTAAAATCAAGCAACCAATATTTCAAAAATCCACCAATTTCTCAATAAACCCCAAATCGGGTATGCCAAAAATAGTGCCAAAAGCTTCACAGCTTCACCTATTATTAATAAATCTGAAAGTGGAAATTTTTACAAAAATTTGAGCAGCATAACAGCCTATAAAATGATATTTCCAGATCTGTATAACATGCACACAATAGCTCCCAAACGGAGGACAAAAACAATGCTCATTGGGCTCTCGAAAATAGCACAAAATAGCCCGGAATCACCACAAAAAATTAATAATCTATTAAAGAAGTATAATCATATCAAAATAAATATATTCAGCTCTATTTTAACATTTTAAAGTCTGATATACAGCAGCAACCCAAACTGATATGAAATACTCAACCGGAAACACCAAAATTTTACAAAAACACACCCGAAAACTCACAAATCTGCACTATTTAGCACAAAGGCAAACTCTGCATGAGCATGCACATGGAATGGCTTCAAACTCCCATCCTTAGCCTTCCTGGAAACCTACAAACTCCCATTCTTGGGTCTCCTTCTCCACAAGTTTGGCAGCCTCTGAAGAACAACAAAGAAATGAGCAAAAATCAAGTTCCGAAATGAGCCCAAAATGCCTCCAAACCCCTTAAAAGAGGGCATAACCCTAACTCACGTCCAAGAGGGGTTAATAAAATATAATTTAATAATAATTTTTATTTATTAGTCCATTGGTTTCCAAAGATTAGCCCCTTTTTTCGAAAAATCACCTTTTTGGAGCCTGCCTGCCTTAGCAAAGTTTATTATATTTAATTATTTGAAAAGGGGACATGACAAGTCCTCCCCTCCCAAATATTGCTTGTCCTCAAGAAATGAAGGTTGGAATTTTCAAGAATATGTGCTCCTTCCCAAGTTGCATCCTCTAGTGGTAATCCTTTCCATTTGACCAAATGCTCTATGACGCTCCTGTTTCTCAATCTTTTCTCTCTTGTATCCAAAATCTCTTCTGGTATCAAAACTAATTTCCCTTCATCGTCAAGAGGTGGTAATTCTATAGATACTATGGTTTTCTAGCCTAGAACCTTCTTCAGGCAAGATACATGGAAAATATTATGTATTTTGTTGTTTGGTGGGAGCTCCAATTCATAAGCTACCTCTCCTACCTTCTTGATGATCTTATAAGGCCCATAGAACCTTGGCTTGAGTTTCTCTGCCCCACTCCTCTTCAAGGTGCTTTGCTTATATGGCTGCAACCTAAAAAATACCAAATCTCCCACCTCAAAAGATCTTTCAATCCTTTTCCTATCAGCATATAACTTTTGTTGGTTTTGTGCATGTTGTAGATTATCCTTGAGGGACCTTATTATGTCTTGGCTTTGCTTGACGAAATCACTTGCTGTAGGTATTCTGCTATCGGAAAGTATTAGATTAACAAAGGAAAGGGCATCATAACCATAAAGAGCATGAAAAGGAGGCATACCAATAGACATGTGATGAGATGTATTGTAACAATACTCCCCTAGGTGTAACCATTTCACCCAAGCATGTTGTTGATTTGAAACATAGTTCCTCAAATATCCTTCTATCCATTTATTAACTATCTTTGTTTGTCCATCTATTTGAGGGTGATAGCTAGTACTGGGAGTGAGTTCAATTCCAGCCAAATGAAAGAGCTCCTTCCAAAAAGAGCTAAGGAATCTACTGTCCCAGTCACTAACAATGTTTCTAGGCAAGCCATGTAATCTAAAAATTTCCTTGAAGAACAATTCGGCCACTTGTGATGCCTTGAAATCAGATGTAATAGGAAAGAAATGTGCATACTTAGTTAGTCTATCTACCACCACATATATGCAATCCTTACCTTGAACCTTGGGCAATCCAGTGATGAAGTCCATGGAAATACTTTCCCATTTTTGTTCAGGAATAGGAAGTGGCTACAATAACCGTGCAGGAAAATTTTGCTCACTCTTGCTTTGTTGGCATACCATACATTCCTTAATGTGTTTAAGGACATCCTCCTTCATACCCTTCCATGAAAACTACTCCCAAATTTGCCTGTATGTCTTGAAGTATCCCTGATGACCAGCCAAAGGTGTGTCATGAAAGGCCCTCAATATCCTCTCCTTAGTTTTTGATCCTGGCACTAAGAAGATCCTATTCTTGTAATAAATCAATTCATCAACAACCTTGTACCTGTTATCATCCACTAACTTATCCAAAATCTTGGTGGCAAAGGAACCTTTAGCATACTCTGAAATTATGGAGACTTTCCAATTAGCAGAGATAGATGTTAAGGAACACAAAGTGGGCTTTCTTGAGAGAGCATCAGCAACCACATTATTCTTTTCCTTCATGTATTCAATATCAAAATCATAAGCTTGCAATTTGCTTACCCATTTTTGTTGATGATCATTCAAATCCCTTTGGTTCAAGAAGAACCTAAGGCTATTATGGTCTATCTTTACAATGAATCTCCCACATACCAAATATTGTCTAAACTTATGAAGTGCATGCATGATTGCCAACATTTCCTTATCATAGATGGAGTAACCTTTTTTTGATTGATTTAATTTTCTACTCTCAAATGCTATTGGATGTCCCCTTTGAGTTAGGACAGCCCCTATACCTTCTCTAGAAGCATCACATTCAACAACAAAAGGTAAAGAGAAATCTGGAATTACAAGCACAGGGCATGAACTCATTACCTCCTTAAGCTTATCAAATATTTTTTGTGCCTCTTCTATCCAAAAAAAAGCTCCTTTCTTTGTCAAATTAGTCAAGGGGGCAGCAAGCTGAGAAAATCCCTTGGAAAATCTCCTATAGTAGCTACACAACCTGAAGAAACCTCTCAACTGTGTAAGATTAGTGGGTGGAGGCCAATCCAAAATTGCCTGGATTTTTTGTTGATCAACCTGTACTCCTTTAGAACTTATAATATGTCCCAAATAGGATCTCTGCCAAACCAAACTCACATTTAGATAGCTTAGCATAGAAGGATTGCTGCTCCAAGATTCCCAAAACAGTGTCTATGTGCTTTAGATGCTCTTCCCATGTTTTATTGTAAATCAAGATATCATCAAAAAATACCAAAAAAAATTTCCAAGATGCTGGCTGAATACCTTATTCGTACAAGATTGGAATGTTACAGGTGCATTAGTGAGGCCAAATGGCATAACAAGAAATTCAAAGTGCCCATAGTGACATCTGAAAGCAGTTTTTTCCACATCTTTGCTCCTCATTCGAATTTGATGGTACCCTGATCTTAAGTCAATTTTTGAGAAGTATACAGCACCATGTAACTCATCAATGAGTTCATCTATGTGTGGTATGGGATACCTATTTTTTATGGTCTTCTTCTTTAGAGCCCTGTAGTCTATACACATTCTCATTGTACCATCCTTTTTCTTGACAAGTACCACAGATGACGCAAATGGACTAGAGCTAGGCCTTATGAATCCCATGTCGAGGAGTTCTTTAATAGTTTTTTCAATTTCTTCCTTATAACCTCTTGGATGGCGGTATGGGGTTGTTATAACTGGTTTGGAACCCTATTCTAACTCTATAACATGCTCAAAACCTCTATCTGGTGGTAATCCTGGAGGCAAGTCATTGAAAACTATACTATGCTTATCAAGAATATTTTGAATTTCAAAATGGAATTTACCTTGATTCTTTGGAGAGCTTGTTGGATGGATTATGACTCCTGCTGCCCATGCTACTTGTCCTCTTTGAAAAGTCCTCTCCATCCTCTTTGCAGAGACTACCTTAGGTGCTCCATTCGATAAGCCTCTCAATATGACTTCTTTCCCATTGGAATGAAATTTTAACTCCATAGTTTGATGGTTCATGTAATAGCCTCTAATAGAGTGCAACCATTGAGCACCCAATAGAAGATCCGTCTCCCCAATGCCAACCACATAGAAGTCATCACATAACTCATAATCTCCTAAGGTCATCTTGAGTTGTTTCACCACCCGTGTGCAAGGCATAGTGAATCCATCAGCTACAGTAACATTGAATCCCTCAAAATCTTCTACTTTAAGCCCTCTTTTCATGACAAATCCCTCATCAATAAAATTGTGAGTTGCCCCACTATCAAGAAGAACTGTCAACCTTTTCCCTGCTAGTACCCCTTGAATTCGAAAGGGATGGTATCTTGGGACTCCTGATAATGCTACTAAAGTGCCATCCTTGCTGATTTCTTTTTCTTTCTCTTCTTCTACCTCCTCCTTAGTGTCATGAAATTCCTCATGCTCATCTGAATCAAATTTTGAAGCAACTTCAATATAGTGCACTTGAGCTTTCCCCAAACATATGTGTCCTGAAACCCATGGTTCTCTACAAGTAAAACAAAGCTTTTTCCTTTGTAATTCACTCCTAGTCTCTTTATCTACCTTCTTTTTTGCCACATTTATCACATCTTTTGGTGGTAGTGTTGGGAAAGTCTTTTTCTAAAAATTTCCCTTATGTTGCCAAAGATTTGGGGGTTTTTGATTAGTGACTGATTTCATAGGCACGCAAGTTTCAAGTTGCAAGCTTCTTTTGATAGCTTCCTATAAGGTTGAGGGTGAGAAAGCCTTAACCAAACCCTTAACAGAATCTTCTAAACCATCAAGAAAAAGATAAACAATCCTCTTTTCACTCATATCAGGTACCATAATAGCCACTTTTTGAAACTCTTCTATATACTCATTAACTGATTTGGTTTGCTTCAACTTTGACAATTCTTTAAAGTACTCTTCATCATCCTTGAGGTCAAATCTATCTATCACTCTTTGACTGAAATCATCAAATGTAGTTACCTGATCATGACCTTGAGTAGTCATTCCATGATACCACCAATCATAGGTTGCATCTTCCAAGTGTAGACTTGCAAATTGAACAGCATCACTCTCCTTCATGGGGTTAAGTGTGAAGAAAGTCTGTAATTTTTGTAGCCATGCTCTAGCTGAAATTTTATTTGTTCCATCAAAAGTAGGTGTTGTAAACTTGCTTATTTTATTTTTGAGCTCTCTTCCACTTATGTCATGCTCCCTCATGTTCTCTTTCTTGGGCATCAAAGTGTTCATCATATCCACATATTCTCTAAAAGGAACTGAACTACGAAAGTCATCATCTAAGCCATTGTAAGTAGTTCTTAATGCAATCAAGTTACTTGTAACCTCTTCCACAGGATTAATGGCTAGATTTGGTACTGGTGGCTCATCTGCAGGCAAGAAAATAGTTTTGGTTGATTTAGATGGTGTGGATTTTAGATTTCTTGGCTCCTCTGAAGTGCTCCCTTTCTCATTAATAGATGCAACTCCTTGTAGTTTTTCTGTCAATATTCACAAAGCCTCTCTAGTTTCTGCCAAACTATCCACTGTTTGCTTCTGAGTATTTTGGATGTCTTGGAAGAATTTCTTTGCCATCTCATTTGGATCAGCCATACTTTTCCCTTCCTTGGATTTTGTACTTTTACTTTCAACTCGAGGTTTGATCAAAATTTCTTTATTCTTTTCTCGCTGCAAATATCTTTTTTCTCTTTCATTTAGTTGCATGCGACCATAAATTTTGACATACAACTGATTAGAAACAACATGCAACCATAAATTATGACATGCAAGATCTGGGTAGTTGTCAAAACTGACATGCAAACTTCTACAAACCCTCAGGCTAGCAAGATCATTGCTCTGATACCACTGAAATGTCCCTTTACTGATTTTATATGAAATTTCAAGCCTCAAATCAGATCTTTAAAATCAAGCAACCAATATTTCAAAAATCCACCAATTTCTCAATAAACCCCAAATCGGGTATGCCAGAAATAGTGTCAAAAGCTTCACAGCTTCACCTATTATTAATAAATCTGAAAGTGGACATTTTTATAGAAATTTGAGCAGCATAATAGCCTATAAAATTATATTTCCAGCTTTGTATAACATGCACACAATAGCTCCCAAACGAAGGACAAAAACAATGCTCATCGGGCTCCCGAAAATAGCACAAAATAGCTCGAAATCACCACAAAAACTTAATAATCTATTACAGAAGTATAATCATATGAAAATACATATATTTAGCTCTATTTTAACATTTTAAAGTCTAATATACAACAGCAACCCAAACTGATATGAAATACTCAACCGGAAACACCAAACTCTTACAAAAACGCACCCGAAAAATCCACAAATCTGCATTGTTTAGCACAAAGAAAAACTCTGCATGAGCATGCACATGGAATGGCTTCAAACTCCCATCCTTAGCCTTCCTAGAAACCTAAAAACTCTCGTTCTTGGGTCTCCTTCTCCACAAGTTTGGCAGCCTCTAAAGAACAACAAAGAAATGAGCAAAAATCAAGTTCCGGAATGAGCCCAAAATGCCTCCAAACCCCTTAAAAGAGGGAATAACCCTAACTCACGTCCAAGAGGGGTTAATAAAATATAATTTAATAATAATTTTTATTTATTAGTCCATTGGTTTTCAAAGATTAGCCCCTTTTGCCGAAACTTCACCTTTTTGGAGCCTGCATGCCTTAGCAAAGTTTATTATATTTAATTATTTGAAAAGGGGACATGAAACCTTACATCTATGTGGGAAATGATACTCAAATTAAAGTAGAAGGTAAAGGGAATGTTGAGTTAGATAATGGCATCTTCAAGGATGTACTTCATATTCCTAGCCTTAGCACCAACCTTCTCTCCATCTATCAAATCACTCACTATGGATGTGGCGACAAAGTAGAGTTCCTCCCCGACACAGTAGTGATGAAGAATCTCCAAGATGATTCAATGGTGGCAATTGGAAAGGAAAACCATGAGACTAGACTTTATTCTTTCTCACATTTTGTGCCTAAGTCCACGTCTCTTGCCTTGTTGACTCATTCAAATACTCAAAGTAAACTATGGCATGAAAGATTTGGACACCTTAATTATCGCTACCTTCAGCAATTAAGCAGCAAGGAAATGGTCATTGGTCTACCTCAAGTCCAATTTTTAGAGGGAGTATGTCTAGGTTGTGAAGCAGGTAAACATCCCAAAGACAAATATGATAAGGGGAAGTCTTGGAAGGCAACTGTTGTTCTAGAATTGGTACATAGTGATGTAGCTGGTGCCTTTCCAATACCTTCTTTGGTAAGGCCCGCTATGTTCTCACATTTATTGATGACTTTTCAAGGTACACTTGGGTCTTTTTCCTTGGTCATAAGAGTGAAGTCTTTGACAACTTTATCACATTCAAAGCTCAAGTTGAGAAGAAATCTGAGAAAGCCATCAAGATACTAAGGATAGATAATGGCAGAGAATATGTCAACTCCAGACTTATAGACTATTGCACACATGAGGGGATAGATCTTCAACATTTAGTTGCATACAAGCCACAGCAGAATGGTGTAGTTGAAATAAAGAATAGAACCCTTAAGGAAATGACTACTTGCATGCTTCAACACAAGTCTCTTGATCAAGTGTTTTGGGTTGAAGCCATGTGTTGTGCCAACTACATTCAAAATTGAAGTCTGCATAAGGCCTTAGATGGAATAACACCTTTTGAGGCATCGTGTGGTAGGAAACCAAGTGTTAAGCACTTTAAAGTTTTTGGTTCTCCAGCATGGGCCAGGATACATCCAAAAAAGTGAAAAGCATTAGAACCACAAAGCAAACCATGCATATTTGTTGGATATCTTGATCATCTCGAGGCATATAAATTAATGGATCCAGAGACTCACAAAATTTTCTATGAGAGGAGTGTTCATTTTGAAGAAACATGTCCAAGTTTGGCTTCTTCAACTCCTCCTTCTTCCTCCTATGTGGATAGTGATCATAGTGATGAAAGTGACTCAGAAGATGAAATTCCTCCAACCATGACTTGCAGGACACCACCTTCGTAGTGTCAACAAATAGTTGAGGACCTTCCTTCATCTTCTCCCACTAAACCTCGTTGGGCATAGAAAACTCTTGATGCCACAGGTTCATTGGTGGGAAATCCTTTAGACACTCAGAGGACTAGGTCATAGCACAAGTCATTTCCACATGCATACATAGCCATTGCTTCAGATCCACAATCTTTTAAGGAAGCATCAGGGATTCCAGAATGGGATAAAGCTATGGAGGAAGAATACAATTCATTGATGAAAAATAACACATGGACTTAGTTCCCCTTTCTAAGGGAAGAAAAGTGGTTTGATGCAAGTGGATCTATCAAACCAAATTTGTAGCGAATGGAAGTATTAATAAACATAAGGCTAGACTAGTTGCCAAAGGTTTCTCGCAAGTTCCAGGTATTGACTATACAGAGACTTTTGCACCAATTGCCAAGATGAACTCCATTCGCCTAACACTAGCAATTGCTACAGCTCAAGGATGGGTTGTACACCAGATGGATGTTAAGAGCACATTTTTGAATGGTGACCTTCATGAGGAAATTTATATGGAGTAGCCACAGGGGTTTGTATAGGATTCTACTATGGTTTGCAGATTAAAGAAATCTATTTATGGTTTAAAGTAGGCTCCTCAGGCTTGGTATGCCAAAATGGAATCATTTCTCCTCTCCGTAGGTTTTAGAAGATGTCATTTTGATTCAAATGGTTACATTCTCTAGAAGGATGACTCTCACTTGATCTTAGTGCTTTATGTTGATGACTTGATCATTATAGGGAGCACTACATCCATCATAGCTAGTGTCAAGACCTCTCTTCAGGACATATTTTCCATGACAAACTTGGGTTTGCTACACTACTTCCTTGGCATTGAGATCATACAGTCTTCAGCAGGGATTTCACTTTCACAGCCCAAGTATGCTCTTGACTTGCTTTCTCAGTTTCACATGAGTGACTACAAGCTTGCTCCTACTCCCTTCCTATCAGGTGTCAAGCTAGAGGCTAAGTGCACAACTCCGCTTATTGATGCGACATTATATAGACAGTTAGTTGGGAGCCTTATCTACTTGACACACACATACCCTGATATTGCCTTTGCAGTTGGTATGGTTTCACGCTTCATGCAAGAACCTCATGATTCGTTGGAAGGTTGCCAAGCACATTTTGCACTATATCAAGGGTACACATACACAAGGGATTCATTATGTAGTAGTACAGGGCTTCAATTGATTGGATACACAGATTCAAACTATGTAGGAGACTTAGATTCTCAAAAGTCTACTTCAGGGTACATATTTCACCTTGGTTCCGACCCTATTTGTTGGCAAAGTAAGAAGCAGAACAATGTTGCTCTTTCTTCCACAAAGGTTGAGTATCAAGGGGTTGTCAATGCAGCTATAGAGGCTCTTTGGTTATAGCACATCCTAGAGGAGTTTGGATTCGATCTACCTAAGCCAACAGTTATTCATTGTGACAACCAAAGTTCCATTGAAATCTCTAAGCATCCAATTCAACATCAGCAGACAAAGCACATTGAGGTTCACATGCACTATATTCGAGAGCTTATACAAGAGTAGATCATTGCACTTCAGTACTGTCCTACAGTAGAGTAGGTCACTAATATTTTCACCAAACCCTTCACTGAGGTCAAGTATAATCATTTGCGTGATCTCTTGGGGGTTCGGGATGTTGCAGATAGGGGAGTCCCTTGACTTCTCTCTTCTTCTTCTTTTGGGAGGGATTTTTTCCTCTTATGAGGTCTTCTTCTCTCTCTCTCTCTCTCTCTCTCTTTATCTATTGTACTTATCTCTCTTTTTGGAGGAGGGTTTTTCCCATGTGGTTTTCCCTCTTTCTCTGCTTTATGAGAGATTGCATTACATCATTTTAGCATTGCTTTTGTACATGGGTACCTAGCATGGCCTAGTAGCTAGGACCCATTATGCATTAGTGAGCTTAAGTGCATTCCCCTAAGTTGCACTTAAGGGGGGGTGTTGGTGTAAATAGGTATTTACTATTTACACTTTACTTAAGTTTACTTAGGTTAGTGCATTATTTTATTATTTCTCTTTATGAGACACTTAGGAGTTTGTGCATCTTCTACAGTTGTCATGTAGACAACATAGAAGTACGCAACTCTAATTATGCACATGGTGTCTACACCATAGGAGTTTGCATCATTCACTAAGTTGTCATGTAGACAACACAATTTTTTGCACTCCTAATTTTGCACATGTTGTCTACAACACTAATGTGCATGTTTCACCTTTGTAGGCTTATCCTCACATCATTGCACTTACTTTCATGCATAATGGAGGATAACCCATATCTAGTGGACATGTGCCTGGTTGTTGAACTTATCATGGTGTTGATTTTGAGGCATTCTAGATGCATCTCAGAGGCCTTTATAATGAGGCACTCCTAGTGTACTTGTACATAGAATTGAATACTATATAGTTATTCCGATCATACTCTGGTCTAATTTGTGCTTGTGTTTTGAGTTCCTTAGTCTTGGGTAAATTCTGCCCTAAGGCAGATTCTTACACTAATAAACTAGTCGCAATTGGTACCTCTTTGGGAAAAGGGAGATGTAGGTTTTTATTTGATTCATGCTCCCCCTAAGCCAAAATAATGATCTAATTTGCTAGTGTAGCTAGTGCCAGGTTCTAGGACCACCATCATTCTTCTTCCTACATTCCATTATAATCATATATGTTTCACCTTTATCCAAATCTTGGGTAATATTTTTGTTAGCTATTGGCACCATCTCAAATTTTAAAGATTTATTTTTATCCACATCTAAAACATTTCACATATCTCTTCTTAGGTCTTACTAATAGACATTCCATTCTATGTTGAGTAACCTTGTGACCAAATTTATGACACATATAATAGCTTCCATAAAAACATTAACCATTGCCTCCCTTTTTGGTTTTAAAATTTGTCTCTTGCACCCTTTTTCTTTATGACCAACATTAAGTGAATTAAAGCACTAACTTTCTTGAACTTTTATTTTCTTACAATAAACTGCTTTATGACCAAAATTATTGCATATGTAACAACAATAAGTGAAAGATTTTTCTTTTGAGTATTTGGTTGTCTTACCAGAGAATTCTTGAATGATGTGTTTTGCATTGGGACATCTCTTGTCATTTTACCATCTACATCATTTTCGGTTACCTTTCCTTTTCCTCTATTGTTATAATTTGAGCATTCACCAATGCAGTTTGAGTGTTATTTATCCTTGTGATTCTTCTACTTAATTAGTAATTGATACACGATAACACTATTTTCAAATACTTTTGCCATCTATTTTTCCAATTCTCCTTCCAACCTTTCATTTTGTTTAGAAACTTTTTTTTTATCATCTCCTTCAAATTTTATTTAGTTTATTTTCATTCTTCCATAGTCATTTTCATTTCAAAATAAGCTAGACAGTCACCAATTAGATTATTCTATACCTCAGCCTTGAAGTCATTTGTCTTCTTAGAATAATTTTCATCAATGTCTATAATTTGTTTTGAGTCTTCAAGATTAAGATCAAAATATACACGAATGCTCTTTGATTTCTTTAATTTTTGTAGTTTTTGTTTGAACTTAGGAATTATTCTATTTGATTCCTTTAAGTCAAAATTTACTTGTTTGTGTCTTGATTTTAGTTTACTGATATGATCTCTAAGTACACCATGGTCTTCTAATCCTCATCCAAGTAATATTATCATTCCATTTGTTGAAGCATCTAAGATCTTCCTAAAGCAGTTAAGCTTTGATACCACTTGTTAAACATTTTGAATACCTAAGAGGGGGGTGAATTAATTATTCCTACACAATTATTAAAACTTTTTAACTACAAAAAAAATACTTAACCCTAAATGAATACTTAATATTTTTTAGTTAAAGCATAGTAAATCACCATAATAAAGACACACATGAAAGCATAAAAACACTAATAAAATCAAAACCAATTTGGGAATAACCATGAAAGAGCTAATTCTTGTGAATGAAAAACACCCATTAAAGTGATTTTACAACAATGGATGCATGCTGAAAATGCTCACAAAAATAAGGGGAATTGTCAATAGGCTTCACTAGCTTCACTACCAGAGTGTATACTCCCCAAAAATACAATAGAGCTCATTATCAATGGGATTATAGATAGAACAAGGAGGAATAGAGTACAACCACCATAATTAATAGATACCAAACCTCTAAAATATAGTCTTATATTTCCTGCATCTCCTTAGATCAATTTTTTTAGTAAGTTCACTCGTACATCATGTTCTCCACTACACATATTAGTTTCTACATTAAGAACTACTCTTGGATACAAAATCTCTCTATTTATATCTGTCTCCAAGTATACATATCTCAACTCAATAAAAAAATGTGATCTCATTAATGCAGTAGTTATGATATTACATTTGATTTAAAAGAATCAAACCTAAATCTAGAATTAAATAAGCATCGTGTTAAATTTTTAATTATAGTTTATGCTTAAGATATTACATTATTTATCATAATTGCTAGCATTGCAGAAAAGCCACAACAAAGATCAAAAGATGGAAACCTGAGATAATGATGTCAGTGAGTGTGCAAACCTTAGTATTGCATGTGTGAAGTTTTGTATAGACTGTGAGCTGATGGTGCTATGGTAATTGTAATTTAATTAATTATCTTATTTTAATTAATTGGGAAAGCCTCAAGGTCGGGGAAAGCCTCAAGGCCGACTCAAGGAATTATTATGAAGATGTGGTATAAAGGAAAGATGTTTTCCTTGATTGTAATGCATGATGTATATATTTATTGTTGCAAGAAATGCAAAGTGCAAAAAGAAGTAGGGTGCTTACTAAATGTGTGTAAATGACCCAAGGGATTATTGGATGCAAGATTCAAGATTTGGTTATAAGATCTGAAGGAGCAGAAGTCTAGTTGACAGGACAGAGACAGAGGAAGGAAGTACATTTCAACTCTATTATTCTACAAGGAATAATACAAAGATCATTTTGGCAGTGGGTTCATTGGTCTTACCCTTGAAGCTATTTGGCAATGGGTTCAACTATCTTCCACAAATCCTAACAGGTTTGGCACAACTCCTAATAGGGTTGGAATCTCCTTACAGGGATTCAAAGTCTCTTAATAGGGACTCATATGTATTGAATGTTGTAATAGACTCCTAATAGGGTCTAATCCTCTAACAAGGAATATTTATATTAGTACATCATCTTGTGGGTACCATCCCCACCAAGGTTTTCCCTCTAATCAAGGGTTTCCCTAGTTAGCATATCTGGTGTTATTGTGTATAAGTATATTGTTGTGGTTTTAGTTTATATTACTCATATGGTTAAAATTGTTTAAGGTTGCTAATTGTGATATTAGTTGGATAACTTATTCACCCACCCCCCCCCCCCCTCTCAATTATCTTAGTGGACTATATATTCTAACAAATCATTCCTATACACAAACAAAAACTTCTTCCTTATTGTCGACACCAGTAGACCAGTGAATACATCAAAACTTCAAAACCTGTCAACAACAAACCAATACTAGAACCACCACAATGTTGGTATGAATGTTTTGACATCAATGATAACCAATTCCAACACCAACATGCCAATTCGAATAACTAAATCTATCTTGTTAAATAATTTTCCTTCAACAATGTTATTTTTACTCTTAGTCAAATGCTTTCATAGATGTTAGAAGAGGTGATTTCAATTCTCTTAGTTGGAGAAAATAGAACAACTATAGAAGAATTTTTAAAAGATAATTAGCTTGATTTTGCATTATACACCAAAAAAAAAAAAAAGAGTAAGAGAAAGATAATGCTAGGTAAGAATGAGATTGGATGTTAATACTATAGGAAATTTGATCAAATTACAATTAATTATAAAATTTATGTATATGACCTTCTCAGAGGGAAAGTTAAAGAATCAATATATACGGTTTTTGGAGCAAAACCATTAGATTTCATTATTCAATGACATCATAAAGAACTCTTATTTTTATTTTGAAGAGGTCAATGCTACAAAGACAAGAAATGATACAACAGAGGCTATAGAGATGTGAAATAGTCTAAGGTGATATAGATTGGAAAATTTGCACCTCATTCAAGTTATGTGACATACATGTCAGGATTGGTGTCCACTAGTTTAGGGATATCCAAAAAAATCTAAAGTTCATGATTATGCATATACGAGGGTGATAAAATAATTCTTATGCAATTGGTGTGTCCAATGGTGTTGGGAACTTGGATGAAAACCACATTATTATACATATTATCGAGGAACAATTTGAAGATGTCTTTTTTATCTAAGAATTACTATGAAAGAACTATATTTTCCTAATGCATTTCCTATGATTTTATATTTTATATAAATCTAATGTTGTAGTATAAGGAGGGGTATTGGAACTCAATGTTGTAATAGATAGAATTATAATACTAATTAAACAAGATTTATAGTCTTATTTGAGTTTTCTTTGAAGCATCTGTAGTTAAGTTTCAATACATTTTAGTTAGTTGGAAATATATTTAGTTTACTGACAATGTAATTTCCAACTTTATGGGAAATTTTAGAATCTTTTAAGTGTGTGTGTGTGTGTGTGTGTGTGTGTGTGTGTGTGTGTGTGTGTGTGTGTGTGTGTGTGTGTGTGTGTGTGTGTGTGTGTGTGTGTGTGTGTGTAACATGATAGGCTTCTTAGCTGTAATTTCTTCTTCATTGGTTTGTCTTATTTATGTGACATTTATGTTTTATATTCCTCTTTTTAGGCAATATTCTACATAAGGGGGTGGCTCTTTATATAGTAATAAGATAAAATATTAAAAACATCACCTAAAGAAACTATAGTTGGAGGATGTATAAAGTCTAAGGTAAATTCTGTTGAGGACTATAATGAAGAGGATGAGGGGATGGATACAAAGGAGGAGAATAATGTGAAAGAGGAGGGAACTAGCAAGGTCCCAGTTCACAGGAAGGTGGATAGCCTGACCAAGAGGAGAAGGGGAATTGATATGGACATTGATCGAGATTTAGGCAAGGGATAGGAGACCCCTCTCAACACCTAGGAGGAGAGAAATGAGGATTATGGCATGGAGAAAACTACCTTTTTTTTCAGCTCCAAGGGTAGGAAAATGATCTGGAGGAACTTTGAAATGCGGACTGCAAAAATGGGAATTGTGAGAGAAATTATCCAACCCAAGATCTTAGAGGGAAATGATGGTAGAATCCATTTGGAGGAACTTATTGACCTGACAATGGTGATTCTCAGTGACAGTGCCAGGGAAGTGGGGATGCATCTCCTCAAAAATTCCCACAACAACATGGTGGATTACTTTCGGTCTATCAAGTGGATTTTCCATGAAACAAAAGAGATAAAGAATAGGTTGTAGGGTCTAGAAAGGAAGGAAGGGGAAGAAGGATCAGACAAAATTAACAATTTGGATTCCAGGGTAACTGAGATGGAAAAAAGAATGGATAAGATGGAGAGCTCTCTCCACAGCTCTGCTAACCAGAGCCTCAATATTATCAAAGGCTTAAATGATAATATCAAACAGTTGCATTCTATGATGGATGTTAGCATAGAGAGAAATAAGACATAGACAATGAGGAAAATAGGGTATCTAAAGAGGATGTCAACCCCCTGGTTGAGAGCCTGAGCAATAAAATGAGATTGAATAGGAGAAAGAGGGATAGGGAGGACCCTCTAGATGACATTGAGCTGATGACTAAAGCAAAAGAGACTGTGGAAAAGCTAGAGCTCAAGGCTACAAAGTTGGTCAAAGATATGATGCTCTGATTAGTTCTCCTAGATTTTATATTTTTTCTCTATTTTTTTGGTTTTCTAGGCTTGCCTGCTCCTTTAGAGGCTATTTTTTCTTATGACTGGTTCTAGTGGCCTGCTATGGCTTGTTGTTTTTTGCTATTCTACTTCATGCTCTGGACTTTAAATCAGTTTTATTTTGTTTACTATTGGGTTTTAGGCACTCGTTAAAACCTATTTTACTTTATCAAAAACTATAGTTGGAGGATCATAAAGATAATTGTACCTCTAATCTCATTAATCATTTCCAGCTAAGGCATAGAAAATATATCTTCACTCTCATCTGGGAAGTTATTCAAATCTTCCATGTTTAGTTTGGCAATCCCTTCTTGAGAAGTATTTATGCTTCCTTTATTTTTCCCTTTTCACCTCTATCTTCCAAATTGAAGATGGAGGAAATTTCTCAAGTAGGTGGCTTTCCTTGCACAAGATGAACATTTTTTTATGACAATGTAACAATTTACCTTTATTGTAATTCTTCTCCCTACACTCACCTAGTCGTGCTTTTTACTACTACTTTTATTATAAGGGCAAACAACATGCATAGTTTTTCCCATCATGTAAATGTTTATCCTCTTGAGCCACACGTTAGCTCACAACACCTTGATTATTGACTGTTGTGTTGGATAATCATTCAAATAAGAAAAAACTCATGCAAATTTTGCTTCTTGATCCTTCTATGGGAATCTACAAAGAACACCAATAGTTCTTGCCACAATTTATGTTAGGCATGCATGTAACAACATGAAAAATACTAGGAAGAGATCAATCCTTTATGTACTTTCCTATTTGATACATCCTTCCCAATGGTGCATCACTATCTATGCATGAATAACGACCTCGTGATATTGTTTTAATATATTTTCAAATTTTTAGGTTTTTATACATTTTGTCTTGTATTATAATTGCTTTTAGGAGGTGAGATTTGATGTCCCCATTGAAAAATCTGACTTTTGTAGTAATCATAAAGTTAGACTTTGGGTTTTGTACTACTGATTCTGTATAAGGACATTCCTTTTTTAATCGATAACAACTTTAGTTTTATTATTAGAAACTAACTAGGAAAAGAACTTGGCTTGAACCAAGGGTAGTAACAAACCAGGGTACTACTATCTCAAAGTAAGGAAGTGCATAAAATAATATAGAAACATCACATAACATCCAACAAAATAATTAGTTATTTTTATTATTCTTGGAATGAGATCTTAGGACCATATAAAAAGATTGATTCTTATTTTTCCTCTCTTTTCTTCCTTTCATTTTCTTCCATTGGTTCTTAATATTGGCTATCATATTTTGTCACTCCAAATAGTTATCATTTATCGATAACCTTGTTGAAATCTACCCGTCTATTGGGATATCATGAACTTGGTTCTTGTGGTTACATTCAATAATTCTTGTTTATCTTTCCTCTAGGAGGCAACCCACAACATTAGTCTGAGAAAATCTAGATCTAGTCTTTTTCTTTCCCTCGGGTTAACATCACAACTTATCAACAAGGCAACATCACCTGGATTCACATCACTATCTTTAGTGCACTTTGTTGATTGTTCAAGTGGGGTCTGGGAGACTATAGGTGAAGGTGCCTTCTAGCCTTCATAAACTGCTTGAGATATTTTTTGTTGCTTCCCTTCCATCTTATCAATGGTGTAGTCTCATTAAGAGATCCTTCCACCAACAGAGAACCTGCATCATTAGTTTGAGACAATCTAGATCTAGTCTTTTCCTTTCCCTTAGGTCAACACCACTACTCATTAGCAAGGCAACATCACCTGTATTCACATTACTATATCTACTGCACTTTGTTGATTTTCCAAGCAGGGCCTAGGAGATTATAGGTGAAGGTGCCTTCTGGCCTTCATAAACTACTTAAGAGAAGCTTGTTTGCTTCCCTTCCATCTTATCAACATTGTAATCTTGTTGAGAGACATCCTTCCACTAGGTGGCCTCCTTATGCACTCTATCCTTAGAGCACCTTGAAGCCATATGTCCAATCTGAAAACATTACCTACATATAATAGGAACCCCCTTCTAGTCTAGAAGTTAGACCCAATAACTTGCAGAAGATCTAACCAAACTTTCTGATGGGATCTCATTAGAGACATCCATCTCCATTAAAATTTGAGAAAACATGTAATGAAGAAGATTAGAAGAGCCTTTATCCACTAAAAGGAAATTTCCTTGAGAGTTTCCAAAAACCTCAAGACAAGAATCGAACTGTAGATGCAAAGGAAGATTCATAAGTCTCACACATAACGAAATTTTGTCAAAAAATTTAGAAGTAGGGAAAAAGCCTAGATGTCATGGCTTGAGCATTAAAATATACTTCTCATGCCAGTCTCAGACTTATCGCACAACACCAAATTCTTTTCTTGAATATCATCAAAGACAACAACAACAAAACCTCTTCGCCATAGGGTAAATTTGAACTTTCTTATGATAATGGGTTGCCAATGAATATAAATCCAAGTGTGCATATCATGTCAAATACCTCAAAATTCACCAATCAACCCTAATTAAAAGAAAACTGTGACATTATGAGTCACCTTTGCCTTTGCATCACCCTCAAGTTCTACATAAACCTTCTTTGAGGTGTGTCAAAAAACATTCATGTCCCTAGGGTTTTGACACTTCACCTCACCGATCAGCCTACAACTCACCACATCACTTTGAATAATTGCTACATTTTGATGACCAATGGCTCTGTCACTACTATAGCCATTATTTCTCGCATGCACCTTTGACCCATAACCTCCTAAAGGCTTCTAGTCACTCCAACATGACCCTTTACTATTTGTAGATTTTTCCCCCTTCAAGAACTAAAAGTTTTCCCTTTGCATATGCTTTAGCAAATATGTCCCCATGGTGCAATCTGTAATGCCTACCCCTAGTTTACTTTTCATGTTGTTTTGCCAAATTCTTTTAGGCTAGCTTTATGGTTGTGTTTTATGATTTAGTGGTACTCAATTACCTGATTTGATTAGACATTATTTCATACTCAGTTTATATATGTGATGAGCTATTTAATACTCAATTATTTCATGTATTCATGATTATTCTTTTGATGATGATTCTTATAGTGATTTCAATTATTTAATGATGATAATTAGATGGATTATTTATTGTTGGATACAATAATTCAATTGTATGCTGTCTTTGATGTTACACAAATGTCAAGTATATATCAAGCAATTAGTGTATGTCGAGCTCACTCGGGAGTCAAAGGAAGTTGTAGTGTATGATGAGCATTTCAACATTAACAAAGTTCAGTGCTAGTGTTAACCGAGCTCACTAGACTACCAAAGGGAGTTTGCAGGAAGACAATGTCTACCAAGCTCACTCAGTTACCAAAGGAAGTCTGAAGGAAAATCATTTTTGAGTTAGTGTTGACCGAGTTGGATTGACTAATGAAGGATTTTCTTGTATCAATTTTGTTGGTTAGTTCTAGTTGACTCATGGGATGAATTTCATTTGTTTGAAATATCATTCAAGGTGACTTGACAAGGTAAAACATATAATTATAAGGTAAAGTTGAGGATTGAATTGGAGAATGAGAAGAAGAAGCATGGGATTGAAAAGATAAATCAAGGAAGCGAATTAGGAGTTGACCGAACTGCAAAGAACATTCAGATCAAGAAGCATCAAGTATTCAAGCCAGAACAAAGATATAAAATCAACAAATATAGTTGCATCAAAAATCAGGTCATATCATTGTTACTCTCTAGTAATTGTAGCAATGAATCAAATCTCCTAATAGAGTGAGCTTAACAACTATTTGCCAAATCCTCTAACAAGGTGGCATTTCTAGATTGGAGTGTCTAAAGAGCTCTAACAAGGCCACTCCTAATAGGATGAAGTAAATCCTTTAACAACCTCACATCTAATAGTGTGTTTTCTAACCTTTAACAGGGTTGGCTCCTAATAGGGCTCACTTCAGAAGAGTGAAAAATAGTAACTAGTTGTGATTGGTGGTTTTTCCCAAATTGGGTTTTCACATTAAATCCTAGTTTCTCTTGTGTTCATGTTATTTTCTTTATAATTATGCAACTAAGTTAATTAAGGTTAATCACACTTAATATAATAACATTTGCATGTTCAGTGTAAACAAAGTAAAAGTGCATATATTTAGTATTAACTGAGTGTTTACCGAGTATCAGTCATTTTTAGTGTAAATCGAGTTGTGTTAATCGAGTGTTCAGTGCTAATCGAGTTACAACAACATATTCTAGACAGAGTTTGATTTTTTTTTGTACTAACATCTTAAGGGATCTAGGATTTAATTTTGTGGTAACTAATTCACCCCTACCCTCTCAGTTACTCTTACATTTCCAATAATTAATCTGCAGTTTTCTATGGTTACTTATCCTATACTTGCATGTGTATGGTGTACATGTATGTTTTACTTTATGTTTGATGTTTCTGATGTGGTTGAGGGAGGGAGTTGTAGTCACCTACTAGTCGAGATCTACATGATGTACCACTCCCCGCCATTGCTTGTTTAGTTTAGACCCTTGAGCTTGATTTAGTATTTTGTCTTTAAAATGGGCTTTCATATTCAGTTTTGTGGGTTTGTTGTGATTTTCAGTTAGAATTAAATCAAATAAAAAGATTATTAAATGATCTAGTTTAGAGAAATTTTTATTTTAAAAAATCATTTTCTAATTATATTTAATTAATTGAGAAATTAGTTAAATAGAAGAATTAAATTTAAAAGATGTAATTAAAATTCTAATTTTGACATGATTATATTTATTTTATTTAATAATAATTTATTTAGGAGTTTTATTTTAATATTAAGCTCTAAATATTATTATTATTTAAATTAATAAATATACTATTAAAGACATCTTGTGATATAATAAAAGAGAGAGAAAATAAATTTAATATGGTTTATTTTAATTAAAATGCAAAAGATTTGCACATAAAATTAAAATAATAAAGAAAAGGGTTTGCGTGATTGTAAAACCAAAACCCTAAAGGGAGAAAACTCTTTATTAAGAAAATTAGAGCTCATTTCTCCACACACAGGTTTGGAGGAGCAAGTTTCAAGAAAGAGGCTTTTTGAGAAGACGAGAATTCTTGTGAGTTTCGAGCATTCGTCTGGTTAGCATCAGATTGAGGTAGGATATTGTTGAGATTTGCACAATTTCCTTTGTCTTGTCCATGTTTGTTATGGATATATTTTCAAAAATATTTTTTTTTGAAACCCTTGTTATTTAAATTATTGTTCTTCATCATTGAAAACGTTTGTGAATGAAATCAATTTGTTGTTGTATAAATTATTTTTCTTCATCATTGAAAACATCTGTAATTGAAGTCAGATTTGAAACCCTTGTTGAGAAAACTCTTTTTTGGAAAATTAGATTGATTTACAAGATTTTGAATCAGGATAGGGTTGGAAAAGAAAACCATATTTTAATTTAATAAATTTGATTGTTTGTAATTATTTTCCTATCATATATACAATTACCACATTAGTAAATTATTATTGTGGTAATAATATTATTCTTTTTGTTGTTTTTTGGGAATCATAGTTTTTGCTAAATATAAACCTTATAAAATATATTTTAAAAATAATAATTTATGGTGGGCAGGGGCCACCCCCCAGCCCCTTCCTTCTTTCTCCCTCCCGACGACGGCATTTGGAGCAAATGGCTGCTAAAGCAAATTGCAACTACCAAAGGTAGCTCGCAGTTGCTTGATGCAGGTCACATTGAGTAAAGGTAAGGATGTTTAGTTTTTTTAAAATTATTTTATTTAATTATATTAATTAATTAAATATTTTTAGGCAAGAGCCTACAACACAATGGTAACTCCTAAGCCTCTTATGTGGGAGGTCTTGGATTCAAATTCGTTTAACACATAAAAATAATAATTACAACAAATAACAAGAATTAATCTAGGCTTCAATTGTTTACCTATAAAAAAAAATTTTAAAAAATATTAAATATTATTATTATTATAAATTAATTAGTACATTATTTAATATAATATTTATCATTATTAATAAATTAATATATATTATTTTATTAATAATTATTATGATCAATAATTAATATTTTTTATTAGTAAACGACTAAAGCCTAGATTAATTATTGTTATTTTATTGTAATTAATTATGCTTATGTGTTAAGCGAATTTGAACCTGAGACCTCCCACATGAGAGGCTCACAAGTTACTGTTGTGTCGTAGGCTCTTGCCTAATAATTATTAATTATTATTAAGCTATATATATATATATATATATATATATATATATATATATATAGAGAGAGAGAGAGAGAGAGAGATGAATTTTAAATCATATTTAAGGGGATTTTTCATCTAGAACATTATTTTTAGAAATGGTTTAGTTTATAGGGAAATGAATTTTAATACTAAGGAATTTTGAAATATATGTGAACCCAAAAACTGTATCAATTGTAAACCTAATTTTGAAATCCATGTTGGGGTTTGGGTTAAACCTAGTTTTGACCATTTAGGTATGTTTACCAGAGGCTTGGGAGGTGTTTGATTTATGATGATGTTATGCATATTTTGGTCACGATATTTTATTTTGAACCATTGTGATGCATTCACGTAATTCTTTGATGAGTTTTGATCAGTTATTTGCAAGTGCTTTCCAATTGCTTGTATAGGATTGAGGTGAATACTGTATTTTTCTCGGTGTAACCTTTGAGTTTCAATCACTTATCTTTTGGTGCTTTCTAGTTGCTTATATAGGACCGAGGTGAATATTGTGATTTTATGAGCTGTACTTTTTATGAGCTTAGGGTAGGTTATCTATGTGTATACTAGAAAGTGGCTTGCAATGGAGGCCCTAAAGAGGCTTCCTAGGTAACCCATTATAGGTTGTATTAATAAGTGATAACATTTCATTGAATGGATTTAAAATGAATTAATAAGATTTATTTATTTTCCTCGCCTATGCCTTAAGTGCTAGTACAGGCTAGGATGGGAGTAGAGATGATGCTTGGTTGTGACCTTTCCTCGTTAGTATGCCTTGTCTATAAGAAAGGATATTGATGTCGCATAGAGTCACTAGGGGGTTGAAGTCTAGAGAGGTTGCCAAGGTAACTTTAGAGTTGACTCATGTGATGACACTTGCCCACATGCATATTAGGTTTCTTACATGTCTTTGTTTCCTTTGTGATTAGATGTTATTTGTGTCTTAGTACGCTTTGAGATAGATTACTATCAGAATTTCCTTGACCTAGATGTTGGTTATGAATGTTGGATTTGATATCCATTTGGGACTTGAGATTATCTCCTTAGCATAATGGGAGTGGGCCATTTAGGTTCCATGAGGTTGGGTGGCAATGTTTCTTATACCATTGAGATACAACAACTGGATGTACTTGTGCAGCTATTCCTTTCATTCTGATCTCATGTTTATGCTCAATGATTATATTCTATTATACTGTACTTGATTACCTAGAAATCTTTTGAGATGATATATTTATTCATATTGCATATTCTTTAAGCTTTTCATACCTTGTGATGTATACAGTGGATGATTATGCATTCTGGTTACGTCGTGTGGCATATTATATAATTGTATATTATTTAATTGGATTTGTACTTGTGGTTATTCTATGATGTGGATTTTGTTATGTATCAAATCTAGTATTAATAAAAATTATACATGTGATTCAACATCATGGAAACCTTAAGAGATGTAATCTGTTTATGGATTGTTTGTATGTATGTGAGTTATTGCTTCCTCTATGTTATCTCTTGTTGTTTTAATTTTTCAAAAAAAATGTTTGGCAAACTTTGTGACATTTTAGGTTAATTTATTTTTGGTTCCCTAACGGGGTGTTACACGATCTCAAACCCACTTCTAAAGGATGAAATTGCACTCACAAACGAAGCCCTAATTTTGAGAGCCTTAATGTAGCTCCGCAACGACATCTTTTCTATTATCTTGATAAAATCCAAAATGCCAAGGAGATTCCTTTTCCAAGACTTCCCTTAACCATGTTTTCTATTCTTGAAATGTCAAAACATATACAAATTATCAGAGCTTTTTTCAGTGATTTTTTGTATTATGAAAGTATTTGTAAAATTGTGGAACTATTGAAGAATTTTGTATTTGTGTTTGGATATTTACAAAAGGCTATCCAACATTTACAAAATTATGGTTTGCACAAATACTTATGCAAATGAATCATGGAAGATTTAAATCTACAAATATTGGAGCATATCTTAGATGAAGTTGTGTTGCATTTTTTTTTTTGAGTTACCCTAATATGAGATCTAATATATGTGAATCAACACAAACATTATTCTAATTGTCAAAATTTTGTTTCAAAATGGATTCACTTGCTCATAAAGGCATTTTACTGTAACCAATATTTATAATATTCAAAACCAGACTATAGATATACTTTTACTTCTTGTTGGCATTTTTCTTAGCTCGATAGAAACAAAATGCCTTCTCATTCAATCTAATTTCACAAACTCTTGTGAAATATTAAAATTATATTTTTTTGATATTGGTGGAGCCTTTTTTAAGCTATTTTATTGGTTGATAAAGGATAAAAATTGACATATTTTTGGACAAAAAAATTGACACAGAAAGATGATTAGACATGGAAAAGTTAGGCACTCAATTATGTAACCAACCTTCCTCCTTTATTTGTCAAATATTTTCACTTTAAATCTTATTTGCACTCCTATATACACCTAAACTTGAATGCATGGAAATCAATTTCATTATGTAACATTTATTATAACCAATCTTAATTAAAAAATTATAGATAATTTTAAAATTATTTAAAGTAAACATGAAAATGGAAATAAACATTTTTTAAGTACTTAAATGAAAAATATTTAAATTTATGATTAAAAGTTATTAAATTATTTATATATATTTAAAAGATTAAAAGTGAAATTATGATCTTCAAAAAATAAAAGAAATCATAACGATTTTATATCTTTTAATAAAAAAATAATAATTCTTCATTTTTAATTTATTATAATTAAATTTATGATTAGAAGTTATTAAATTATTTATATATATTCAAAGGAGTAAAAGTGAAATTATAATCTTCAAAAAACAATAGAAAGTATAATGATTTCAAATCTTTTAATTCAAATAAGATTTAATTCTCTCAATCGAATTCTTCTAAGATAGTTAACTAATTTTTTTATATATTTTTTCAAAATAAAAATAATTAAAATTTGCAGCATACTATTGCATTCACCTTTTCCCTTTCCAAAACAAGTGCAATATATATATTATTTTGCACCAATTAAATTTAACCCTTCTTTCACAAATTAAATTTCTATAAAAATTTTATTTTTAAAATAAATATTTAATTTATATAATTTATTTATCTTTGACATGATAGGATCAAATTGTTTGCAGAGCCCTTTTTTAGGAGACTCCACATTGCATTTTTCTCATTTTTCTCGGCTAAATTCTATTAGCAATTATATGTGAATTGTTAGTATAAAATATCCATACTATGAAACAAGTAATATGTAGTTATATCACCCTTTGTAAATATCTCTTATCATCTTCAATATGATAAAATTATATAATATGCACATATAGATTTTTATTATATATAATTTTATATTTTAAATGGAAAATAAAAACATTGTATAGAAATAATTGTTTGGGATTTGTAAATAATAATTTTATCATGCATCTATTTCATTATATTAACTTTTAAATACTATAATTTGTTAAAAATGATTATTAACTAATGTATATATATTAAAATATAGTAATCATCATATTAATTTTTTATAATACTTAATTAATACAATTGTATTTGTGAAAGAGGTTATAATTTAATAAATAAAAAATAAAAAATAAATATATTATATTAATAATATATTTTTCTTAAAATATTTTGTTATTAGGTTAAAATCTAGTATAATTATTTTATGAGCATGAAAACAAAAATATCATAATATTATTTCTTATACAAATGTTTTGTTAAGTTATAATAACATCTTTAAATTTATATCATCTATTAAAATACTAATCAATTATTAATAAAATTATAAATATTATCATTTTTTTACTTTTTTATTTTTTTATTTTTTATTTTTCGATAAGCAAGAGGCCGATGCCATATATTAAACATAAAAAGCGTACAACCCAGCTTGTAAGGCACTAAAAGGACAAAATTAGCCTAGAATTTGAAATATATCATTGTTCCACATCTGATGGTTATAATTTACCATCTTCTCCATAGAGATCCACTCGTGTGTCTTAAAATACATGAAATGTCAAAAAAACACTAACCAAATAGACAACTCCATAATTCTTTGTTAGAGATTAGTGTTGAGTTGTCGTTTTGCATGATGCTTAACGACAAGAATTCTTGCAAGCTCCTCTTTTGAAAAGTCAATCTTGTGAATCAACTCCAAGGTTCCGGGCAATCTTGTGACCTACTAGAATCTACTCAATTGAAGATAAATGTTTTTGTTCACAAGGAGGCCTTTGCTGGTTCATTTTTCAATTTTTGGATGAGATGAAGAATCTATTCGCTGCTTCAAAATAAACACACAAAAAGAACTATGTTTTTGTATTTTTCTGTTTTTTGATGAATGCAAATTTAACAATGCAACTAGTATGAATTCCTAATTTAACAAGGGGTTAGTAAAGAAAATAACAAGAACTTTAAAAGAAAATAACATGAAAAGTAAAATCTTAATGGACATAAGCTACAAAAAATGACACGTCTGCGAGTTAAGCTTTCAAAGAAATCGGTAGGTAACCAATGAAATATGAACAACACTTCCTAGATTCTATTGATGCAATTGTCAATGGGAAACTTTAATAATCATATAATGTTTTGCTCTTCATCAAATCACAAGGCCACAGAAAATGTACTTATGTAAGACAAAGAGTTATGCAGGCACAATTTGGTGATTTCTTCTCGAGCTAGATACGTCAGCAGAATTTGTAAAACCGTAGCAAACACCAAAACTAAAAGATCGCATAACTAGAAATAAAGAAATAAACTTTTGGCTCAATCACAATCCCATGAACAAAATTCACAAAACAATGACACATTTAGGCAAGAATCACTACACTCCAAATGCGAGCACCAAAAGCATAATTTTTATTCTAAAATAACAACGGCCCCCAATACATATTACAATGGAGTATTTATAAGAAATTGTCTCCTCAACTTGTGTTGAAAGTGAGAGATGTCTTCATGCAATAATATGCTTTTAATTTAATAAAACAAACTAATTACATACAAACTAACAATCTAACTAGTGCTTACTAGGACTCCATCCATTTTTTATTCATTAATTGGATGCATGAGCCTTTACATGTAATAGGACAAAGAATTTATGAGAGAAATAGAACAAGAAAGCCTTCAGTCAAAGTAGAAGCATCTGGAAGTGTCAAAAATAGAAGTTGATCCTTCAGTGGGTGTCTATCGAAGTTAAACTGCCATCATAATGCATTTTTGATGCATGGAAAGCTCTATTTTTGGAACTGTTGGTGCACCTCCGAAAAAGTGCACCAGCTCACCTCAGCACTTGTGCACCTGCATACCTACACACCTACGTACTTCAAAGGTCCAAAAAATTCAAAATTCTACTGAGTGTCAAAACTGAAATTCTGACTTCTGGGTTTTGTCACCCTTCATCCCAAAGCTATCTAGATGTTTGTCCTTGAATTTCTCAATAATCTCAGTAATTTTGGTTGCATCCAGTAAGTCCAAAGCATCATATTTATCTTTGACCTTTTTTCTGTAGTTGTCTACTTCAATTCAGGTATCAGCAAAATCCTTGAGTTTCGTATCCAACTCTAGCAAAGCTTCCTCTATCCTAAATGCTTGCCTAATGTCATCCTCATTAGAAGGTTTCTCAAAAATCTTCCAAAACTTCTCTATTACTACCTCTATGGGTATTAGTTTCTCCCATTCATCATCTTCAAAAATATCAAGACATGCATCACTATAGTGCTTCTCTACTTCTAAAATTCGCTCTTGGGCTTGGTCCTTGAGTTGGTGAATCTTCGCATGTAATATTTCCATTACTTTATTACTATAAGCAATCTTCTCAATCCAATCATCAATTAAATCTAATTCTTTTGCTGTATATACATCTATCAAATTCCTATACCTCTGCCCTTTTATTGCTTGCAACACCTGTGAATTCTTACTCCATGCCCGTACTTCATCCATTATACTGAAATCCTATTTCAAAATTGCTACCATATTATCTACATTTTCCTACGTAGCATGCAATAACTTCATATTTCCTCAAATGATCAAAACACCTTTTTCTTCAAAACTTTCTTGCCATTACTGACAGGCTTTCAAAAATGGGTCTAGATGTACACCTCCCCCTTCTCTAAGTACAGTGTTTAGAGTCTCCTCGGGGTGATCAGGATCCAAAGGACCAACAACTTCAGCTAAATATCCCCTCAAGATTTCATTTTGCCTACAAAGTGTTCTGAGTTTGACCCCTTCTTCCTCCAAGCTTTTGAAAACTTCCTTTATACCCATTGTAACCATCAACCTAGTTGTATCCAATGTGGGCTTCCCGAGCATGACCTCTCTAATCTGATAATCCTGTGGGCTTAAGTCTTCTACATCTGCATCCTGAAGAGGGACAACCACTTGTGCAAATAAATCTTGATCTCGAGTACTGTTGATGAATGCCAATGGTCTTGCCTACTCTGATGGGGACTCAGGTTTACTCAGAACTTCGGCCAACTTGATCATATCCTCTTCATCAGCATGGAATTGTGGCTTCCTGTTTCTCATCATTTCCTTCCTCAGCCACCTTGGAACTTGTTCAACTAAAGGCCTACCTCTTTAGGATGGAGTATGTTCAATTGTCTCCTTTCCCTTATCACTCCTCTCAGGAGTTCTTTCTCTCTGCGATGGCTCTCCCTCAACGGTCTTAGTTTCTGTGGAGCCTATAGTTTGAACCTCAGTGTCTTGGGAGGCTTGCTGAGAATACTCAACCATTTGTCCTCCTTTAGACACTTCATTGGTTGTCATTTGTTGTGGTTCTTCCTCTTGTAAAGGCTCTTTTTGAACTTGTTCTTCTTCTGAACTTGGAGGCGGAGGAGTAACAGAACCTTTATCCACCATTGCAACCTATATGGGGATGAAGAAGTAAGATTAGGACCCTAAGATTCTAGAGGCATCTGTTTCCAGTCCTCCTATTGGAGGTCATCTGTCAGGGTATCCCTAATCTTATCCCTAAGTAGCTCTGGCCCTACGGGCATAAAATCAAAATATGACATCTTGAATATGTCATTGCCTTCTTCATTCTGCTCATTCACCCATTGTTGTACTTCATCCTCCTAAGTACTTATTTCCAAAGTTTCATATGGGATGGATGGCAGTGTCACCGTAGAACTTCTCCTCCTTTCTTGTTCTGTGGCTCTAGCTAGCTGGGTGCTTTTTTGTAAGGGCACATCTTCCTCCTCATCTTCAAGACTCTTCTTTTTCTTCTTCTCTCTCAAGAATATTTTCTAGGATAGATGGGAAAGGGACCATTCTCCTAATCACCCTTTGCCTCTTCTTCATGGGGATCTTGATCTTTTTCTATTTCTTAGAGGCGGAAGGGGATGGTGGTTCTGCCTGCATAGGAGGAGAGATCTGTTGGGTTTCACCCTCTGTTACTGCTTGGCTAGGTGCAGCTAGTGGCAATTAAGGGTCTGGCTAGTCTTGAGAAGCTCTAGTATCTTCTGGCCCTTATACATTTACTTCCTGCTACTGAGGAGGTGCCTAGACTTCACCTCTTCTATTTTGGCTCTTTGAGGAAAACTCCTCTTTCTTTTGCCCTTTCCTTTCTTCTTTGAAGGGTGATAGTACCCAACTAGCCAATCAAGTTGGTATACTATTTCTGGCCTTATTGGTGACTGAGCTACAAAGGTAGGGATGATGATCTTCTTCCCTCTTCCTTTGACTGGGTGAGCTTGCACATGAAAAATTACAGTCTTAGGTATTGGATCAAGTTGAAATGGTTTCTTGATCCAACCCTGTGTCATCTTGATGACATGCCTTGCCTAATGATTAATGTCATCATTCTCCTCTTTATCAACCTCAACATTCATTATGGACCTTTCCCTGATTTTATCCGTGTTGAACAGAGGGTCGAGCAGCTCCCTATAATCTTGCTACAAAATCTCCTCAGGAATGCTTATATTTAGAGCCTTCTCAGCCAAATACAAAGTTATCCTATAATAGTCCCTGATTCGGACATCGTAGTCATTTGTTGCATTCATCCAATGATCTGCAATGGCTTCTTCATGCTAAAATTCCCTGCCAACCAGACTTTGGACTTTCCCAATATTGTGAAAACATGGCTTGGGAGAATTGTACTCCTCAAGGGGATATTGATCCTACTCCCATTCAAAAGATGAAATATCTTGTTTCTGCTTAACTTGATATGGTCCTATGACTAGGGGCCATGTCCAACATGGTCTTCATTGTCTCCTACCCTGTCATATGCAGATTCAATTTGTCATGCAATCTCCAACAGAATAAGTCTATCATTAGGATATCTAGGGAGCTTCTTCAGATTGATAGTGGCACCAACTACCCTTAGATATGTAAATTTTTTAAACTGAATGAAATAGGCCCCAATGTTTTTATTTGCACCACTACATCATCAGATAATCTTTTGGCATAATCACCCTCAATGAATCGGATGATAGCAAATATGAGTGCATCATTCACAATTCTATATTCCTTACTTTGGCCCGAAAGCTTCTTCCTTACCAACTAGGGATAGACAATATATGGCCAAGCATTTGGATCCTGCATGTTGCCCTTCCTAAACAACCCCTGATAGTTTGTTTCCCTTGCAGCTAGAAGATACACCAAATATGAAGTCATATAGAACTTCTTTTTATCCTTAACTGCCTCCAATTGTTCACTCAATGTGGTGGCCCAGTCAAGTGGCATCCTTATCATCTTGATAGTCTCAATAAAATTTACTATGAAAACATTCAAGTGTCCAGCCGCTGGCAGACCCATTACTCTACTCAAAAGAATGATAGAGTATCCAATATCTTCTTTCATGTACCCCGTTGTCATATCCACCTTTCATGTTACCTTCCCTAGAGAAGTCTTCTCAATAAGATAAGAGGACTGGATGATCTCAGTTGCCTCACTTAGGTGTTCTCTATACCACCTTTCTATTGCCTCATCGGTGAGTTTGATGAATTGATCTTCCCTAGGGAGATGAAATACCCTCTCAATGTTATCGAGTCAAAGGTTAAGGACAACTTCTCCAGTTACGCTCTTTACCACCCTTTCTTTGGGAACAAAGTGTTGTGCAAGTGTCATGATGAGCTCTGAGGATTGTATTAATGTTGGGTGCAATGTTGTGTTCACCAACCCCGATCAGATTAAGGTAGAAATCATAGCCGATCTTTCGGTGGGCTTATTACATATCCTTAAGAATTCCCCCAAATCAATGTCCTTAATCTTAGAATAGTTATCTTGGAATCTTGATTTCGAAGGCACACCTTGGAACTTGAACACGACGGGTTTCGGTGCCATTTTCTCTCCTGATGAAGATGCCATTATATCTCCACAAAAGAGAAGAACGTCCATTAGTCTGAGGTTGGAGAAAAATGAATTGATAACTGAATTATAGTGACCCATACAAAAATCTAAAAACATAAACACTTTGAAAATTAACACAAAAAACCTATTTAAACCCTAAAAAACCTTATTTTGAATTGAATTCTTAAAAAAAATATGGTGCACACTAGCGTACCAGATTAAGTGTGTGAGTGCACACCATATTTGGAATTTTCTTTGATTTAAGTCTAGTGTGCACTTGAACACCATGCTAGGTGTGCAACTACACACCATGCTAGGTGTGCAACTACACACCAAACTTGAAATGCTTTCATATGTGGAGGTGCGCACCTAGTCTTTTGAGGGTTTATGTTTTTTATTATGGGTGCACACTAGCGTACCAAATTAGGTGCACGAGTGCACCCCTTATTTGTGTTTTTGAGTTTTGCTTTGATTCTTTGCAAGGGGGGTGCAAAGTAGTGCACCATCCAAGGTGTGACATTGCGCACCCTCTCAAAGTTTATTGTTTTTTTTGAAGGGAGAGGTGCATAGGAGTGACTAGGTGCCCTACTACACACCTCACTTTCTGTAGGTTGAAGCAGAAATGGAGTGAGGTGTGACAGGGAAGAAAGCACCCCAAAGTTAGTGTGTAGCGGCAAAGGAAAGTGGACCTCGAGCTCGTGGGAGATGCAGTGGGAGACTTCAATGAAAACAGAGGAGAAAGTGAAAAAAAAGTGAGAAGGGTATGAACCCCCCTCTCCCCCCCCCCCTTTTTATAGATAATGTCACTACCCTACGCAGCTGCATAGTATGCAATATATGAAAAATTCTTTTCATCACTTGGGTGTACTAGCACTAGGTTAGGTGTGCTTGAGCACACTTGTTTAAATTTTGCACTTCTAAACTTATCTCCTCTAATAATTTGATTTTCATGGATAAGGTTTCTCCATCGGGGCCTGGGACATGAGCTTAGGGGTAGGTATGACCTCAAAATGACTAGGGACTCTAGACTAGGACCTTGGAAAAGCCAAAAAATAAAAGTAGAGGGGTCCCTATTTCTGTCAAGAAATGGGGCGTGCATTGTGGGACCACAAAAATTAGAAACTTAAATAAAAATACTATTAAAAATATAAAAACAAGAAATTGCAAAAGGTCATCAACCAGAGATTTAGGAGTAGTAACTCATAAAGTCTAAAAGAAGCAATTAAATAGAAAAGCCAAATTTTGAATTGAATAAACTTCAATACACCCAAACCTAATTAATAACATCACAAAATATCTTTTTAAAATACTTCTACAAACCAATCAAATTGATACTTTTCAAATCCAATCAAACAGAGAGCAAGGAAGGCAAGAAATTTGAAAGAGGGGATGCTTATATCAATTGCTTAAGGGGAGTAATAAAGGCCTCCCTTATGACCTTAGATTGCAAACTTCAAAAAAAATTAAAGCATGCAAATATAATCATGATTCAATAAGGAGATGAACACAAAAACTAATGGTAACTCTCTTTTCCTACATAAAAGACAACTTGTTGTAAGAAAACTTGCAACAAAGAATATAACTATTTCCACATAACCCATAATAGCTCTGAAATAAATATAAAATTAAAATCCACATGCAGGAGAATAAAAAACATACCCACAAAAATGTGACACAAGATATACCTTAGGAAATCCTCATTGAGGAAAAAACCCAGCCTCCAAAAGCATCCATCACCATATATTATTCAGCAAAAATACCATTACAATACAACCATGGAAGTCTTCAAATTATAGCCACCACTGAGCAATCTATGTGAACAAGGATGAATCCACACATCCCATGTCATGCTTCCAACTTTCATCAATTCTCTCTTGGCTAACCTATTAAGCCTTGTCCTGCTTGGCTCTTTTCCTTTTTGTTTTCTTCTTCTCGGACCAACAACTACCCTTGTGGATATTTATATAGTAGCAAGTCCCACAAAACCACCAAGTGGTATTACATAAACCATGTGCTACCTAACCCATTGACCTCACATTTAATATTGGAAATTTAATTCTTTTCCCCAACATTAAATAATTACATAAAATATTATCACAATGTTACAATACAACTCATCAAGTATATCCCATGGGAATCTTTCCATGTTGCACATCCATAATAAAATAATACAATATAAAAATATTATGCAATGTGTGCAACACTCATTATCTCAACAATCTCTCACTTTTTGTATACATTGCATAGGATCAATCCATAGCCACATAAATGAAAAAGGGAGTAATCCCTCCTAGCACATCCACTATCATGGATCAAAGTACACCATGTGCTCCATCCTAGTACCCACAATAAAATCAAAGTATCAAATGTCTCAAACATGAATGATCATACCTCCTATTATGCCACTGCCACTGAACATACATAGAAGCCACCCAACCTGTCGCATTAGAAGATCATAAAATGCTATACCAACTAAAATGCCAAGCACAAAAACTTGATCCAAAGGTAATCACATGTATCTGTAGTTGTCAAAATATCCATAGTTGAAATAACACCCACAAAAAGTGCCAAACCCATCCAACTATCCATATCTCCAAAGGTATACCAAGTAAATCTCACATCATCAACATATCCAATTTGTAACCTGCAATCACAAGCCTCAAGAAAAATATATCACATATATATCAAGAAGCTCCCACTACAAAAGATAATGTCAAATCTATAACCAATCCACTCACAACATCTCAAAGAAGTGAATTTATGTAGTCTCAAAGAAATCCACAATACATAAACCAATAACCTACAAGAACAACTCTCATAACCAATCTCCAACAGTCTCCCAAGTTCTCCATAACCAATAGAGGAAAGAGATAAAAGAATAATCATGTCATTTCTCACATGACATACATGAGCACAAACTAGTGATCACAATCTCTAACCAATCTCAAATCTAATTTAAGCAAAATCAAACATCTAGGAAGATAACCAAGACCAAAGAGAAACCATGCAAATCATAACCTGTATCATGTCCTATACACACCTCTTGATGTAAACTGTGCAAGTG
The DNA here is from genome assembly GCA_028749045.1 of Cupressus sempervirens. Classification (NCBI taxonomy): domain Eukaryota; kingdom Viridiplantae; phylum Streptophyta; class Pinopsida; order Cupressales; family Cupressaceae; genus Cupressus; species Cupressus sempervirens. Next base: position 505,084,955 of record CM053793.1, on the reverse strand, counting down.
TGATATCCTCCATAAAACCTCAACAAGAAGCCTCAACAACACCCAAACCATACCATATAACTAATCATGGATGTAAGCCTCTCATAAGAAGATCAAGCTCATAAACCATTCATAAACCAAAGAATATGCCCAATATAAAACCATCTCCTAAAATCAATCAAAATAACAACATATGCAAATGGAGATAACCAATGCTAAACCATCTCTCAAATGAACCCTCTAGTACTAACTCATGTACCATAGCTCAAGATCCATATCCATGAAAGACAAGCATAAATATAATGCACTTAAAAGAAACAATAGGCTATACCTCTCAAGTAGCAAACCACTGAGTATAATAACAATGGGGAATGAGAATGCTCATCAAGATATCCAAGACTCATCTAAAAACAATCTCCTCTCAAGTCCATATCAAGTGAATGCCCTTTGGTCTTCCTACTAAAACCATCAACCATCCTAGCAAATACTTTTCTAATTCAAGAGAAATCAACATCACCACTATCTCTAAGTATCCATGAGCACTTGTAACCAATCAATCTATGCCAACTCCAAATACAACATAGCAATATCATGAAGTATCCAACTTATGATCAATGTACTCAATACCAAAAAACTAAACCAAGATCATTGTCAAAGTTCCAACCATGGTCTCGGGAACATAAACATGACAACATGATATAACCATCTCAACCAAAGAGATAACATACTCCATATGAACATGCTATGACATGTCAAAACTCTAAACATGTATCAAGAGTATACCATGACATAAAAATGAACCCATCCTAACACTAAGGATAACATGTCAAATGAAAGCATAAACCACACCTTTACCAAGAACTCCATTTGTCCTCAAGATGCAACCATCTCCACACACCATGAAGATAATTAAGAACCCCATGAGTCCTCAAAATCTAACCATCTTCACATACCATAAAGATAATCAAGTGCATCATGCAAATGTTAAAGATGCTTCTGCAACAACAAGATTTAAGACAAACCTTCAACATCTACAAACACTCAATAAATATATCAATACCAAAAAATCTCACTCAACCATGTGCCAAGGCATCATAAAACCCATCTCCTACATGAAGATCCTCCAAGTCTACACTCACACAACCAAAGTGTTAATACCAAGTGAATCCAAAATCTCCAAACCAAGAAGATACAAACCAAACTAGGAACTAATCCTGCACTCACCCCATCATTGTCAAAAGCTCCCACTAAACCATGTATTCAAGCTATCCATGACATTATTATGAAAAATCATCGTCTAACCATGAGAATCAACCAAGGCATCAAACCATCAAAGAACTCAAAGTGCACATCATGAGCTCCTCAAAAAGAAACCAAATAACCACGATCCTCAACTAAGAAGATATACCACCATAACCAAATTAGAAATCCAAACCAATGAACATCAAGGATGTACTTGTATATCCAATCATGTCATCGCAAAATCTATGACACCATAATCACATCCATGAACCGAGCATCTGGCTCTCAATATGTCCAACCTGTCAGCATAAAATAGTCAATCGCAATTCTCCACCATGACTATACCTAGTAAAAACATCCCATCCCTTCTACATGAAGAAAAAATTAGCAAATCATGTGACTTAGGATACAAACAACCCAAATCCAAGCCACCAATCTGAATATACATCAATAATGAAAGATCGAACCAAGCTATAAATGCAACTTGTAAGTATAGACCACTTACAACACTGCACTACTTGTAGACCCAACAAGTCATCATACATATCCAAACCAAATACTGATAACCATATCATCATAAGACCAATCTGAAATATGAACTAAGTATACAATAACATAAAATCTTAAATCTCCAAAATACACAATGTCATAAACTCGCAATGCTACCATAGTCAATATATACCATAAACTGTTTAGATTAATATATCACCAAATAAATCATGTAAAACTTACACCAAATCTAAACCAATGTGTAGGGCTCTCCAAGAGCTTTTTGTTGACTACTCTAAGTCCAAAATCTGACTCCATATGCCCAAGTTATGCCCTAATCCGTGCTCAAAATAAACAACATCTAGCTTTTGGGCTATTAAAACCTGACAAAATGTCAAAATCATAGAACCAAACCTACTCCAAGTTGTAGTGTTCTGAATTAGCTTTCCAACGCCTATAATAAGTCTAAAATCTAATATTATGAGAGAAAGTTATAGTTGTTTTACTAAGATAGTCTTTTTATGATTTTCACTGCAACTTTTTTTTGTGAAAAAATTTTTGACGGGACTAAATTTGACGGCCATCACGAGCTAAAACTAAAAAATTCTTTTGTTTCCTCTAAACATGACCAAACTATGGCATATTAGACATCAAAATTTATGGAAATATCAACCTAGATCCAATGGTGAGGTCTGTTTTTACCCAGGAGGTCATTTTTGCAAGCTACCCCCTAAAATCCTCATTTAAATGAAACACTTGAAAAACCCTTTTAACCAACAATTTCACATGCCCAGATCTACCAACATTCTATCATAACAACAAACCCAAAACCCTCAGATCTACAATAAACAACTCATATATCTTGCCCTTTCTTTTATCCTCTCATGCATTCCCATGGATTCAATCTAGGGTTACAATAATAAAAAGCATAGCTCTGATACCACTTGTAAGGAAACTTGCAACAAAGAATATAATTGTTTCCACATAACCCATAATAATTCTAAAATAAATGCGAAATTAAAATCTACATGCAAGAGAATAGACAACATACCCACAAAAATGTAACACAAGATATACCCTGGGAGACCCTCATTGAGGGAAAAACCCAACCTCCAAAAGCATCCATCACCATATATTATTCAACAAAAATACCATTGCAATACAACCATGCAAGCTTTCAAAACCATAGCTAACACCAAGCAATCTATGTGAACAAGCATGAATCCACACATCTCATGCCATGCTTCCAACCTTCACAAATGTTCCTTTGGCTAACCTGTCAAGCCTTGTCCCGCTCGACTCTTTTCCTTTTTGATTTCTTCTTCTCACACCAACAACTACCCTTATGGTTGCTTATATAGTAGCAAGTCTCACAAAACCACCAAGTGGTATTACATAAACCATGTACTACCTAACCCATTGACTCCACATTTAATATTGAAAATTTAATTATTTTCTCGAATATTAAATAAATACATAAAATATTATCACAATGTTATAATACAACTCATCAAGTATATCCCATGAAAATCTTTCCATATTGCATGTCCATCTAGTTGCAACATTACATAATAAAATAAAATAATATAATATAAAAATATTATGCAATGTGTGCAACACTCATTATCTCAACACTTGTTACTAACTTTTTTGAGCCTTGAAACTAAAAATTAATAAGGAAGATGAGGCGATAATTAAGCATTTGATACTAGAAATGCATTAATCCATATTAGCTAACTCATCTGCTCGCTTTTTACCTTCCCGATAGATATGATTGAAAATAATTTTGTCAAGATATTTGCAGAGTTCTAAAGCTATAGCTAATTTAGCATCTATTTTCTAGTTAGGAAGGGCACCTTTTCTAAGGGCATTAATAATGATGGCAGAATCCCCTTCAACTTCTAAAAAATAAATATTTAAAGATTTACACAATCGATGACCCTCCACTAGAGCAAAAATCTCTACCCAACTGTTAGTAGCTATTGGAAATATAAGAGGAGTAATTGAGAGGGGAGGGGTGAATCAGTTACTACTAAAATAAATCCTAGATCTCTTAGATGTTAGTACAAAATAAAGTTTGAAAACTGAATATTGTAGATGCTCAATAAACACACATAAAATGTTGTAACTTAGTAAGTACTGATTATGCAAGTTTTAAATGTTATTTGTGATTACCCTTACTTTAACTTAGTTGCAAACACATAAAAAAAAATAACATGAACACATTTGACACCTAGATTTAACATGGAAACCCAATTTGGGAAACCACTAATTGCAACTAGTTACTATTTTCACTCTTCTAAAGTGGGCTCTGTTAAGAGCCAACCCTCTTAAAGGTTACAAAGTACACTATTAGGTGTGACCCTATTAAAAGATTTAATCACCTTGTTAGGAGTGACCTTGTTAGAGGTTTTAAGATAATTCAATAGAACTGCCACCTTGTTAGAGGATTTACAAATAGCTGTTAAGCCAACTTTGTTAAGAGATTTAGATCACCGCTACAATGGTTAGAGAGTAACAATGAGATGACCTGATTTGAATGCAACTGAATTGTTGATTATAAATCTGTGTTCTAGGTTGTACTTGATCCCCAAGAGGTCATTTTTGCAAGCTACCCCCTAAAACCCTCATTTAAATGAAATATCTAAAAAAACCTTTTAACCAATAATTCCACATGCCGAAATCTACCAACATCCCATCATAACAAACCCAAAACCCTCAGATTTGCAATAAACAACTCATAGATCTTGCCCTTTCTTTTATCCTCTCATGCATTCCCATGGATTCAATCTAGGGTTACAATAATAAAAATCATAGCTCTAATACCATTTGTAAGGAAACTCGCAACAAAGAATATAGTCATTTCCACATAACCCATAATAGCTCTTAAATAAATACAGAATTAAAATGCACATGCAAGAAAATAGACAACATACCCACAAAAATGTGACACAAGATATACCTTGGGAAACCCTCATTGAGGGAAAAACATAACTTCCAAAAGAATTCATCACTATATATTATTCAACAAAAATACCATTGCAATGCAACCATGAAAGCCTTCAAAACCATAGCCACCAACGAGCAATCTATGTGAACAAGCATGAATCCGCAAATCCCATTCCATGCTTCCAATCTTCAAAAATATTCTGTTGGCTAACTTGTCAAGCCTTGTCCCACTTGACTCTTTTCCTTTTTGCCTTCTTCTTCTCACACCAACAACTACCCTTGTGACTGCTTACATAGTATCAAGTCTCACAAAACTACCAAGTGGTATAACATAAACCATCTGCTAAAACCATTTTCTACCTAACCCATTGACCCCACATTTAATATTAGAAATCTAATTATTTTCTCAAATATTAAATAATTACATAAAATATTATCACAATGTTACAATACAACTCATCAAGTATATCCCATGAGAATCGTTCCATGTTGCACATCCATCTAGATGCAACATTACATAATAAAATAAAGTAATACAATATAAAAATATTATGCAATGTGTGCAACACTCATTATCTCAACACTTGTTACTTACCAACTTTATGGAACCTTGAAACTAAAAATTAATAAGGAAGATGAGGCAATAATTAAGCATTTGTACTAGAAATGCATTAATCCATATTAGCTTACTCATCTGCTCGCTTATTACCTTCCCGATAGATATGATTGAAAATAATTTTGTCAAAATATTTGCAGAGTTCTAAAGCTATAGATAATTTAACATCTATTTGCTAGTTAGGAAGGGCACCTTTTCTAAGGGCATTAATAATAATGGCAAAATCCCCTTCAACTTCTAAAAATTAAATATTTAAAAATTTACACAATCAAAGACCCTCCACTGGAGCATAAATCTCTGCCCAGCTATTAGTAGTTGTTGGAAATATAAGAGGAGTAACACAGAGGAGAGGGGTGAATCAGTTACTACTAAAATAAATCCCAAATCCCTTAGATGTCAGTTCAAAATAGAGACTGAAAATCAAATACTGCAGATGCTCGATAAACACACATAAAATGTTGTAACTCGGTAAGTATTAATTATGCAAATCTTTAAATGTTATATGTGATTACCCTTACTTTAACTTAGTTGCAAACACAAAAGAAAATAGCATGAACACATTTGACACCAGGATTTAACATGGAAACCCTAGTACAAACCATTGCACAAAAACCTCGAGGTGCTAGTGAAGGTTGCCCACTAGGATCATAACATCTCATCATGCTCTGCAGTCTAGGCTCTGGGTTGGATGTGCACCCATATAGTGGGCCCTCCCTTGGCCATATGAGCCCTGGACGAACACTGCAATGCCAGTGTTGCCACCTACTCCAAGGCTCAAACCTGGTTGGAGGCTCTGATACCACATGGTAGTCATTATTGCACCAAAACCTCAAGGTGCTAGTGAAGGCTGCCCAGTAGGATCATAACAAACTCAATTTGGGAAAAACTACTAATTGCAACTAGTTACTATTTTCACTCTTCTGAAGTGAGCCCTATTAGGAGCCAACCTTGTTAAAAATTACAAAATATATTGTTAGGTGTGCTCCTGTTAAAGAATCACCCTGTTAGGAGTGACCCTGTTAGAGGTTTTAAGACAATTTAATAAAACTGCCACCTTGTTAGAGGATTTACAAATAGTTTTTAAGCCAACTCTGTTAAGAGATTTAGATCACTGCTACAATGGCTAGAGAGTAAAAATGAGATGATTTGATTTGAATGTAACCGAATTGTTGATTACAGATCTTTGTTTTGGCTCGTAATTGATCCTTCCTGATCAAATATAAATTTTCTGCTCCATAAGGATATTCTTCTTATCTTCCAAATTTGCTTCCTCTTTTTAGATCATTAAATCTTCAATAAATTCATAACATCTTTACAAATACTTCTTGAATCCACAACTTGACCTTATATCTTTCATATTATCAATTCAACTCATATGCAACTTAGAATAACTAATATTCATCATCACAGTCGGCTAGAACCAATAGATAAATCAATTAAGCTTAATATGCCAAAACAAGAAAATCCTTCGTTAGCCGACCTAACTCGGTAGGTACTAACTCAGAAATGATTTCCTATGTTAACCAATAGAAGCTCGGTTAACACTGTAAACTTGCAAAGATCCTTTGGTGGATTTGTTTTTTCTTTCAGCTATACCATTTTGTTGTGGTGTACCAGGGGCTGATACTTGTCTTTTAATTCATCTTTCAATGTAGAAATTATTGAATTCATTGGAGATGAATTCACCACCTCTGTCTAATTTTAAACATTTCAACTTCTTTCCAGTTTCTTTTTCTACTCCTGCCAGATACCATTTGAATTTTTGAAAAGCTTCTGATTTTTCTTTTAGATACATTACAATCATCATTCTAAAATAGTCATCAACAAAAAGAATAAAAAAATTTCTCCACTATAACTCTCTATTCTAATAGGTCCACATAAGTCTATATGAATAATTTCTAAGACTTCTTTTGACTGATAGTTTTTTCTTTTGAAACTAGTCTTTCTCATTTTACCAATTTGGCAATTCTTGCATAAACCCATATCAAGCTTCTTCAAACTAGGAATACCTCTTACTCTTCTATGTTTGCTTATCTTAACTAGATTATCAAAGTTTACGTGACATAGTCTTTTGTGCCATAACCATCTTTCTTCTACTTGTGCAATAAAATATGAACATTCACTGAGGTCAAGATAAAATAGATACCTTTTGTTTGCTTGCTAGATCCAACTAGATTTCATTTTCCATCTAGTAGTTTGGCCTATCCATTCATGAATTCTACCTTGAATCCAATGTTATTCAACTGTGTCACACTTAGTAGATTATGTTGAGATAATGGGTGTTGCACACATTGCATAATATTGTTATATTTTATTATTTTATTCATTATATAATGTTGTGCCTAAATGGACGTGCAACATGTAAAAATTTCCATGGAATATTCTTGATGAGTTGTATTGTAACATTGTGATAATATTTCATGTAATTATTTAATATTGGGGAAAAGAATTAAATGTGGGGTCAATGGGTTAGGTAGCACATGGTTTATGTAATACCACTTAGTGGTTTTGTGGGACTTGCTACTATATAAGTAGCCACAAGGGTAGTTGTTGTAGAGTAAGGGTGAGAAAGGCAAGAGTCGAGCAAGACAAGGCTTGACAGGTTAGTCAAAGGAGCATTTGTGAAGGTTGGAAGCATGGCATAGGATGTGTGGATTCATGCTTGTTCACATAATTTTCTCGGTTGTGGCTATGACCATGAAGGCTTCCATGGTTGTATGTCAATGGTATTTTTGTTGAATAATACATGGTGATGGATGCTTTTGAAGGCTGGGTTTTTTCCCTCAATGAAAGTTTCCCAAGGTATATCTAGTGTCACAATTTTTGTGGGTATGTTGTCTATTCTCTTGCATGTGGATTTTAATTTCATATTTATTTTAGATCTATTATGGGTTATGTGGAAACTGTTATATTCTTTATTGTCAAGTTTCCTTACAAGTGGTATCAGAGCTATGGTTTTATTATTGTAACCCTAGATTGAATCCATGGGAATGCATGAGAGGATAAAAAAAAAGGGCAAGATATATAAACGATTTATTGCAGATCTAAGGGTTTTGGGTTTGTTGTTACGATGAGATGTTAAAATATTTGGGCATGTGAAATTGTTGGACAAAAGAATTTTTCAGATGTTTCATTTAAATGAGGGTTTTGGGGGGTAGCTTGCAGAAATGACCTCGTGGGTAAAAACAAACCTCGCCATTGGATCCGGGTTGACATTTCCATAAATTTTGATATATAATATGCCCTAGTTTGGCCATGTTCAGAGAAAATGAAAGAGTTTTTTTTTATTTCAGCCCATGATGACCGTCAAATTTAATCCCATCAGAATTTTCGTTATAGAAAAAAAAAAATTAAAATGAAAAATCGCAGTGAAAATGGTAAAAAGATTGTCTTAGTAAAATGGCCATAACTTTCTCTCAGAATATCGAATTTCAGAGTTCTTATAGGCGTTGAAAAGCTAATTCAGAGCACTACAACATGGTGTAGGTTTGGTTCTATGATTTTTAGATTTTATCAAGTTTTAAGAGCCCTAAAGTCAAATGTTGTTTATTTTGAGCACAGATTAGGGTATAACTTGGGCATACAGAGTCAAATTTTGGACTTTGAGTAGTCAATGGAAAGCTCTTGGAGAACTCTACACGTTGGTTTATATTTGGTGTAGACTTGACCTAATTTATTTGGTAATATATTGATCTGAATAGTTTATAAATATATTTTGACTATGGTAACATTGTGAGTTTATGGCATTGGAGATTTAAGATTTGATGTCATTGTATACTCAGTTCATATTTCAGATTGGTCTCATGATGATATGGTTATCAGTGTTTGATTTGGATATGTATGATGACTTGTTAGATCTATAAGTTGTGCAGTGTTGTAAGCGGTCTATACTTATAGGTTGCATTTATAGCTTAGTTATGGGTTGTTTTTGCCCATTGATCTTTCATTATTGATACATATTCAGATTGGTGGCTTGGATTTGGGTTGTCTATGCCCTAAGTCACAAGATTTGCTAAAAAAAAAAATTTATATAGAAGGGATGAGATGTTGTTACCAGGTATAGTCATGGTGGAGAATTGTGGTTGACAATTTTATGCTGACCGGTTAGACATATTGAGAGCCAGATGTTGGTTCATGGATGTGATCATGGTGCCATGGATTTTGGCATGACATAATTGGATATACAGGCACATCCTTCATTTCATTAGCTTGGATTTCTGATTTGGTTATGATGGTATATCTTCTTGGTTGAGGATCATGGTTATTTGGTTTTGTTTGAGGAGATCATGATGTGCACTTTGAGTTTTTTGATGGTTTGATGCACTGGTTGATTCTCATGGTTAGAGGATGGATTTTTTCATCATAATGTCATGGATAGCTTGGATACACAATTTAGTGGGAGCTTGTGACAGTGATGGGGTGACAGTGCAGGATTAGTTCCTGATTTTGGTTTGGATCTTCATGTAGGAGATGGATTTTATGATGCCATAGGTGACTTGGTACCACGATTGAGTGAGAGTTTTTGGCATTGATATATTTATTGAGTGTTTGCAGATGTTGGAGGTTTGTCTTAGATCTTGTTGTTGTAGAAGCATCTTTGACATTTGCATGGTGCACTTGTTATCTTCATGGTGTGTGGAGATGGTTCTTCCTAGTATGTGGAGATGGTTCTTCTTGGTATGTGGAGATGGTTTTCTTCATGGTGTATGGAGATGGTTGCATCTTAAGGACTTATGGGGTTCTTAGCAAAGATGTGGTTTATGCTTTTATTTGGCATGTTATCCTTAGTGTGAGGATGGTTTCATTATTATGTCATGGTATACTCTTGATACGCGTTTAGAGTTGTGACATGTTATGGTATGTTCATGTGGAGCATGTTATCTCTTTGGTTGAGATGGTTAGATTATGTTGTCATGTTTATATTCTTGAGGTCATAGTTGAAACTTTGACATTGATCTTGGTTTAGTTTCTTGGTATTGAGTACACTGATCATAAGCTGGATATGTCATGATATTGCTATGTTACATTTGGAGTTGGCATGGATTGATTGGTTACAGGTGCTCATGGATACTTACAGACGGTGGTGATGCTGATTTCTCTTGGATCAGAGAAGTATTTGTTGGGACGATTGATGATTTCAACAGGAAGTCCGAGGGATAGTCACCTAATATGGACTTGAGAGGAGATTGTTCTTAGATGAGTCTTGGTTGGAGACTTGGGTATCTTGATTGAGCATTCTCATTCCCTACTCTTTTTCTACTCGACAGTTTGCTACTTGAGAGGTATAGCCCATTGTTTCTCTAAGTTGTATTATATTTATGCTTGTCTTTCATAGATATGGATCTTGAGCTATGGTACATGAGTTAGTTCTGGAGGGTTCATTTAAGAGATGGTTTAGCATTGGTTATCTCCATGTGCATATGTTGTTATGTTGGTTGAGTTTGGGAGATGGTGTTATATTGGGCATATTCTTTGGATTAAGAATGGTTTATTGAGTTTGATCTTCTTGTGAGAGGCTTACATCCATGATTAGCTATATGGTACGATTTGGGTGTTGTTGAGGCTTCTTGTTGGGGTTTAATGGAGGAGATCATACTTACACAATTTACATATAGAGGTGTGTGTAGAAAGACATGATACGGGTTATGATTTGCATGGTTTCTCTAGTCTTGGTTATCTTCTTGGATGTTTAATTTTTGCTACATTGGATTTGAGATTGGTTAGAGATGGTGATCACTGGTTTGTGTTCATGTATGTAATGTGAGAGATGGCATGGTTATTACTTTATCTTTTTCCTCTGTTGGTTGTGGAGAACTTGGAAGAGCATTGGAGACTTGTTATGAGAATTGTTCTTGCAAAATATTAGTTTATGTATTGTGGATGTCCTTGATACTACATGGATTCACTTCTTTGAGATGTTGTGAGTGGATTGGTTATAGATTTGACATTATTTTTTGCAGTGGGAGCTTCTTGGTATATATGTGGCAGGTATTGCTCTTGAGGCTTATGATTGCAGGTTATAGATTGGATATGTCGGTGATATGAGATTCACTTGTTATACCTTTGAGGTATGGATAGTTGGATGGGTTTGGCACTTGTTGTGGGTGCTATTTCAACTATGAATATTTTGACAATTACAAATACATGTGATTACCTTTGGATCAGGTTTTTGTACTTGGAATTTCAGTTGGTACAGGATTTTATGATCTTCTAATGCGACATGTTGGGTGGCTTTCTCTTTGGATGGCTTCTATGTATGTCCAATGGCAGTGGAATAATAGGAGGTGAGATCATTCATGTTTGAGATGTTGGATACTTTGATTTTGTTGTAGGTACTAGGATGGAGCACTTGGTGTATTTTGATCCATGATGGTGGATGTGTTGGGAGGGATTGTTCCCTTGTTCATTTATGTGGCTACGAATTGACCCTATGCAATGTATACAACAAGTGGGAGATTGTTGAGATAATGGGTGTTGTACACATTGCATAGTATTGTTATATTTTATTATTTTATTATGTAATGTTGTGCCTAAATGGACGTGCAACATGTAAAAATTCTCATAGAATATTCTTGATGAGTTGTATTCTAACATTGTGATAATATTTCATTTAATTATCTAATATTGGGAAAAAGAATTAAATGCCCAATATTAAATGTGGGGCCAATAGGTTAGGTACCACATAGTTTATGTAATACCACTTAGTGGTTTTGTGGGACTTGCTACTATATAAGCAACCACAAGGGTAGTTGTTGTAGAGTAAGGGTGAGAAAGGCAAGAGTCGAGTGGGACAAGGTTTGACAGGTTAGCCAAGGGAGCATTTGTGAAGGTTGGAAGCATGGCATGGGATGTGTGGATTCATGTTTGTTCACATAGTTTGCTCGGTTGTGGCTATGGCCACGAAGGCTTCCATGGTTGTATGGCAATGGTATTTTTGCTAAATAATACATGTTGATGGATGCTTTTGGAGGTTGGGTTTTTTCCCTTAATGAGGGTTTCCCAGGGTATATCTTGTGTCACAATTTTTGTGAGTATGTTGTCTATTCTCTTGCATGTGGATTTTAATTTTGTATTTATTTCAGATCTATTATGGGTTATGTGGAAATGGTTATATTCTTTATTGCCAAGTTTCCTTACAGATTATGCTTTAGTCCTTCAACCCAACAAGTATTGTCACATACAAGTTCTTTAGTTAATGAAATACATCCTTTTTCTTTTATGTTACAAGGTTCATTGTTTCCAAATCTCACACTACCTCCATCATAATATTTCATGTGCTCAAATTTTGTTTTATCTTCAGTCATAGGACGTCAACAACCACTAATAGTAAGCCATATACCATTTTTGTTAACATGAGAGATAAGTGTCATCTTATCTCCTTCATCATCAGATTCATCTTTTACAACAAAATATACCATTTCATCTTCACAGTTATCAGAATCTTTAACTATAAAAGAAGATTTCTTACCTTTGTCCTTGTAGTTCTTGAAGTTCTTGGAATCTTTCTTGCCTTTGTGCTTATTGCTTTACTTTTCATCTTTAATTTCTCTGTTTGGACACCTTGCAGCAATGTGACCAACTTCTTCACAAGAGAAACATATTAGAGGAACTTTACCTTTGTACTTTCCTCTGCCTTTGGAATACTTTCTTGCAATTAGGGCTTCAACAACTTCAAGATCACTGTTTGAACTTTCTTCTATTTCTTCTTCTTCACTTCCTGATTGACTGGACATTGATTTCTTACCCTTTTCTTTGAGTGAGAGTTTAGCTTTAAAAGCAAACTCAATAACCATTGAACTGGGAACATAGTTATCAAAGTTATCTAACTCAAAAGCTCTTGATCTTCCAACTAGAGCATCCAAAGATATTTTATTATTTTGATCACATCTCATTTCTTGAATAACAAACACTCTAATTGCATAAATAGGAAGAAGAGTTCTAAGTACCTTGCTTACAATTGTTGTCTATTTAATGTCTCCTTCAGATGCTTTGATTGCACTCACAATTGCTTTGATTCTTTTCACATAGTTTGCAATATTCTCATCTTCTCTCATTTTCATCTGATCAAAACGACCTCTAAGACTTTCAGCCTTAGATCTTCTTACATTGTCATCTCCTCCATATATGTCTTTTAGTTTGGTCCACTTTGTTGGAAATATAGATGGAGTAATTAGGGGGGGTGAACCAGTTACCACAAAAACAAATCCACAAATCCCTTAAATGTCTAATAAAACTATTTACTGCTATCACTCAGTAAATATATTAAAAATGTTTTAACTGGGTAAATGTAGTGTATGTCATACTTTAATAGATCTTAAACATTCACAGTGATTAACATGCAAGCAAAAAAAAACATGAACACATGAGACACTAAGATTTAACGTGGAAACTCAATATGGGAAAAACCACCAAGTAACTAGCTACTGATTTGCACTCTTCTAAAGTGAGCCCTATTAGGAGCCAACCTGGTTAAAGGTTACAAAACACACTGTTAGGTGTGACCTTATTAGAGGATTTAATCACCCTGTTAGGAGTGGCCTTGCAAAAGGTCTTAAAACAATTCAATAGAACTATCACTTTGTTAGAGAATTTACAACTGGCTATTAAACCAACTCTGCTAAGAGATTTTGGAATCACTTCTACAATGGTAAGAAAGTAACAATGAAGTGACTTGAATGAGATGCAACTGAATTGCTAATTATAGATCTACATTCTGCTTCACACTAGATCCTTCCTAATCAAATATAACTTTGTTGCTCCTCAAGGATATCTGATCATCCTTCAAATTCGCTCACATTTTCCTCTTCAAATAATCAAAACACTTGCATACTCACTCATACACACTAGAATCTCAACTTAACCTTTCATTTATACCATTCAGATAATCAATTCGGCTCAATTACAAATTACAATAACCAATAAACATTACCTTAGTCGACTGGAATCAATAATTGAAATAATTAAACTTCATTTCTAAAATTAACAAAATCCTTCATTGGTCGACCCTTCTCAGTAAACACTGATCCTAAAATGATTTCCTTCCTTAACCAATAGAAGATTGGTTAACATTGCGAATTTGCAAAATCCTTTGGCAACCGAGTGAACTCGGTGAACACTAACTCTAACCAACTTTCCTTCGTTAACCATGAGAGCTCGGTTAACACTGCTTTCTGTCACAATTTTATTCGATGCCTGAATGAGCTTAGTAGACACTGTCTACACAGAGTAATCTCCATGAATGCTCAGTAGACAAGAAAAATTGTCTTGCTGACCAAGTGAGCTCGGTAAGCATTGTCTGATAACTAATATGACATTTGTGTAACATCAAAAATAATACATAATTAGACAATTGTATCCAACAATCTCCCTTTTTGGCATTGATGGAAACACAACATGTCATAGCACAATGAAATCTGAAACCAAGTCTTTCTCTGATAGAAATTTCTCTCTCTTAGATTTTACACCACAAACTACACTAATGCAATAATCTCCCTCTGTGAAGGAATTACATAGCTTCTTTCTCAAAACAAATTTCAAAAAGACAGTAAACTCTCCCTCAATTTTTTTTTAGAAAGATATGATAGTAAACTCTCCCTCTTTGACAACACATGCCATAGACAACACATACCAAATGAGTACCAATGTACCTTGAGTATTGATTCATATGAAATGTTCTCTTGACTATGCTACATCAATTGATAGATCTTCAACTTGGTTCCTCAGTCATTGAGTTGCAAGAAGTTCAAACTGAGTCACAGTCTAAAGCTACCGAGCCAATGCCTACCAAGTCTGAGCAACTAGAACCTAAAGTTGAAATTCAAGGTTGAATTCATGCATGGCAAGGCAAGACTGTTGGATGACAAAGAAAAACTGATTGGATTAGGCAAACAAATGAAAGGTAACCTGTTTTATCTCGATGTTGGTGAGTGCTCATGTTTTATTGCTCAAATTGAAGAAATTTGGTTATGGCACAAAAGGTTATGTCATGTAAATTTTGATAATATGGTGAAAATAAATAAATTTCAGAAAGACAGTAAACTCTCCCTCAAACAAAATTTAGAAAGATATAATAGTAAACTCTCCCTCTTTGACAACACATGCCAAAGACAACACATACCAAATGAGTACCAATGAACCTTAAGTACTAATTCATATGCAATGTTCTATTGACTATGCTGCATCAATTGATAGATCTTCAACTTGGTTCTTGTTGATGCATCATGAAAACTTTATTTTAGTGAGCTTCAGACAGGGGAATGACCCCTAACTTACCTCTTAGATACAAGAATGCATCCTTAGATAATGGCTTGGTAAATATGTCTATAATCTATTCTTTTGTATGGACATATTCCAATTTGATTTCCTTATCTTGTACCAATTCTTTGACAAAATGGTATTTATAGCAATATGCTTGGTTTTGGAGTGCATCACTAAATTCTTTGATACGTTAATCGCACTTGTATTATCGCAAAACATGACAATTGATTCTTTGATCTCAACTTTCATGCCTTCCAACAACTATTTAAATCAAACAATATTTGAATAGTTCACTGCTGCTGCAACATATTCTATTTCTGTTGTAGATTGGGATGTGCAATTTTGCTTTTTGCTTGTCCAAGATAAAAAAATGCCCCACCACTTGTATTCTTTCTATCATCAATATTTCCTGCCCAATCAAAATCAGTAAACACTTTTAAGTCCAGATTTTTTCCAAGTTTATACCATAAGCCATAATCTTTGGTGCCCTTCAAGTATCTCAAGATTCTTTTGATAGCCATCATATGATTTTGTCTGGGTTTTTCCAAGAATCTTGCCACTATACCAACTGCAAGAGCAATATCAGGCCTTGTATGAACTACATATTGTAATTTTTCAATCATTGATCTGCATAAGGTTTGATCTACCTCTTTTGAGTCATCATCTTTGGTAAGCTTTAGTCCAGTACACATGGGGGTTCCATCTGGTTTTGAATCTTTCATACCAAACTTTTGGAGTATCTCCTTGATGTATTTAGATTGAGTGATGTAGATACCATTCTTGCTCTATTGTATTTGAAGACCAACAAAGAACTTAATCTCACCAAACATAGACATTTCAAATTCTTTGTTCATTTGCTCTGAAAATTCTTTGCATAGATCATAATTCCCTGTAAATAAAGTATCATCCACAAATATTTCTACCAAAACAATCTTGTTATCTGGTCCTTTCTTGATGTACAAACTACTATTATCATTAGTTCTCTAGAAACCAATCTAAATAAGGTAGTCATGCAATCTCTCATACCATGCTCTAGGAGCTTGCTTCAGACCATACAATGCTTTGTGTAATTTGCAAACCATGATATCATCAAATTCTTCATAGCTTAGAGCATATGCAATGTCTATCATCATGGTGTTATGAGTCTTTTTCTCAACAATGTCACCAACAGATAATGTACCAGAAGGAGTTGTGTATTCTTCATCAAGGTATTTCAATCCTCAATCACCAATGGAAGCCAAATGAAGTCTCATGAGACCCTTCCATGCTAAAAAGTTATCTCTGTTAAGCCTTGGAATTTCTCTCTTGTAAGACATCCCGATCTTTAGCTTAGGTCCTTGAAACCCTTCCTACAAGCACCAAAAGCTCTGATACCAATTGTTGGAAATATAGATGGAGTAACTGAGGAGGGGGGGTGAATCAGTTACCACAAAAAAAATCCACAAATCCCTTAAATGTTTGATAAAACTATTTATTGTTGTCACTCAATAAACATACTAAAAATGTTGTAACTCGATAAATATAGTATATGTTATACTTTAACAAATCTTAAACATTCACAATGATTAACATGAAAGCAAAAAAATATATATATGAACACATGAGACACCAAGATTTAACATGGAAACGCAATATGGTAAAAACCACCGAGTAACTAACTACTAATTTTCACTCTTCTGAAGTGAGCCCTGTTAGAAGCCAACCTGGTTAAAGGTTACAAAACACACTGTTAGGTGTGACCTTGTTAGAGGATTTAATCACCCTGTTAAGAGTGGCCTTGTAAAAGGTCTTAAAACAATTCAATAGAACTGACACCTTGTTAGAGGATTTACAACTAGTTGTTAAACCAACTCTGCTAAGAGATATTGGAATCACTACTACAATGGTAAGAAAGTAACAATGAAGTGACCTGAATGAGATGCAATTGAATTGTTGATTACAGATCTTTGTTCTGCTTCGCACTAGATCCTTCCTGATCGAATATAACATTTTTGCTCCTCAAAGATATCTGATCATCTGTCAAATTCGCTCACATTTTTCTCTTCAAACAATCAAAACACTTGCATACTTGCTCATACACACTAGAATCTCAACTTGACCTTTCATTTATACCATTCAAATTATCAAGTCGGCTCAATTACAAATTACAATGACCAATAAACATTACCTTAGTCGGTTAGAATCAATACTTGAAATAATTAAACTTCATTTCTCAAATGAATAAAATCCTTCATTGGCCAACCCTATTCGGTAAACACTGATCTTGAAATGATTTCCTTCATTAACCAGTAGAATCTTGGTTAACATTGCAAACTTGCAAAATCCTCTAGCAACCGAGTGAACTCTGTGAACACTAACTCTAACCAACTTTCCTTTGTTAACCATGAGAGCTCGGTTAACACTGCTTTCTATCACAATTTCTTTTGATGCCCGAGTGAGCTCAGTAGACACTGTCTACACAGAGTAATCTCCAGGAATGCTTGGTAGACAAGGAAAATTGCCTTGCTGACCAAGTGAGCTCAGTAAGTACTACCTAATAATTGATATGACATTTGTGTAACATCAAAGACAACACACAATTAGACAATTGTATCCAACACACATCTCATGATCTGTTTTGCAGTCTTTGACTTCATCAAATTAAACATAACTAAGAGTAGATGCAATATCAATCATCATGATGTTATGATTATTCTTTTCAACAATATCTTCAACAGATAATGTTCCAGCAAGAGTCTTGTATTCAGTATCAATATACTTGCACCCTGAATCACTAATAGTAGCCAAATGTAACCTCATAAGTCCTTGCCATGCTGCAAAATTGTCTTTGTTCAACTTGGGAATCTCTCTTATGTAAGATGTCCTGATCTTTAGCTTAGGTCCTTGAAACCTTCTCTACAAGCACCAAAAGCTCTAATACCAATTGTTGGAAATATAAGAGGAGTAACTAAGAGAGGAGGGGTGAATTAGTTACCACTAAAATAAATCCTAGATTCCTTAGATGTCAGCACAAAATAAGTCTGAATGAATGTTGCAGATGCTTAGTAAACAAACATAAAATGTTGTAATTCAGTAAGTACTGATTATGCAAATCTTTAAATGTTATCTGTGATTACCCTTACTTTAACTTTGTTGCAAACACAAAAGAAAATAGCATGAACACATTTGACATCGGGATTTAACGTGGAAACCCAATTTGGAAAAAACCACCAATTGCAACTAGTTACTATTTTCACTCTTCTTAAGTGAGCCCTATTAGGAGCCAACCCTATTAAAGGTTACAAAACAAATTATTAGGTGTGACCTGTTAAAGGATTTAATCACCTTGTTAGGAGTGGCCTTGTTAGAGATCTTAAGACAATTCAATAGAACTGCCACCTTGTTAGAGGATTTACAAATGACTATTAAGACAACATTGTTAAGAGATTTAGATCACTGCTACAATGGTTAGAGAGTAACAATGTGATGACTTGATTCGAATGCAACTGAATTTCTTATTACAAATTTATGTGTTGGCTTGTACTTGATCCTTCCTGATTGAATATAGCTTTTCTGCTCCACAAGGGTATTCTGCTTATCCTTCAAATTTGCTTTTTCTCTTCATCATTAAATCTATAATACATTCATAACATCTTCACACATACTTCTTGAATCCACAACTTGACCTTATACTTATATCTTTCATATTGTCAAGTCAGCCCATATGCAACTTAGAATAACTAATATTCACCATCACAGTCAGCTAGAACCAATAGATAAATCAATTAAGCTTAATATGTCAAAACAAGAAAATCCTTCGTTACTCGACCTAGCTCAGTAGATACTAACTCAGAAATGATCTCTTGTGTTAACTAACATAAGCTCGGTTAACACTACAAAATTGCAAAGATCCTTTGGCAACCGAGTGAGCTCAGTTAACACTGGTTCCATCTAACTTTTCTTCATTAACCGAGTAAACTTGGTTAACACTCATCTTCAACAGACTTTCCTTCAATGCTCGGTAGACACTGCAGTCTGAACTAGGCAAGCACAGGAATGCTCAGTAGACACAAAAAATTGTCTTCACTACCCGAGTGAGCTCGACATACACTGACTGATAATGATATGACATTTGTGTAACATCAAAGATAATACACAATTAATCAATTATATCCAACAATAGCTTCTATGTATTTTGACAAGTTAGCGATTTCAGTCCCTTGATCATTGTGAATGCAACACCCTATACCTGCTTGACCCAGATTTCCTCTAGAGGATCAATCAAAATTGAGCTTGAACCAATTTTCCTATGGAGCCTGCCAAACACATTCTAATCTCTTAAATTTACCTAGAGTCCCTCCATCACCCAGAAAGGGAGGAATTTTCAGACCAACCCATCTACCTCTCATTCTTTCATCCCAATGCGTCATTTTTTTACTTTAGTACTCCACATGATTAAAATTATAATAATCTATGAAAAATACAAGTCACCATGTGACACTTTTTAAAAGATTATAATAATGAAATAAAAATATTCAAAGGAGATATTCTATTTATATTAAATCCATAATATTTTAAAATCAATCATAATGTAGAAAATATTTTTTATCGTAAAAATATAAATATTGTCAATGAGCCCTTAGTCTCCTGGTGAACTTGAATGACTAACAAAGAGCCCATAGGGAACCAGTCTTGTTGAGTGCAAGGCTCCAACATCATAAGGGACGAGGGCGAGATTGTGTCCTAGATGATTTTGACGACATCTAAGTTGAAAAGGTTTTCAGGCACGAGTGAGCCTGTATCGGGTTCATAAAATGTTTCTATGGTGGCCTTCGCTAGTTGGTAGCTTGTAGGCTTCGTGCCTTTATGCTTGCCTCATAGATCTGAACCCTCCATCAAAATAAATAAATAAATATTAATATCTAGCTTTATAAAGTTAATTTTTTAACACAAATATAATAAGGACGCAAAGTGTCTAGTTCCTACTAATGATACATGGGATGGTAGATCTAATTTTAGTAGAAGCATGGGGTGGTAGATATTATTTTAGTAGAAGTACATATTAGAATGATTTTATGTTGATAATTCGTTGTTTTATTTTACAATGCATTTCATGTAATACATCGTTTAGATACATTGCATATTTTTCAATTTATTGTTATGTATAACTATCATACATTTGATTGTTTATCCGATAAATTATGAAGATAAGATTAGAAATGCTATACTAGCTAATGTTGTGGTTTGATAACATTGACATTATTTTTGTTTCACAAAATAACCATAACTGATTATAACGTACTAATGTTTGGTTTTATATTTAATTCACATCCTTGGAGTTGAAGTATGTCTACATATTTGGACTAGTATGGTAGAATGCATATGTATTCTAATTATTTTGCATTCTATTATTACAATGTACATATCATTATCCAACAGAGATTGTTGGAGCGAGGAAAGGTGGAGCATAATTCTTCTTCTTTTGTCTACAATAGTAAGGGAAGAATTGAGTTAGATATGTATGTGCATGATATATTAAATACTATTGAATTAATTTATCTTTCAATTGGTTGCTCTATTAAATTATGTGGTGTACCTTTTGTCCTTGTTGATTGGTGGGGACCATTTGCAATTCGCTTCTAAATAAAACTTTAATCTATGATAAAAATATTTTAATTAGTTAAAATATTTGATTTTCTTAGTAATATGCAAAAAAAAAAATCCAATATTCTTTATTATTCTACTTGAGCATGTATGCATTTTTCACTTTACTTTCATTTCTAAATAAAACATTATAGTAATAAAAAATTATTTTCCTCATCTCACATTTACATAATCTCATATTGTACTTCCTTTATTGCAAAATAAATAATAATAATAACAAACACCCACCAGATAAAACATTCCAATTAACATTGGAAGCATGATGGGCTCTGCAACTTGCCGCTTGTTCGAATGATGTCAACCTCGGAGTCTATTTGGTTTGTGTTTTGTGAGTCATGTGGTGTGCTCCATGTCACTCATATTGTTTGTTTAGTTGCTGTGATTACTTTGTTTGCTTTTGTCCTTCACTTGGCTTGTGTTTTATTGTTTCATTATTTCGTGCCCTCGTTTTGTTGTGCAATATTTTCCCTCGACTTGGTTCACTCATGCAATGGGAGAGACGAATCATGGCAAAGGGGAGGCTAGCAATTTGCAGGATGACATGAGTAGGAATACGATTGAGAAGGGCATTAATAAAAATGCAGTCGGGAATGTTGGCAATGTTGAAGGAAAGTTGTCTTACAAACAAGTGGTGGCTGAAAGTTCTTTGACCTTCTCAGCAGTCGTGGTGTTTAAGGGTGTCATTTATAGATAAAATGTGGAACCAGAGTTGCGAGGAGGAGAAGGAAGACGAACCGCAACCAATGGAGGTGGATTCTCCAACGGAAGCAGTGCCGCCATTGGTGGAAGCAGAGAAGAGAATGTTTGGGGTAAGAAGCTTGGTATTTATGTGACATATTGTAGAATGATTCAGAATGGCTTCTTTTTCTTTTTTTTTTTGAAAAACCATAACATGTAAGAAAGAGTTTTAGAAAAAAGGTTCTAGAATGCTAGTAGGTCGATGTTCACGGTCTACCCGTGGTCTCGAAAGGGAAATTTTGATAAGGTGGTTGCTAGGGCTCCACCAAATTAGGTGGAAATTAAGAACCTGAATGTGGAATTTTGGCCATTCATTCTACAAATTCTTAAGCCATTTGGTTTTGTTTTATAGGTTGAGCAATCTAGGGTTACCTTGCCTCACCTTAATGCTAGGGTTCTCTTGGCTCTGGCTCAAGATGTGGATTTTCCTAATAATATTGTCTTAGATTTTGAGGGAGAAAGGTTTTGTTGGGAGATTGCCTTGTTGGGAAATTTAAATGCATGTTTTCATTGCAGACATAATGGGCATACTAAAAAGGATTGTCCGGCTCTTCAGCCTTCTCATAAAGAAAAATTTAATGTGGTCAATAATAAGGAGTCCTCTGGTTTACCAGTTGATGGTAATAATAATGCAAGAAAAGTCCCCAATAAGGATGTGGGCTCTGTTAACCAAGCTAAGGAGTTAGGTGGTATGCAGTTAGAAGATCCCACTTCCATATTGGGTCTCCAGCATCTAGTTGTTAATACTATTGACATTCCTATGAGCAATAGTTTTTTGTCACTGTCAAACCCCCTTTTTGAAGAAGAGTTTGATGTGGTTCCGGCTAGGGTTGGTGTTTTGGATATTATTTCTACGCCCGTAGCTTCCCCCCTGTCAAGAGGTCAGTCTGAAATCCCCCAGGAAGTCATCAATGTTCAACCAGCTCTGAATGCTTAGTAGTTAGCCCTCATATCCATTAAAGAAAGGACAATTAAAATTCAACAAGAAAATAAGGAGGTGCTTTCTTTGCCTGCGGCTCCCACTTCCTCACCTGGATCTTTAGCCTTGGAAGTCTCTAATTCGGAGGGTCAGTTTAAAGAGGTTGTTAAGAAGAAGAGAAAGATTGTAGAAAGAAGCTCTAGTCTTTTAGGGGATAGAGGGAGGAGGAATCTTCCTGATTGTTTTAATAAGTTATGTAAGAGCTCCAATACTCCCCCTAAATTATTATGATGCTGCATATCCATAGCTGGAATGTTCGGGGGTTAGGAATGCCAGATAAGAAATACCTTGTTAGAAGATGGTGCAATAAGTTGAAGGATAAGGATTTTATTTGTTTACAGGAAATTAAGGTGGTTGGGTTTCAAGCTTATTCTATTTTGAAGTTCCTTTGGGACAAGTCTATAGGCTTCCATTCCAATCATGAGAGAGGAAAGGGTGGGGTGGCTATTCTTATTCACCCTAAATGGGAAAGCTCTATTGTAAGCCATGCGTGTTTTGAGTGTCAGAGGGTAATTTGGGTTACTGTCAAGCAAGGAGAAAGTGTTTTTGGTATTTGTAATGTGTATGCTTCAAATAATTATAAATAAAGAGTAGAGCTATGGGAGTGGTGTTGTGTGCACTTGCCAAAAATCCCATGGGTAGTTGTGGGGGATTTTAACATGGCGGAGCACAAATTTGATAAATCTGGAGGTTTGTCTCATTGTTGGAAAGGTAATGAAATGTTTTGGTATAAATTCAAAAGAAAATTCAATTTGGTGGATCCCATGGAAAATATGTATGGCAACTTTCAAGACATTTGGTTCACTTGGTGCAATAATTAGATAGGCAAGCAAAGGGTTTATTGTAGACTGGATAGGGTGTATGGGGATGGTTCCTCCATTTCCTTCCTGCAGCAAAATAGTCATGGTTTGATCCAAGTTGTTCTAGCTTCTCTCTCTGACCATTCACCTATCCATACTTGTTGTAGGATAGAAGCTATTGGGAATTCTCCAGTCCTTGAGAAGACTCATGGCTCTTTCAAGATTAACTCTATGCTCCTCGAGGATCCCTTTAATGTTGAGGCCATAGTCATGGTAAAAGAGATTCTTAGACTTAGTAACCCTTTGCTTGATCCTATTGATCTCTGGAACTTGAAGGTGGAGACATGGAAAAATCTTCTTCAAGTCATTGGTAAAAAGTTAGCCATGGACTTGAACCAAGAGGAATCCTTGTGGTAGAACAAATTGATATGGGCAGAAAAAGAATTGCAAGGAATAGGGTAGAATGAGGAACTAGAGATGCAACTGGCTAACACTAAGCACCATTTGAGTTGTATACAGAGGTACAAGATTCAAGGGCAGAGGATTAGAGCAAGGATGAATTGGATTAATGAAGGGAATAAAGGTTTGGGGTACTTTTTTAACATTATCAAAGTTAAGCACAAAAGAGAGTTGATTAGTGATATTCTTGTAGGGGATAAAATTTCAAGTGACCCTGACAAGATTCAGTCTAATTTCTATAGTTTTTACAGTAACTTATTATCTTTAGAGATGACTTCTAATAGCATAATAGTGATGGAAGAATGCTTTAAACTCATTCCTCTCAAAGTTTTTGAGGAGGAACAGAATAATCTCAGTAAGGATATCTCAGTGGGGGAAATTGAAGTTGCTATTGACACCTTTCCTAATGGAAAGTCTCCTAGTTTGGATGGATTTCCAGCTGAGTTCTATATGAAAAATAAAAATTGGATTTGCCTTGAGCTATTGGTTGTCTATAAAGAAGCTTTTAAGAAGGGGTCATTAGGGGGTTCCATTAATAAAGGAGTTATTAAACTACTGCCTAAAGCGAGGGATAAGTCTCTGGTTAAAAATTCGAGATCTATTACTTTATTAAATTTGTCTTATAAAATTCTTGCTAAAGTGCTTGTGAGAAGGATTGCTTTGTTGCTAAATAAGTTTGTTTCTCAAACACAAACAGGTTTTATCCAAGGGAGGTATATTATGGAGAATCTTGTCACTAGTTAGGAGGCCATGAATTGGGCTAAAGATGATGGGGAAGATGTAGCTATGATTCTATTAGATTTTGAGAAAGCCTATGATAGGATTGAGTGGGGATTTGTTATTGGTATGCTTAAAGCATTTGGCTTTCCGGAAACATATTGCAATTGGATAAATGTTTTATTCAAGGATGCCAGTACTGTCATTGATGTGAATGGATGCATGTCAAAACCTATTATGCTAGAAAGGTCAATTAGGCAAGGGTGCCCGATTGCCCCTTTGTTGTTTGTCATTGCAGTGGATGCTTTATTTTACATTATAAGGGCAAAGGAGTTGGGACCACCACTAAAATGTATTTCCTTGCCTAATGGGGAGGTTTTGCTTAATGCCCAGTTTATAGATGATGCTTCTTTGTTCTTAGGGCTTTCAAAGGAGAATTTTGATAATGCTTTTAATAGGCTTAATTTATTTTGTATGACTTATGGGTCCACGATTTCACCTTCAAAGTCTAATGTGTTGGGTTGGTCTGTTGATCCACCAGATTGGCTGGTTAGCAAGGATTGGCACGCGTCTGGCCCTAATCAAATTGTTAGATACTTGGTTATCCCCTTCTTAGTTGATCCAAATCTCAATAAGATGTGGGAATGGGTGTATGAAAAAATTAATAAGAAACACTTGAAATGGCAAACCCATTCCTTGTCTTTTGTTGGTAGATTGCAAGTTGTGCAGAAAGTTCTTTCCTCTCATCATATTTTCTATGCTTCGGCTTGGATGTTTCTTAACTCCCATGTGAATATGTTACAAAAAATTCTGCGAGACTTTCTTTGGTTAGATGCAAAAGGGAGTAAGAAGAGACATTGTGTTAAGTGGGAATGGTGTTGTCAAGTAAGAAGTCAGGGAGGTTTGGGTTTGAAGGATCTTAAAGCCCAAGGAATGGCTCTAGCATCCAAATGGGTATTAAAAGCCATTTGGGGAAATGAACCATGGAAAATCCTTATTAGAAATAACCTTTTGAAACCAGTCATTAGGAAAGGCAAGAATTGGAAGGATATTCTAGTGATTGATATTGTTTTTGGGGAGTTTAAGATGAGACTGTTTGGGTAAAAAAAATTCAAACCTTTTGGAAGGCTTGGATCTAGGTGAGGAAGTTTATATAGGAAAGAGAAGTAGCAAGAGGGCCTCCTTATTTCCTTGTAATGGATAGATCCATTTGGTGGGAGCTTTCGCATAATAATAAAGCTTTGGCACTTACTTAGAGTTGTTCTGCCAAAGCTTGGAATTTGAAGGGGAATTCATTGATTTAGGATATCTTGATAGGTGGGCAGTTAGGGGAGTGGGAGGAGTTAAAAGGTAGATTTAATATACCTAATTCTTAGAAAAAGACTTACACATTGATTAAGAAAGCGATTAAGTTCAATAGCCCCTGTGATATTATTGATTCAAAGGCCTTTCTTGATAAAGCTAAATGGGTTGATGGTGTTTTGTTGAAAGATACAACTACTAAAGGGTTGTATCATTGCATGAAGAATGATTCTTCTCCCGTTGCTAGAGTGATCCAGTGCTGGGG
Organism: Cupressus sempervirens; assembly: GCA_028749045.1. NCBI lineage: Eukaryota > Viridiplantae > Streptophyta > Pinopsida > Cupressales > Cupressaceae > Cupressus > Cupressus sempervirens. The sequence goes on along the minus strand of CM053793.1, from coordinate 505,058,520 downwards.
GCAAATTAATGCATTCTTTGATTGGTCTTTCTTTTTTGAATTTTTTTGGAAAGGTAAAGCCAAGCCTAAAAAGAATTGTTTTAAATGGTATTTGTTGTTAAAAAAGTTAGCCATTGGTCAAATTCTTTCTTCTATTGATCTATCCCTTGTGTCTTGCAGTTTGTGTAATGTGACCGAGTCTTTTGAACATTTATTTTTCAAATGTGTTTATGCCCGTAAGTTGTGGTCTATTTTTCTTGGCTCCTCTTGTCTTTGGAACTGTGAAGGTAGTATCACTTGGAGTGAAATTCTTGCTGGTTATGTAGAGAAATTTGATTCTAAGCTTAACACTTTTTGGTTTGCTCTTTCAACTGAGATTTTATGGACTCTTTGGAAGGACAGGAACAAAGGAATCTTTCAGGAGGAGAGAAGGGTACTTATTGAGTTTAATTTTAAACTCACCCACCCATTTTCACATTATGTTTCAGGTTGCTTTGGTGTTACATATCTCCAAGAGTGATTGCATGATCCTTATGTGTGAAGGTAGCCTACTGATCAATAAGGATAATGTGCATTCAACTAATTATATTGAGAGTACCAGAGTTTGTTAGCTCCTTCTGAAGCAACATATTTGAACAATGCTTGTAATGTGTTTCAAGGGTACAATTCAGCCAGTCAGGAGGAGGCAACTGCTGATGTGACTTAGAACCTTAATGAAGTTCTAGGGGCTCTACCTAAGCATGACAACCACAATGATGGCTGGAGCTAGTTTGTTTCTTCAGTTTAATTTTTGTTATGTGAGTGTAAATATAATATTTGACAGTGCTCCGATCTTTTAAGTTTTGATATCACCCCCCAAAATTTTTGTAACTGTACATGTAATTGGGGGTGTGATTTGCTGTTTTATCTCAAACTCTTGGATATACTTGTAAATGTTTAAAATATCTTAATAGAAAAAAAAAACATTCCAATTAACATTTAATTTTTTTTTATTGAAAATTGAGAGATCAAAAGAGATACAAAACAAAAGGAATCAGGGGAGGCTAGGCCTCAACCCATCACTAGGACAAAAGAGTATCACAAAACTAGAAGATACAAAAAAAGTACAATATATCAGTATGAAAGAGAAAAGCTGAGAATATGCGAACGACTTAGTGGAAAGCACCATTATGGTTGGGCACCCAAGCAATCCATCCTAGAGAGCCGTCCATCCAGACCACCTTCTTCTGCTCCATAATTTGCATGGAAATATCTAACTTATCAAAGGTAAGGCCTTTATTGTCCCTGATATCTTGAATAAGCTTATCAAGAGCTGCATCAAATAGGGGTTGGTTATCCACAATGTTGGCCCAAGGAAGGCCATCTTTCATTTGATAGATAAACATGGAGGCATGGCTGTCCCTAAGAAATATCAACAGCTTCTCTCGTTGCAGATTCATAACACAACACACTTGCGAGGCAATTTTGAAGCGGGTGAGTTTTCAAAAAAACCCAGTAAGAGTCCTATCAGTGCCTTGGAATTTAGACTCATTTCTTAATTTCCAAATAAACAAAAGGATGAAAGAAGACATTATGTGCCAGAATAAGTTAGCATCCTTTCAAAGCCCATGAATAAAACCAGTAATGATATCAATAGTGTAAACATGTTTAGTAATAAAAAAACCAAACATCAACCAAATTTCTCTAGCAAAGTTGTAGTCAAAGAAGATATGCCTCATAGTCTCAAGGGTTCTACGGAGAGGGCAGATGTCAAGACCAGCATGGTGATTTCTAATAGGCAGCCTATCAAGTAGGAGTTGCCACTTGAAGCACTTAATTTTAGGTGGGATAAGGGACTTCCAAAGCTTGTCAAGAACCTTTTGCCAATCAATAGGGCTAGAGTTGCAATACCAAATGGAGTTAAGATGATTAGTCATGATAGAATCATAATTAAGGAAATCATAGATATCCTTGGATTTGACAGTGGGGAGAAGAGAACCATCTTTCCATCTAAAGTTAAGAAAGCGGTAGGAATCGACATTAGTATCATGAGGCAGTGAAAGAGGCATACAAGCAGATTTGATGGGATTATAGGTACGCTTATGGGAGTCCACGAGGTTAAAGTTGTGAGAGAGGGTTTCCCAACTAACTAGGTTATCATTCTCCATGATATCCATAGTATAGTTAATGCCTTTGTTCGCCCAAATTCTGGTAGAGCATCCTTTGGTAAGGGCCAAGGGTTTATTTAAATGATAGAGATTCCACCATATAGAATGTTTCCCATGCAAGGAGTAATCATGATCAAAACTAGAGTTTACAATGAAGGTATGCACATAGTCCCATGCCTTCCAAATGGATCTGAAGACCTAGGAACCTTGAATAGTAATAGAGAATTTTTCAGCAACTAAGTCACAAAGAGGAAGACCTTTCGAAGACTTAGCGGCTTTGGGAGCACTAGACTAAATATTATTCCTGATAAGAACTTCCAAGGCTCATTACCATCAAGGGAACGAAAGATCCATTTGGAGGCAAGGGAAATCCCTTGAAGCCTAAGGTCTTTCAAACCAAGCCCACCAAGTTTCTTATCAATGCGGCGCCAGTCCCATTTAACCACATGAGCTTTCCTGTTAGCCTTGCCATCCGACCAAAGGAAACGCTAGATAGCCTTCTAAATTTCATAAATTTCATAAATCTAATAATTATTAAACATCCATGCAGAGGAATAGTAAATAATATATGAGGAGAGGATTTTTTGAGAAATCTGGACCCTGCTCGCAAGGGAGAGAGTCCTATTGTTCCAATTGTTAAGCTTTTTATCAATTTTATTCTTGACCAAAAGCCACATATCCTTGCTCGAGGGGGCAATGGAGAAAGGGATACCCAAATAATGAACAATCTTATTAGGCCCACCCTAGGCAAAGCCAAACCATTGTAGCCAGTCCAGGGGTTCCTCTTTCCAGCCTAGTAAGATAGATTTAATACTGGAGATACGAGCTCTGGAAACTTTCCCAAAGAGGTCAAGCTTTTGTTTGAGGCATTGAAAGTTATGACTGGAAAATTCAAGGAATAGGGAAGTGTCATCAGCAAACTGGATGTTGAGAAGAGCAACATCATTAGGGAGGGTGATCCCGCAAACCCTAGGGGAGATGGAGTTATCTCTAAGAAGATAAAACAAAGCATTCGAAGCAATGACAAACAAAGCAGGGGCAAGGGGACAACCCTGTCAAATGAAGCGAGAGAGCCGGATGGGTTGGGAGAAAACCCCATTAACTTCAATCATAGCAGAGGCATCTTTAAGAAGGATTTGCACATAATTGCAAAATATGGCGGGGAATCCAAAGGCTTTAAGCATCATAAGAATGAAATCCCATTCCACCCTATCATAGGATTTTTCAAAGTCAACAAGGAGCATGGCAACATCCTGATTAGAATTCTTGGCCCACTCCATCGCTTCACAACTAGTGACAAGGTTCTTACAATATATCTGCCTTTGATAAATCCTATTTGAGTAGAACAAATGAATTTAGGGAGGATTTTTTCAAGCCGGGAGGCCAGGATTTTGGCAAGAATCTTGTAAGAGACATTTAATAGAGTAATAAGTCACCGATTTTTAATAAGAGCTTTGTCTCCCTCTTTAGGGATAAGTTTGATGATATCCGTATTGATAGAGCTTCCCAAGGTACCATTAGCATAGGCCTCTGAATAGAGATCATGGAGATCTTGGGTTAGCTAGTCAATATTAGATTTATAAAATTTAAGCAGGGAGACCATCCGGTCTAGGGGATTTATAAGATGTGTGAGAATATACAAAAGATATTCACATCTTGTCAAATATATTGTCCCACTTGTCAAATATATTGTCCCACTTATTTATTTTATTAGTTCCTGCCAAAGGCAGGATACTATAGCATTCAGTGAAATGCTATTTTCCAATTAAAGTATCCAATCATATTCTTTTATTTTTCAAAAACTTTTAACTCTATATAGTTCTAAAATATATTGCTATTTTACTAATTTATAGAAAAGTATTTATTTCTAATCTTATTCGTTGCATCCTTGCTACAGTCATGAGTTAGCTTTTATTTTTTCACTTTAATTTTTTTTGGTTGAAACTTTATAGCTACCATTAATATGATAGACAACTCAATCAAATGAAATAAATAAGTTTGACAATATGTAAGAATATCTTTGCTACCATTAATATGATAAGACAACTTGCTGAAATGAAATAAATAAGTTTGACAATATGTAAAAATATCTTCTTCATGTTTTGACATATGTTTTCTTGAAAAATTAAATTAAAATATATTTATCCTTAACTTTAGACTTTTCTACAATGTAAATATTTGGAAAATCTAGTTTTATAATGTGAATTAGTTTAACAAATAAAGGAATAAAACTTTATATCATTTTTTTCTATCTTTATATTTTTTAATTACAAAAAATAAAAATAATGTTTAATAAAAGTCATAAAGTAGTAATATAGACATAGAAGTCTTAGAACAAAATTCTTTTGTAAAAGTTGCCAATTGAACATTGTAAATTACAATTTAATTTTGCTTAAAGGAGAATCTAAATACTTGAATTATATAAGACTTAAGCTAAACATATATAAGTATTAAGAAATCAATTGACATTCTACTAAGATGACTGGATGTATAACGTATATAATATATAAGATGGACGCCCTCCTCTTTGTAAGCCTAGGTCAGAATCTGTCTATCCCCTACTATTGAAAGGGCACGAACACAAGAATTTGGATCTTTTTCTGTAAAGGCAACAACGGAAGCAAGATCTGGATAAGATACTTTAGCAAGAACTGGAACAACTACGAGACCTAGCTATATTGCATACATTTTTAATATTTTAATACTTTGATCTTATAAGCTTTCGGCAGGGACTTGACGCTATGCGTCCTTGTTTCATGAATAGTCTTATAAGCTATAAAGTTTGGAAACAAAAATATAAAAATAAGTTTGGAAACAAAAATATAAAAGCTCAGTCATGATTGTAGTAGACTACAACATGACATAAATGTTTTATAATAAAATTAATAAGATCTGAAAATACACGAGAACTAGATAGAATGGAAAGTTTTTGAAAAATAAATGGTCATTTGACAGCTTAATTAAAAATAGCATTGCAATGAATGCTAGTTTCTTGCCTTCGGTAATCTTTGCGAGTCACTATTTCCAATCACTTTTAAAAATACAGATATTTTTCGTGAATACAACGAAAATATTTATCCCCGGTCCGAACAATTTGAGCGTGTCCGTCAATATAGGCTCGGCATAAGTAGCAGCAGTAGGCATGTAGATGCAGTATCAATCTCCATTGCTTCTGGATTGTAGAATGAGTGTATTGGAGCTTTCCCACTACTTGTATGCGGGAATTTGAGGGTTTGATGATTTTCGTGGGCTAGACAAGTTCGACCTTTTTAAGATTATATCTGGAGATCAGTTCCGTGTATAGAGAGGTAAGCTATTATTGTCTGTTGTAATAACTTGACCTGTTTTCTCTTTACATTAATGCATTTGTAGCTTCAGGTTAAATTTTACCTTTTTAGGGTTTTAATTGTACGGCAAATTGAATAATTTGAAATTACTCCAGGCTGTAAGAATTTCTTCGTAAAATTTGGTTCTGAAATGGCAATCCTGTTCCATTTTAAGCTTATTTATACGTTAAGGGAATGCTAACCGTTGTCGGTCTCCCCACTACTTGTATGCGGGAATCTATCATATTGAGGGTTTGATGATTTTCGAGGGCTAGACAAGTTCGACCTTTTTAAGATTATATTTGGAGATCATTTCCGTGTATAGAGAGGTAAGCTATTATTGTCAGTTGTAATAACTTGACCTCTTTTCTCTTTTACATTAATGCATTTGTAGCTTCAGGTTAAATTTTACCTTTTTAGGGTTTTTATTGTACGGCAAATTGAATAATTTGAAATTACTCCAGGCTGTAAGTATTTCTTCGTAAAATTTGGTTCTGAAATGGCAATCCTGTTCCATTTTAAGCTTATTTATACGTTAAGGGAATGCTAACCGTTGTCGATCTCCCCAACCAAAAGTTAGGAATGATAACATATGGCGTGAACATCACTTAAAGCGGGACTGCGAATCTGTTCTCATATAATTTCAACAGTCTTAGAAATCTAGCGATAACATATTACTTTGAATGTCCAACTTTTGGGTTTTAGAACTGAAATTTACCTGGAAACAGAGCACTAACAGACATATAGATAATGTATTGGGGTATTTGGAATGGTTTCCGAACTGAGCCAAATAAGCAAAACAAAACACAGAGGGTTGACAGTCAACTCTACAAGAGTGGGTTATGTCTTCTATGTTTCGAGCTCAACTTAGACTCGAGAGGTTGTTCCTTAATAGGTGTTTGGATAAAATAAATTAATCAACAAACAATAACTAAAGCAAAACCCTACTGCACTCTCGACCCCAAATATTTTCCATTGGTGAAGGAAGACTGGCTATAGAAAACCCCTATATAGCTGATTTAGTTGTGTGAGCATGATCCACATAAAATAAATCTATCAAATCCAGACTGGCGGATAATTCTGTGGTCACATCAATAGTCATGGATGTACAAGAAGGATGCTAAACTATTGATTTATGTTTTGAATAATGTGAGATTGGCGTATGGTCTTATATTAGTTGCTTACTCATTGGGCAACAAAGTCACAAGACAATGAGAAATGAACAAGGTGAAGCTATGTATTTGCACACAACTAAGATCATGAAATTTCACAGCAAAACATGCCTAGAAATCCAGTACACAATTGCGTATATTCTTTATAAAATGAGAGACATCATTAAAATTGCTTTATTTACACACTATTACATTCACGTGCTCCAATCTTATACTCATGCCAACAAGTGTGGCACAGGAAAATGCTTGTCTATGACTAAGAAGTCTTTTGGAATATACACCTAATGCCATGGAGAACTTGTACGACTAAAGCCACTTTCAATATTCTTCTTTCATTGCATAGGTTTGTAATCTTTGAACAAATTGGACGTGGAGTCTATGGCTGCCGTGTAATTTCTTTGGTTTTTTGAGACCATTGAATTAACTTCTTCCGATATGAATTCTAAAACATTACTTAGCCAATATGGGTGTGAAACCCTAACTTGTTGTATTGTAGTATTGTCAAATGTGTGACCAAGGATAAATATTGACCAGAAAGGGTGTCTTAGATCGAATAATGGGTTTAACAGTGAATTCTACTAGTTAGGAGATCTCCTACATTCACAACGGTAGTTGGCAACAAAGCAAAGCTGGACATTTAATTTTGGAGCCTAGAGTCAATTTGAAAAAAATGCACTTTAGGTTCCAAGTGGATCTTGAGAAGTGGGAAGGAACTATAAGTTAGGGAGCTGGAGTGGAAGCATAGAATTGAAACCTTGAGGTTCTAGGTTCCAGGTTTCAAGTCCCTTCCGGGTTTTGGGAAAGAACATAAGAGTAGGGAGTGGGAGTAGGTCAAGACTTGAAACTATAAAGATTCTAGGTTTGAAGTTCCAACCAAGGTTTTTGGGAGTCAGGGAAGAATGAAGGCTTGGAGTTGGGTGTAGGTGAGAACTCAGAACCATAATCATTAGGTTTTGGGTTCCCAGTTCCACTTGAGATTTGGGACTTGACGGGGGAACCCATGACACAACAAATCAAGGAAAATAAAGTTTGGGGCATGGATGGAAACAAGGACTCTAGACCCTTACTTTTCATGGTTCTAAACATGACCTAACAAATGATAGGGTCTAGAGGAAGATTGATGAGAGTGCAAAGGAATGAGTACTTAGGCCCCAATAGGTGCCAACAGCACAAGAAAAATAAACCACGAGTCCTATCAAAATGCCAACCCCCTCTCAAAAATGTTTTCTAGCATGTCCTAATCGGTCTCATAATAAGCCATGGAAAAGGCATGATATAACTTGGATCTAAAATAAGATTCCATTAGGCTTCATAAAATATCTCGAGTTCGTTCTTGCTTTGGATCAATATGAGTACAAAAAGGGCATCAAATAGCATTGAGCGAATTCATGTTTGTAGCCTTGAATAAATTGGATTAAAAATAAATTTTCACTGCCTCTTTTTCTCATATGTGTGAAATGACCAATAGTTGACCACCACTTGGATACCTTCAAGCACAAGCAATTTGGAATGCCTTTAAGCACAAGCAAACTGGAAATCAACAATTCTAACGCCCTTCTAGACTAATAGGCCCCATAAAAACTCATTTAAATACCCAACCAACTTAACACAGATCTAGACTAGAATCCATAGTTAACTAGATTTGAGAAAAAACATGGGTTTGATCCTTGCTTGAAGCATCAAAGGTGAATAAATTATATTTAATATGTGCAAAGCAAATCCATACCTAAAACCTTGGGTGAAAGACTTGAAACTATTTTGGCCTTGCCTTTTGTCTCCCTCAATCTATAAGAACCAAGTGGGAGTTGCCAAGTCTCTCACAGAGTAACATGCATGAACCAATCCTGTCTTGGCAACTAGAGCACACCATTAACTCAATATTGGATCCAAAATTTGGATTGGTTGAGATATATACCACTTTTGGATCCATAATCATGAAGCTCAAAATCACCAAAAGTACTCGATTCAAAACTTTCTGTGAAGCATATTTGGATCTAAATTTAAACCAAATCAACAAATATCTTAGATCCAAAATCCTTTTAAGAGCACGAAAAATCCAATTTTGCCCAAACACAGTGTGAGATCATTTTGATTCAAAGCTTTAATTGTTGAAGTTCATTGGAGACATTAGTTCCATTCATAAGAAATGATTAATAGAAAAGTGTGAGCTAATAGAAAGGCACAACTTGGCATACCTACACCATTAGAGAAAGAATTTGGCCTCCATGATGTTGACACTTGGTAATCATTTGTTGTATGATAAGATAACAACCTTGACCAAATTAAACATATCCCAAGCCAAACTAAAGGAATTGACATTTAGAGAATTCAAAATTGGGTTTGAAGGAAGTAACCAGACACTTTATGATTGGTTCACTTGAGTGTAATAGAATAAATATTTCACTTGAGGAAATAGAAAAACATGAAGCAAGGTGAAAGCACCAATAAGCTAAAAGTAAGGCGTGGGGAAATATAATGCTTACAAAAACCCAAAAAAATAGAGATTTCTAACAAGGGTGATACTCTTGTCAATATTGGCTTTAGTTTGGGATGTATCTAGGTTATAGGTTTGGCCAACAATGAAAGAACCTTAGTTGAAGAATTTACAAAATTTAATTGGGATTGAGACAGATCTAAAACACATTCTAAATGTGACTAAAGCTACAACACAACACTAAAAGGTGTTAAAGTAGTATACAAGGGCATAATGCACAAGGACTTACAAAAAATAGTGTTTTAAATAGTGTTTGATAGAGGAAAGAATTGATGTTCACTTTTGGGAGGCTTCGGGCCACCCAATTTTACCTTGCATCATGTTAAGCATGGATGCTTGGTCTGCTCTTCCAGAGATCGCTGGAATCTCATTATGCCCACAAGGGGCATATGCCCCCAACAAGAGCCACTGATGGAGCCCAAAGCTTTTGCAAAATTTAGGGCCTCTATTTGTGAAATAATGAAGATTCATGATGGAAAAGTTCATTGCTATCAATGCATTATAGTTCAAAGTAGATTAAGTGCAAAAATATGAAAGAACAGATCTTGAATGCACATTTTAAAGCACATTGGAGCAAGGATACAAGTTGAGCTTCCACGGATTATACGAGGAGATTATAATTACAGTTATCTACAAAAGCAACTTGATTTGGAAGTATGGATACTATTACATTAGTAGATAAAACAAAGCCTTTCATAGAGACTGTCAATGCTTCCATTGCAATCGTTGGGAAAAATCTTTGAAGTTCTGAAGTTACATCTAATGCGGGTTGATCTATTACAAAATATTTGAGAACATGGTTCAAATTATGACAAGGAACGATAAAACAATTGGAAAAGGATTACAAAATGACACTTTGAACTCTTTACCATATCTGTCTGACTATATGCAAAGCTATGTCACCATTCACTCCATTTTGATTGAATCGATGTATCAAAATCTAGTTGAGGTTCTTGATTCTGGAACAAAAGATTAATGGTGTCTTCATCAACTTCTTTGGCTTCAATGGTACTGTTGGTGATCTCAGAAAATGAATGATTTAGACACTATGAATACTTTATCTCATTGCATCTAAGCCAAAGTCGAAGACTATATCACTAAAGGCATACTATTTTTACAATGAGGAAAGTTGGCGTCTGAAGGTATGGAGAGTCATGAGAAGCAGTAAGGAGTAGCGACAAATTATTTTGGAATACATAACATGAGCTTGGAGTATGTATTCAACGGAAATGTCTAGGCAGAGATTAATAAAACCCAAATTAACATTGAAAACCAAACATTGACGTTGTAGGAGTATATTCTGGGAGAGTTGATAGTTTGAAGGCTCAAACGAATAGCAATGACTACCCACGTTAGATTCTTGTGCCGTCACTTATTGAAAGAGACCAATACAGAATAAGCACCATGTTTGAGCAATCATAAGAGGAGCAAATAAAAATGATTGGTAGAGACCCGATATGCAGACATATTACTGACTGACTTCCAAGTCATAGGTTATTAATATGAAGAGTTTCGAAGGCAAAGGATTAAAGTGAGGTCTGACGGTGAACAATGTTGCACAAATTTGATATATTATTATTAGGAATGTTATAAATCATGATGCCAGGAGGATGTGTAGGAGTTTGTAGAAACTGAAGACGTTCTTGCAAGATGGATACTGGTGTGAGACAATCCATATTGACTGCCAATGCGACATAAGAGATTTCATTTGTTAGATAAATATTGATCATTGCCCAGAAAATCATTATATGATTTGAGCAAACTTTTAAGTTACAAAAATTAATCCGGAGTATTTAGGAGGCATTGATATTGTTAATTAGATAACTAAAATAATCATTCTCGATGATTATTTGTTTATTAAGTAATAATTTACTTTTAAAGGGTGTGATTTAGCCTTTGAAAAATAACAACTCTTCATTTGAATGGTTACATTCACAATTATCAAATATAAATAAGAAGTGAATGACTATAGACAGAGACATATTAGAAATCCGAACATATTCATATTCTAAAGAAGTATTTAATATCTATTTGTATGGAGGAATAAGGGCTCAATATGGCTTTGTAATATGAATTCTATTATTTTATTTTAATAATAAAATAAAATGTTCTTTGTTTATTATTAAAAGCGTGGAGATTTAAATTCCAGATGAATCATCCTTTGTAATTATTTTTTGGAATTTGTATATAATTTAAATGTCAGATAAGTGGACATGGTCATTTAGCATTTTAAATTTGATCATCACAGATATTGTGAAATATTAAATTGTTTCCGTATCTGTGTCTAGTTTGTCTCCCTACCAGAAGAGTTAAAATTCAATCTGGATTAATTTAAGATTGCATAAATATTTGATCTGTCGCATCTTGATTATTTAATTGTTGGCAGTATAAGTGCATAGAACATTATAAAGTTGTATGTGAAAATATTCATTGAAGTTGACTCTATTGCTCGAATGAGCAGAGGCATTGGTCTTTCTATTATTGAAGTTAGAAAATCTATAACTTCCTTCCTACAAGCATCAAATTCATTATTTACAAATATTTACAATTCATTCAATTCAAACACTCAACATCTAGTTTCATTTTGATCGAGTTCAAGGACCTTACCATTCAAAGAACTCCAAAGCTTAAATTCGCTTTAGAAGCTCTGAACCAAGTGATCAGGGTCAAGGAGAAGGTCTACCCACCTAGGTGTAGCGGAGCTTGAAGTGTAGGGGAATCGAGAAGTATTCTTGTTTGTTGGCTAGAACTGTCCTATCGGAGAATTGGCAGGCTCTTGGATTTCCAATTTGCGGTTTTGGGAACCAACACACCCCTCATAGAACCCAAACTATAGGTTATCACCTCAACAATAATTGACACTTTCTCTAATTACAAGCCAGTTGAGAGCTATGTTTTGAACACAATCTTTGTAAGATTTCATAGAAGGACCAATAGGAACCTAAAAGTTTATCTAATCATTTGGATTAAAAATGAACTTTGAAACTATAGACTAGAAAGACAAAATCTACTTGTTCTTGCTACAAGAATCACAAAATTTTATAGTAAAACATCAACCATATGTGCAATCAAAATCAAAACCATAGACATCTGTAAGGAAACTTGGCAATAAAGAATATAACCGTTTCCACATAACCCATAATAGATCTGAAATAAACACAGAATTAAAATCCACATGCAAGAGAATAGACAACATACCCACAAAATGTGACACAAGATATACCCTGGGAAACCCTCATTGAGGGAAAAAACTCAGCCTCCAAAAGCATCCATCATCATGTATTGTTCAGCAAAAAATACCATTTTCATACAACCATTGAAGCCTTCATGGCCATAGCCACAACCGAGCAAACTATGTGAACAAGCATGAATCCACACATCCCATGCCATGCTTTCAACTTTCACAAATGCTCCCTTGGCTAACCTGTCAAGCCTTGTCCTGCTCGACTCTTGCCTTTTGTCTTCTTCTTGTCACTCTCTTTTTCGTCTCTCTTTTTATACAACAACTACCCTTGTGGCTGCTTATATAGTAGCAAATCCCACAAAACCACCAAGTGGTATTACATAAACCATGTGCTAATACCATGTGCTGCCTAACCCACTGACCCCACATTTAATATTGGGCATTTAATTCTTTTTTCCCCAATATTAATGAATTACATGAAATATTATCACAATGTTACAATACAACTCAACAAGAATATTCCATGGAAATCTTTACATGTTGCACGTCCATCTAGGTACAACATTACATAATAAAATAAAATAATAAAATAACAATATTATGCAATGTGTGCAACACCCATTATCTCAACAATCTCCCACTTGTTTTATACATTTCATAGGGTCAATCCGTAGCCACATAAATGAACAAGGGAACAATCCCTCCCAGCACATCCACCATCATGGATCAAAATACACCAAGTGCTCCATCCTGGTACCTGCAACAAAATCAAAGTATCCAGCATCTCAAACATGAATGATCTCACCTCCTATTATGCCACTCCCACTGGACATACATAGAAGTCATCCAAAGAGAAAGCCACCTAACCTGTCGCATTAGAAGATCATAAAATCTTGTACCAACTAAAATTCCAAGCACAAATAACCTGATCCAAAGATAATCACATGTATTCGTAGTTGTCAAAATATCCATAGCTGAAATAGCACCCACAACAAAGTGCCAAACCCATCCAACTATCCATACCTCAAAGGTATAATAAGTGAATCTCATATCACCGACATATCCAATCTATAACCTGCAATCACAAGCCTCAAGAGCAATACCTGCCATATATATACCAAGAAGCTCCCACTGCAAAAAGATAATGTCAAATCTATAACCAATCCACTCAACACATCTCAAAGAAGTGAATCCATGTAGTATCAAGGACATCCACAATACATAATCCAATATCCTACAAGAATAACTCTCATAACAAGTCTCCAATAGTCTCTCAAACTCTCCACAACCAAAAAAGGAAAGAGATAAAGAAATAACCATGTCATCTCTCACGTGACATACATGAGCACAAACCAGTGATCACAATCTCCAACCAATCTCAAATCCAATGTAGGCAAAACTGAACATCCAGGAAGATAACCAAGACCAGAGAAACCATGCAAATCATAACCTATATCATGTCCTTCTACACACACCTCTAGATGTAAACTGTGCAAGTATGATCTCCTCCATAAAATCCCAACAAGAAGTCTCAACAACACCCAAACCATACCATATAACTAATCATGGATTTAAGCCTCTCACAAGAAGATCAAACTCAATAAAACCATTCCTAAACCAAGGAATAACCATTCCTAATCCAAGGAATATGCTCAATATAAAACCATCTCCCAAAATCAACCAGCATAACAACATATGCACATGGAGATAACCAATGCTAAACCATCTCTCAAATGAACCCTCCAGAACGAACTCATGTACCATAGCTCAAGATCCATATCCATGAAAGACAAGCATAAATATAATGCAACTGAGAGAAACAATGGGCTATACCTCTCAAGTAGCAAAACACCGAGTAGACCAAGAGTGGGGAATGAGAATGCTCATCAAGATACCCAAGTCTCCAACCAAGACTCATCTAAGAACAATCTCCTCTCAAGTCCATATCAGGTGATTGCCCCTCGGACTTCCTGCTGAAACCATCAACCATCCCAACAAATACTTCTCTAATCCAAGAGAAATCAGCGTCACCACCGTCTCTAAGTATCCATGAGCACCTGTAACCAATCAATCCATGCCAACTCCAAATGTAACATAGCAATATCATGAAGTATCCAACTTATGATCAGTGTACTCAATACCAAGAAACTAAACCAAGATCAATGTCAAAGTTCCAACCATGGCCTCAGGAACATAAACATGACAACATGATCTTACCATCTCAACTAAAGAGATAACATGCTCCACATGAACATACCATAACATGTCACAACTCTAAACGCGTATCAAGAGTATACCATGACATAATAATGAAACCATCCTCATACCAAGGATAACATGCTAAATAAAAGCATAAACCACACCTTTGCCAAGAACCCTGTGAGTCCTCAAGATGCAACCATCTCCACACACCATGAAGAACACCATCTCCACATACCAGGAAGAACCATCTCCACATTCCATGAAGATAACCAAGAACTCCATGAGTCCTCAAGATCTAACCATCTTCATACACCATGAAGATAACAAGTGCACCATGCAAATGTTAAAGATGCTTTTGCAGCAACAGGATCTAAGACAAACCTCCAACATCTGCAAACACTCAATAAATATATCAATGCCAAAAACTCCCACTCAACTGTGGTACCAAGTCACCTATGGCATCATAAAATCCATCTCCTATATGAAGATCCAAACCAAACCAGGAACTAATCCTGCACTGTCACCCCATCACTGTCACAAGCTCCCACTAAACCGTGTATCCAAGCTATCCATGACATCATGATGAAAAAATCCATCCTCTAACCATGAGAATCAACCAAGGCATCAAACCATCAAAGAACTCAAAGTGCACATCATGAGCTCTTCAAAAGAAACTAAATAACCATGATCCTCAACCAAGAAGATATACCACCATAACCAAATCAGAAAACCAAGCTAATGAACATAAAGGATGTACCTATATATCCAATCATGTCATGCCAAAATCCATGACACCATGATCACATCCATGAACTGAGCATCTGACTCTCAATATGTCCAGCCTGTCAGCATAGTCAACCACAATCCTCTGCCATGACTGTACCTGGTAACAACATCTCATCCCTTCTACATGAAAAAAATAGTAAATCATGTGACTTAGGGCATAAACAACCCAAATCTAAGCCACCAATCTGAATATGCATCAATAATGAAAGATCAATGGGCAAAGACAACCCATAACCAAGCTATAAATGCAACCTGTAAGTATAGACCGCTTACAACACTACACAACTTGTAGACCCAACAAGTCATCATGCATATCCAAACCAAACACTGATAACTATATCATCATGAGACCAATCTGAAATATGAACTGAGTATACAATGACATCAAATCTCAAATCTCCAATGCCATAAACTCACAATGCTACCATAGTCAAAATATATTAATAAACTGTTCAGATCAATATATCAACAAATAAATCATGCCAAACTTGCACCAAATCTGAACCAATGTGTAGAGCTCTCCAAGAGCTTTCCGTTGACTACTTGAAGTCCAAAATCAGACTCCATATGCCCAAGTTATGCCCTAATCCGTACTCAAAATAAACAACATCTAACTTTAGGGCTCTCAAAACCTGACAAAATATCAAAATTATAGAACCAAACCTACACCATCTTGTAGTGCTCTGAATTAGCTTTCCAACGCCTATAAGAACTCTGAAATCCGATATTCTGAGAGAAAGTTATGGTTGTTTTACTAAGACAGTCTTTTTACCATTTTCAGTACGATTTTTCATTTTTTATTTTTTTCGGTGACGAAAAATTCCGACGGGATTAAATTTGACGGCCATCATGGGCTGAAACCAAAAAACTCTTTCATTTCCTCTGAACATGGCCAAACTAGGGCATATTGTATATCAAATTTTATGAAAATGTCGACCCGGATCCAATGGTGAGGTCTGTTTTTACCCAGGAGGTCATTTATGCAAGCTACCCCCCAAAACCCTTATTTAAATGAAACATCCGAAAAACTCTTTTTCTCCAACAATTTCACATGCCCAAGTCTTTTAACATCCCATCATAACAGCAAACCCAAAACCTTCAGATCTAAAATAAACCATTCATATATCTTGCCCTTTTTTATTTTTTTATTTTTTTAATCCTCTTATGCATTCCCATGGATTCAATCTAGGGTTACAATAATAAAACCATAGCTCTGATACCACTTGTAAGGAAACTTGGCAATAGAGAATATAACCGTTTCCACATAACCCATAATAGATCTGAAATAAACACGGAATTAAAATCCACATGCAAGAGAATATACAACATACCTACAAAATGTGACACAAGATATACCCCGGGAAACCCTCATTGAGGGAAAAAACCCAGCCTCCAAAAGCATTCATCATCATGTATTGTTCAGCAAAAAATACCATTTTCATACAACCATTGAAGCCTTCATAGCCATAGCCACAACCGAGCAAACTATGTGAACAAGCATGAATCCACACATCCCATGCCATGCTTTCAACCTTCACAAATGCTCCCTTGGCTAACCTGTCAAGCCTTGTCCCGCTCGACTCTTGCCTTTTGTCTTCTTCTTGTCACTCTCTTTTTCGTCTCTCTTTTTATACAACAACTACCCTTGTGGCTGCTTATATAGTAGCAAATCCCACAAAACCACCAAGTGGTATTACATAAACCATGTGCTAATACCATGTGCTGCCTAACCCACTGACCCTACATTTAATATTGGGCATTTAATTCTTTTTTTCCCAATATTAATGAATTACATGAAATATTATCACAATGTTACAATACAACTCAACAAGAATATTCCATGAGAATCTTTACATGTTGCACGTCCATCTAGGTACAACATTACATAATAAAATAAAATAATAAAATAACAATATTATGCAATGTGTGCAACACCCATTATCTCAACAACATCTTCATCATACTTCTCTCTTGAAGTCATCCTAAAAAAAATGTGGCGTTGAAATGCAAGCTAAAGATAACCTCAAAATAATATAGCATATGTGCATGATTTCAAATCTTCATTTATGCTTTCAAATCAGAACCTGTCGGTGTATCCCTTGCACCTCCTTTGGGTGCAAGTGCTCGTGGTAATTTATATTCAATAATGGAAATGAAGTTTACAATATATAGGCAATTATGTTACGATGTTTCTAAAAGAAACAAATGTAAACATAAGTTGGAAATAGAAACTACCTAAACTAACTAAGATGACTAGTAGAGAAACATTACGTCATTGAATACCTCCCTTTATGGCAAAATTTTCAACAACCCTACAATAGAAATAATTTGCAATCTGGCTACAAATGCATAGAAGGTGTTAAGGGTGGTCAATTTTATAGATGTTTTGGCCTACTTATATTTGTTAGTCTTATGCAATTCCTAAAACCCTTTAGTGTTTCCACTAGGTTATAAAACCTAAACCTTAGTGAGGCATAAGCTCTTTTTGTTCTATTTTGTTGTTGATTGTCAACAACAAGCTTCCAGTTACTTAAGTTTGAACTTATTTTGTCATTAGGCCAACCGAGCCCCCGACCTTGTCCACTCGGTCGACTGGTTAAATGCTTTTGGCCTTCGTATTGGTATGTTTTTAGTTTAGCGACTATACCTTTTAATGTATACTGACTCGAGTTCATTGAGTCATCTTTTCTACCAACCCTTCCTAGCTAGTTACATGGTGAAGTAGTGTCAACCTCGATCTCTTCCTTTCTTAAGTTTACAGCTTCATCAAGATACATGAGTTATGGACAACCCACAATTGTTCGTGTTTGTGCGATTAACAAAACATACTCATACACGAGGAGCGCAAAGCCAAGTCCACAGATCAATGGGTCTATCTTGGCCCCACTTTGCCATCTCGTTCCTTCCATTAAATTGGGATGTCTAACTTTTGATGATGTGGTTTATGGGCCTACTCAAATACAAAGAAACTAATTTTTGATCTTCTCTACAAAGATCAACAGCTGTGAATATGTTGCACTTGCACTAAATGTTAAGAGCGTGTTGTTAAACATATTGGGCTTCCTTTGTTTTTATCTGTTTCAGACTTTATTGCCCCATAAAGGCAAATTGCCCAGCAACAGTTGAGTGAACTGATGGCAGCTCCTCGCTGAATTTTATTTTGCAGGTTTAACTCCCTTCTTTGGATATAGTCTTGGATTTTTGAAAAATAAAGACTTCCGTAAAATGGGGGTTTGCTTTTAACCTGAATGCAAGAAAGCTATCTTTTACTCATCACCATGAAGTAATTGTGAAAAAGAAATCACAGACGTATATGCGAAGGAAACAAATATCTAGATAATAATAGCTAACTCTGAAAGAAGAACCTTCACTTAAAGACAAAGTACTAATTTCAGATGCCCTTCACCACAACACAAAATTATTCTTAATATTGTGAATAATGGAAATCCAAACAAAAATGGTGCCATAAAGAACACAGTATCTATTGCTCAAAACCAAAGTCTCGTAACAATAAAACATTGATTAAATTTGCAGATATTTCTTTCAATAAAACTTAGTAATAGGAACTTTTCATTCAAATCAACATGACCAAAATTTTTTTGTGAAAACCAAGTCACACTCGATTGTCAAAGAAAAAGGTCTTTTTGGGGGGAAAAAGTACTGGTCACCGCTATTGTCTTTCACTTTGCTATTTTAAGTCTTTTCAAAACTAACTGCTTCCTTTGCTTACTGGCAACCGGATCTGATTCTTGAACAAGACAGAAGTCTAACTAAAGAGTAACATCAAGAAGAAAAATCAAAAGGCCTCATCAGCTTCTCCGGTTGAAGGTTGTTGTGCAGCCACTTGGCCTTTGTGTATCTGTAGAGCATTACTAACAGCCACACACTTGAGCATTCAATGCTGGTAACTTAAAAAGATTTAATGATTCCATGGTAGCTGCCACCCCTTGAGATTACATCAGCATCATAAATAATGGCTTTATCCTAAGTTGCCGCGTAGGGTTAGGGATGGATTCAGGTTCAAGTTCGGGTCTGTGGATTTGGGCAAACTTTTTTTTCCCATTTGGGTTTGTGGTTGGGTTCGTGAGTATACACACAAAATAAAAAATAAAATAAATAAATAAATGGAATGTGCATAATTGCAAAACCGAGTCATTTCTTAGTATGAATAAATGTTGCTTGATAATTGATCAATGCTAAATTTCAAAGATAAACATTAAACACTTGCAAATTAATCTATGTTTGTGTTTGTAAAGAAAATATACATTGAATTACTAAATTGCAAAATGGGATTTTAAAACATAGATTAATTTATCAAATATTGAAGTTTGAAATATAATGATAAATGAAATTGAAAATCATAATGGCAAGTGTTTAATAGGTTATCAATAATCATAGTATCAATGCTCCTCAAGGGTCAAATGGGTCATCAAAAAATGAGGGATCAATGGCTTCATCCTTGCCTGCAACTATATTGAGATCCTCATCATTTGAACCTGAATCAGTTCCACTAGCCCCAAATGCGGCTGTGTCCTCCTCCTCCTCAACATGTAGCAAGGTAGTTCTAGCTAGATCTTGGACGATCATATCCAAGTCAGCAGACTCGGGTAATACATCCCACAACTTCTCTAGCCCTTTCTTGTATTTTGATTCGTTGTGTGATAGGAGATGCCAGTTGTTGTGAAAATATACCATGTCCTCTATTTTCTTGGACCCAGGTCGGTTATGCTCCATTGAGTGGATAAAGGTGTGTGTACTCTAATTCTGTGTGTACTCTAATTTTGCTCAACAACAAAAGAGCTCGCAACCTAGAGAGACAACCAACAAAATTTAAAAAATTTAGAAATTGTAATACAATAAGAATTTAAGAGTGCTAATTCTACAAGCTAGGTGGCAATAAAAAAAGAAAAAAAAAACTTAAACCTTACTTGTGATAGGATCTTAATGGCAAGAGGTTGGAGGTACATATAATCTTGCCCATATAGGTACTGCCATCCAATGACATCCATTCTACTTTAGTCATTGATTGCATCAGAGTCTGCATTTTTCCTTGAGATGAACTTTGCAAACTCTCTCCTAACATTCGATGCCACCTTAGAATCGCTAAAGAGCTTGCTCAATGCTTTCTTATACCCACTAGCAACCTTGGGATCTCTGTATGGTGGCATTATACTAGGAATAACAAGTATCTCATTGCTATAAGACCTAGGAGAAAGTGTATATGTGAGGAGGTGTAAAGGTGTCGGCAAATCAAAGCATAGACAGGATGGGCTTAGTGATTCGAATACAAAATCCACTCGACCCCACCAATCATCATCCAAGCTCATTGCTTGTACCTTTTGTGCGCTTGTATTCGATTGCTTCCGTATACTCCATTTGTTGCTAATAACCATCTGGGACAATGCATCTTTCACCCTCACAAGTTGTCTAAGGATGATTGTGTGTGAAGAAAACTAAGTTTCAGCAATCTATTACCATGTTAATTGTAAGTTAACAACACATTTCAAATATGTAAACAACCGAAAATACATTTTATTCAATTATGTAAAGTATGACACAAAATGTTAAATGAAACTAAATAAAGTTCAATATTTACCTTCAATTATTCCAAGTGGGAGAAAGTTCTGAAAATTGCTTGTGACATATTGTGGTTTGTCATAAACATTTGGATCTCCTCACTTTTCTCAAATACACTTTTTCACCCATTCAATTTGGGAATTGCTTTCATTGGCAAACCAAAGCATAGACATGATGGGCTCGGTGAATTCGAATACAAAATCTATCTGACCCCACCAATCATCATCCAAGATCATTGCCTTTACCTTTTGTGCGCTTGTATTCGATTGCTTCCATACACTCCATTTGTTGCTAATAACCATCTAGGACAATGCATCTTTCACCCTCACAAGTCGTTCAAGGATGATTGTGTGTGAAGAAAACTAAGTTTCAGCAATCTATTACCATGTTAATTGTAAGTTAACAACACATTTCAAATATGTAAACAACCAAAAATACATTTTATTCAATTATGTAAAGTATGACACAAAATGTTAAATGAAACTAAATAAAGTTTAATATTTACCTTCAATTATTCCAAGTGGGAGAAAGTTCTGAAAATTGCTTGGGACATATTGTGGTTTGTCACAAACATTTGGATCTCCTCACTCTCCTCATATACACTTTTTCACCCATTCAATTCGGGAATCACTTTCATCACCAAACTCAAGGAGTGGACGGTGCATGGTGTCCGAAAGATATTATCATATTGTGCTACCAAAGCACCTGTAGCCGGACAAACTTTAGCATTGTTTGTTGCTACTTGGACAACATTGTCAACGCCCACAAACTCAATGGATTGAATGAGAATCTGGGCAATAAAATCTGCATCCTTTACCTCCCCTTCACAATCAATTGCCTTTAAGAACATTGCCCCCTTGGGGGAGACAACAATCACATTAATGGACCTTTTTTGCAATCTTTTTATCCATCAGAGACAGTGGTCACTCTTGCTTGGATCCAAAAATCTCTTATTGGTTTGAGGAGGGTGTCTACATTATTTTTTTATCATGCAATACATTCTTTCTTTCACTATACAATATGGTGGTTCTCACCTTTTCATATCTAGGACCTCGGTAACCACGAGGTGCTTCATTTATTGCTTCCACCATCTCTCTCCAGTAAGGTGATCTCACTAGATTGAATAGAAGACCATTCACATAGAGGCAACGCCCAACCTTTACGTCAACAATTTCTCTTAGTTCATTTTGAAATGTCCCATCTAGTGGGCCTCTCTCGCAAGTGGTGGTGTGGGGTGTTTCTATTTCTTCTTCATTTGTAGAAGGGACAAGTAAGAAGGGATGATGTCTAGTGGTTTTTTGATAGGGCGGTGTTGGTGGTTTGTGCTTTTATTTTTCTTGTTTCCCCCTTGACACTAACCTATCAACATCTTGTTGTTCTTTTAACATGGCTACTATTTGAGCAACTGACAACCCCTTCTTATCTGTTTCTGAACCCTCACACATATTGTTCCCTTTATGCCCAGGGCCTATTAAATGATGTTTAACTCAATAATAGGAGCTTCTATATTGGGTTTTGCAAAAATTGCATTTCCACATATACCCCCTTCCTTTAGGACATTAATCAATTCTTGTTGTATACTTCCACAAAAGAGAACTTTTATCAATTTTAAATTTTTGGAATCCCTTCCCATCTATTGAGCTCTGACTACTCATTCTTGCAATCTATAACAAGAATAAAAATAAAAACATATTTTAAAACTTATACAAAAACTTGATAAAATTTAGAACAATAAATAAAAACTTAAAACAAACTATTAAAAAAGCCAAAGCAAGGATCAAATGCATACTTGGAACACTCAACACTGATTATTGGAAGGATTCGAGATTCCACAAACAATCTCTACAACCTTCTCTTCGAACTTGCAAAATAGGCACACCAAAATGAGAGATTAGATGAGTGAAATGTTTTTTTATTAGGCTTCTTTTAGTGTTACAATTTAAAAAATCATTGCTTTGTGTTTTCATGTCACTTAATGGACTCTATTGCCTCGGGTCCTTTGCAGGTCTGCCCAAGTTCGCCCAAGTCCTCTATAGGTTTGGACAAGGTCTGTATTTTGGATTGTCGGTCCGCGGCCAATTCAGACTCGGGTTGAGCCACAGTTCGAAATTTGGACCTTGTTCGAACTTGTAGTAGACCCTAGGGGAATTCGGACCCAGATTTGGGCGATAGGGTCCTTTTGTGTGGTTTTCATACCTTGCTCCATTGCAAATGAGGACCCCCTGTTTTTTCTTTAAGGAGTTGTAGTCTTAGGCGACTTGAGTTGGCAACATTTTCAATTCTTAGGGTTCGAGTGCTAGTTCAAGTTATTGTTTGTCAATGGTTCGTGTGAGGGGTTTGATGTCCTTTTTGAGGATTTTTTGTAACATAAGTCCTTGTGAGAGGATAGAGTTTTAGTCCGGGTGATAAACGTTTACATTTTTGAGAAATGGGAGAAGGATTGTGAGCACAACATATTCGGTGGAAATCCTTAAGCGCTAAGGATTTTTCACGCTAAGGATTCCCACCAGCTATCATTTCTCTCCAAAATCTCAAGATTTCCCCTTTGGACTAGGTGATGCGCGAGCATTGTGAGGGGTTCTTATTGCAGTGGCAAACTAGTCAATGCAATGCTAAACGATGAAGATAAGGAGATGATAATTTTTCTTAAGGATAACTGTCGTAGTGAATTTGGTGGATGGAGCCACTGGTGAGATTACATCTAGTAGAGTCCAAGTCATCCATGATTCTTTGCGTTCCCAGTTAGAAGTAGAAGTAGAAATAGAAGTTATAAGTTTAAGTTGGAGTTGAATTGGAAAAACTGGAAAATCAGAGGCTATATTTGCATTGCACATTGTAGAGCCAATCTTTAGGAGTGCAAGAGTGAAGGTCTTGATTAAGAAGGAACCTTGAAGTCATTTCATGATCTTACTTTGCAAGCTTAGCATGAGAGATGACCTTATATGAAAAGAGGATTGAGTGTTTGGTGTTTCTATTTGAAACATTAATTATTTGATTCTGCATGTTGTAGTGGAACAAAACTCACATCAACAGGTCCGAACTTGGTAACTTAGTTTCTAACTGGACATAACAGAAACAAACTGCCTCGATAGTTTCTTTTAAACATGACCCAACATCATATTGCCACATTGACTATATTGTATATAAATCGATTGATGCCACCATGACTAATTTCTTTACGAAAAATATATTTTGTTTGATTTTTTGGCTACCAGGAAAGTCATCAGTAGATTTCCAATCTTCATCCTTTGCAGGCATTGTGAAAAAATAATGTTTTTGAAATGTGAAGGCTGCTGCAATAAGACAATTTATGAACAAACTCCCATTTGTGCATTGTATTTTATAAACTAATAAAAAAACAGCAATCTCTAATTTTGTGCATTGTGATTTTTTTTTTTTTTTAATTTTCAAATTTCAAAGTAAGGATATAGAAAAATCAGCAAACCCTGCATTTAAAACAAAATTGTAAATACATCATGTCATTTTTTTCCTAAAACAAATCGAGGTTTTTTTATTGTTGTACTTTTCTCATTGAAGTATGCAATTTATATTTTAAAATTTTAATAGAAAATATTCAAGATTTGGAAAGTTAAACTAAAACAATTTGACAAAAAACTGAAAAATCCATAAACATACCAAACAACTAACCAACAAAACATACAAAATTAAAAAGGGAAATCTTGGAACAGCTGCTATGGACTCCTTGATGCTCTCAATGCAACCTATGGCCTCTCCAATGTGATTTGTGGACTCCTTGTTGCTCTTCTTCCACACTGGTTGCAAACCTATGGTCTCTTGTTTTTCTTCCTCTCTCTCACTTTTTGTTTCTTCTTCTCATAACAACAAAATAAATCACCTTTTTAGGGAGAAATAGAAAATGTATGCCAAAAAGAAGAAGTCAAAACTTGTTTGGTTTCTTTTGTTTTTACCAAGTTGGCTGACTGGTTGCCGCTGCCTTGTCAGCCTGGTCATAGACCATGGACCCTGCGGGTCATGGCATGACCCGCTGACTCGGTGAGTCATGTGGGTCATGACCCATTACCCACTAGGTAATGTGGTCAGGTCATATAAACTTGCCCGGGTCAGCTTGACTCGCTAATGCGGACTACCTGTTTGACACATGGCAAGTTTTGGGACTCCGAGTCAGGCTTATGGTTCAAGCTCATGCCCTTGCTTATTCCAAAGTTTATACTATCTTCTGCAAACCCTGTTTGAAACTTTTGAAGCAAATCTGGCATATATTTTTTTTTCCAACCAAGGGAGAAGTGATAGCGGGTTTTAAAATGTCTCTTATCATGTTAATTCAATAGGTGTCATGGACATTTTCTTTTTAAAAAGTTTTTTGATAGGTAATTGACCGAAGCCTCGATTGTTATTATTATGCGTATATCTCGAGCAGATTCGAACCGACAACCTCCTTGATGAGAGGCTCACAATTTACGATTGTGTTGTTGGCTCTTGTCTACAAGTGTTATGTACATTGAAATAGAGCGTTGTTTTTATTTTTTTGAAGATACAAATCTTGAATTCTTGCTTCAAAGGTGCCGCCAGCTTTGATTAAGAAGGGAAAGGGGACAATGAATTTTCTTTTCTTTTGTATAGAACTACTGTCTGTAAGAGACAGAAGCTGGGAATTTAACATATGGGCTATTGCGCAGGAGCAGAAGGGAATGAAAATGCACGATGACGCTAATCAACAGAAATGCAGCATTTATGAAGATATCAATTTCCATTCTCTTAAATTTAACAAAATGACTTTTGGATGCAGGATCTGAGATTAAGATAAAAATGCGAAGATGATATTTTTATGTCTTAGCATAGCCAGCATAAACTTAGTATATTAGATCTGCCTTGTTGGAATAGTGAGTCTCTTTCCATATACATACATATATACATTTATACACACACACACACACATTGTACATATGTATATATTTATCCATGTCTGTCTTTATGTATTTGTATATATGATATACACGTTTATCTGTCTATATACATGTGTCAATAATAAATATACAAATAATATACACAAACAATATACTTATAAATTATAATGTGTTTGGAATCTATAGATATCTATTTACATAAACAGGCACATATAGAAATGCACATGTACATATATGTACACACACACTCATATATATTTGGGTTTCAATCTGACAATCAATCTCTCGAATAAACTGACCTTGATCTCCATGAGGATTGTGGAAGTGAATGACTCACCTTATCTTTCCCATAAAAAATTTAAGTACTCATGAATATCATAATGGCACTGCCTTAATCTATTAATTAAATGGGTTGAGCCCCACATAACAAGTTTTACCCAACTGTCATTTCCCTGTTATTCAAATTTCAGTTTATCACCTTATCACTAATTAAAGCAGGATGGTAACTACGATCTAGGCATTTACTAATATTTTATAGGAAATCCAACCCTCTGTTTGCCTTGTGGCAGTTGCATTTAAAGTCAATGCTATCAAAGGTTTATAAATGATTATAAGCTTCCTCAGAGATTGCTCTACAGCTTCAACAATAATTTGTTCCTTTATCAATGTTTGGGATGCTTACTGCTGAGATAGAGACTTTGAGGCCTTTAACTAGAGCATCTGCCTCCCTTAAGTTATTAGTACCCTTATATAATCCTGAAGAATGTTATTTTATCAAGGCTATTTCAAATAATTCACATCTTTCACTGCTATTTTTGAAGCTTCATTATGTATTAGAGCTATTGATACTCTAAATCAAATAAATAATAGCCTCACTTGATATTTTTGAAGCAATATTAATTTGTTGCAGCACTGATGCTCTTAGACATGCAACGTTTTCAGCATTTTCTATAAGCTTACCACATCAAAATTCTTGCAGGATTGCTTTTCTATTATACAAGGCTACAGACTATCCTGATAAGAATTTTTCGAACAATGCCTTCATCTCCTCCAAAGAGAAGAGATTCTGTAATGCGTGCAAATGATAAGCACAGTAGGAGGCACAGCAGGAAAGAGAGAAGTCGTTCGCCCCATCGAAGTTCTCACAACAGGTTTGTTTACTAGTTAGATATTTATAGAGCTCAAACACTATGGAACAATTTTTTTCTTTTCTTATGAGGATTAAACCACAAATGGATGAGATTAATCCTTAACAAAACTATGACAAAAACTGTTGGAGTTTGTTGATGTTTTGGATAGAAACAGGGTGATTGGAAAGTTTTTATTTTTGTGGATGCTTAGATATGTTAAATAAAATCCAATTTTGTGTTTATATCCCTTGCTATCAAATTTGGTGAAATCCGTGCAAAGTGTTACATGGGTTAATTGTTTTAATTTGTAATAAAGCATGGTTCATGAAGTAGATGTCTATGGATTAGAAATCCTAATTACTCTAAGGTTGCTGTTCGAAATTTAATCTTTATCGGGTAAGTGTAGGCGTGTGAATGTGTAATGTTTGAAATAATCATTATTACACTGAGGAGTGAATGAAGTTAGAAGCAAGTCTTGCTAAAGATATTATATGTTATAAGTTATAACAAGTTGATTTATATAAAATTCAGTATTTGGGAAAATTGACCAAGCATGTGTCTAAAACTTGAATTGTTAAATTTTGAACCAGAAATAAAGTGAAACAAATAAAACAATTTAAATGCAAGACAGTCACTACACAATGCAATTATCCTGGGAAAAACCGTCCTCAGTGAGGGAAACAACCCAGCCCACCAAAAATATTTCTATTTATTGAATCTTCAAACCAAATACAAATTCTCTGCCCTTGATAAGAATTCTTCAATACTTGATGATCATATATGATCAGAAACTTTATTCTCAATACACAGATATGCTAATTATACTCACAATACATTAACCTTCACTAACTGAGAATGGATTTATATGAAACAGTATAAGAATAGTGAGAAATTTACTTCTGCAACAATCTTTGACCAAGAGAAAACTAAATCCTCAGTAGTCCCGATCTGAATATATTTACCATCAACAAACTGAATAATAAATAACTAATACTGTCTGAGACTTTGCACGATCACTCAAAAACTGTAAAACACACACCATATGTTCTGCCCTCTGAGGAGCTATGCAAATGAATAATGAAAACAATAACATAATCACCAGAAGGTGAAGAGAGCACCCAGCTGCAAGAAAACACATGAATAGCAATAGATGGCATTTAAGATTTAATATGATATATCAAAACTTCCTCTACATGCATCATCTTGGTGAAAGTCTGAGTCAGAGCCAACGTGTCAAGGAAAGACAAAATGGTGGAAGCCATGATCATCAGCAGAGAAGAAAAAAATGTGGAAGCCACAACCATCTGGGAAGATGCCAAAATAAAACATAACCAAAGCTTAATAAGTGTTGCTGTCCAGCAAAAAATGTAACACATGGCCGTTCATATGTACCATAAGAGACAAAGAACCAAAGCACATGAAAACAAAAAGAGTATGAAGACGAACAGGAGCAGAGACCATGAATACAGAGGAGAACTATAAGAGCAATATACTGCATCCGAAAATGCCTTATTGAGTCCATGAGCAAGAACAAGACTAGAAACTGAAGGAAGGTCTGTATTGCAGCTTCTTATTATAACAGAAACAACTTGGATGTTGTTATATCTAACATTTTAAACTGTCAATAACATGCAAGTAGTATAATTCTTGAATATGTCTACTTAATCTTGCAACTTAGAATGCCTAATAGGTTTAAAGAAATTAATACTATATAAGGAGCACACAGAGGATGTAAATAGTACAAGGAACCAAAAATTAAATGCATTGTGTAAATAAATTGATGACTAATGGCAGGGGGATATTGACATTATTTTATCTTAAGTTTTCCCTGTTTTTGTTTCAACGATATGGCAGGCACAAAAGCCGCTCACCCTCCCAAAGATGGCATGGAAGTACTTCAATATCACCAAGGCGACAGCGGTACAAGAGGCACAGAAATAGGAGTGCTTCAAGGTCTCCAACAAGGAAGTTGAAAAGTCCAAGTCCCAGATTGTCCGAGCGCAAACAAGACACTGAAAGAGCTCAAAAGGAAGAAGAAGAGAAGAAAAGGTGAATACCCTTAGCTATGAAGCATGCCTTACAACTTCTTTCCCATGAGGGTTGTCCATATACTCAATTTTTTTATTTTTTTAGGAGTTGAAGTGAAGGGTTATTTTTGTTGTTTTCTAACATTTTTCCAAGCAAACTTCTGCTTCCAAAAAATATATATAGAGCAGATGGTACTCTTAAACAGATTTGTGGTGGGCAGAGAGGTGATTTATGTAATGATTTCTTGGAACTCTTAATTCATGCTATTATTTAATAAGAATAAAAGAGTGCATTGTTGGCATTCCTTTCTTGTAGGACTGTAGAGTTGGGAGTCTTGTAAATTGAGGGAGTTCATTATTAATGATATCTGGTGACTGCCAAAATGAATTTTTATTTAACAAGTGATTAATATAAATTGGTCCTTGACTCATCTCTTGTACTTTTTGTTGGTCTTCCAAGCCTTCTAAGTACTTTGCGCTACCAAAAATGCCCCTATGTTTGAATGAGCATGTGTGACAAGATGCTAGAAATCAATCATTTTACATGCTAACTTACCTCTCATGGCCTTAGCTTGGATCCATCCAATCATGGAGTTGAAAATGATTTTCTGTGAGGCCTTATAGAATCAATTGTGGAGTATTTAAATTGTTTTGACATTTTGGACTCTACAGGTTATCAGAATAAGTAGGAACAAACTGTAGTGGAAATCTAAATACTACACAGTTGATGAAGATTTACACACAACTATGCAATGTGAGCAACCACTCAATAGCATTAATTTTAAATATACCTTATGTGTCATCTTGCTATTCGGCTGGGTGATTAAGATGGAGCTGGTTGAATGTCCAAATTTGTGATGCCTTACTTATGATGAATGGTGGTAGTTATTTGTTGGACATGGTTTGGTCATTGTCTCCATTTATAGTAGAACTATAGAGTTTTGGTTTTAAAAGATATGTGGCATATGTTTAAATGGCCAGCTCTTGGCTTTTGTTTTCTTGTTAGATTGTAGATATCAGGAAGGATGTTTTGTAGTATCGCCATTGGAATGTGTGGATTTGGTCTGGTCATGTTCTCCATTTATAGTACTGTTTTGGTTTACTAAGATATGTGGCTTATGTTTAAGTGATCAGCTCCTGGCTTTTGTTTTCTTGTTGAGTGTAGATGTCATGTTGGATTTTTGTACTATTGCCATTGGAATAAGAAGACTAATTTTCTTCCATTCTTCTCGGGCATTTCTGATACAACCAATCCAATCAGAAAAATACCTCTTAACTAATATTCCATGCATTAGAAGATATTTAAAAATGTATTGGAGATCTAGAAAAAGCAATGTTATCTAAGGATGTATTGTTTAAACTGATTTTTCAGTCTCACAATGAACAAGCATGCAAGTTTGACACCTTTTGATCACTGAGATCCCGATTTAGGAAATGTGAGAGCACAAGTGAATAAGAATGATATTCAAACTAAGTTCTTGTTGGTGGTAAGCCATAAAAGTCGGTATGCAACTATTACAGAAGATGGAAGTAATGAAATTCATATTCTAGCAGGCTTTTAAATTACAAACACTAAATCAAGCGGAGAACTGCACAGGTTATTGTTAAAAATAAATTTTAGTGTTGGGGACATTTCAGAGAGTTTGCGACTTGGGGTAAATGTCTCCTTGCAACACAACCACTGCTGCCACCTCTGTTGGGGATGTCCCCAGGTCGCTTGCTACATGGTACACGCCATTACATACTGACTCTTCATGAAATTGAGTTTGCCTTTAATTGGGCACTCAGAGATGTTGTTACATTGCTCATAGTTCCACAGAGTTTCCTGACAGGGATTGGGATACAAGGATGGGTTTAGGGGATGGGGAAACCAAGGGCCTAAAATTTGGGGATGAAAAAAGAGACTCAGTGCAGCGACAGTTGGGAGGGGGTGGCACTGATATAGAAATTGAGGTGAGTTGAAATCTTGAGGGAAAAATCTAAATTATTAATGCTTTGCACAATTAGTCACCTCAAGACTGTGAAAAACTCTTCAAGAATATGTACAGCTTCTGACAGGATTATATGAGATATCAAATAAGATTAAGCTTTATTAATAGTATTTCACTCAAACTTGGAATCACCAGCTTTGGTACAAATATGCGGTTCTTCAAAACAAAGTTAAGAACATTAAAGAAAGTATAGCAGCCTTTTCTTCAATACTTTTTCTTATATTTGAATTTATACCTTCTAACAAGTAGTTGGCACTTCAAATAACAACAAATAAGATCATAAACTAATAAGTGCTGAAATCATATTTTGAGGATAAGTGGTACAATAGTCTAATATACCACAAATCAAATCTTGTAAATGATATGGCTAGTAACAAATGGCACATCCAGTAATATATCAGAAATCAAATCTTGTAGATGATATGGCTAGCACCAAATGATACATCCAGTATTAATAATTGAGAGTAAATATTTTAGCTTGTAGAAATCAAAATTTTAAGACGTGCAACCTGAACCAGCAATACAATTTATCTTCAAACCAAACTCCTGAAATTCCACATACACACAAATTTGCAATACTAAACTATAATAAATTCTGACAAAAATAAGTTTAACTAAATTGGGAAAGCTTTTGCAACAGTTAACTCACTAACAATCTATTCTTTGGTAAAGGACTTTCATCCTAGGGTATGATAGAGCCCAATTTTTCGCAAAATTTAAGGTCTCCATTTGAGAAATAGATCTGGAAGATTCCAAGGTTCTCAAGGGTGTTATTTTTAATAAGGATGTTCTAGCACCCGGAAAATGAGGAGAAAAATCTTGAACCCAAGAGTCATTCTTTTGAACTGTCCACTAGAGTATAAAAAAGAGAAAACCAGTCAAATGCAGAATTGATTATGGAAGAGGATTAGGGTTTTCTGCTGAAGATAGAAAAAGAAGAATACATTGAAAAGATGTGTTCTCAAATATTAAACTTCAAGCCAGATTTAGTCATCACTGGGAAGCTCTTGCAGCTCATTATTTTAGCAGAGCAGGAGTGAATGCAATTCAAAGGTTAAGAAAATAGATAACAATAAAATAACCAAAGCATGTGGAACAACAGTTATAAATAGACCAGAAAGCTGAAACATTTGTAGAGGACTTATCAGAATGTTTATCAAACTATACAAGTACCATAGCAGTCCATCATGAGGGGGGATATGTAAGAATTAGTATTCAGAAATATATATGAAAAACTCCTTCATCACATGGTATGCACAAATACATGGAGAAGTTAAATCGTTTTGGTCATACGTCACAGGATAACCAGCAAGCGGATGAGTCTTCTTCATAAGATATTGACACCTGACAAAACATTAGTGTATGCATTGAAGATGATAGACATAATCAGAAGGGGCCAGAAACGATGTTTATTATGCAACTCAGAAATGATATTAGGAGGCATACAATCAAACATGATCGCATTCAGGAGAACTGCAAGACATCATTAGGAGGCATACAATCAAACATGATTGCATTCAGGAGAACTGCAAATAAAGATAAATCCCTGATAAACGGCATACAAGAGGCACCAAAATATCGCAAACTGGCGAGTCAATGAAATGATTCAGTTTTGAGAAGCATCATCTATTCCCTGGCAAATATGGCGTCTAAATCAGAGTGTTTCATGTTTTGGAGAAGTGGTAAAGACAAAGGTGGCAATTATAATTCCTCCAGCCCCAACAATAAAGAGGCTTCAATATTGGTTCTAAACTACATTAACGACATCCAAACAGAACAAGGAGCAAAAAAGAGATATTCAAAGGCAAATATCAAGAAGTCGAGTGATGACGTGAAGGTCAAGCACAAAGAGACTCCACGTTAGAAGCAAATCTATGCACCGAGTGATTTTTGGTTAACAGGGAGCGAGACCATCCATATCATTATAGCGATGAAGTCATAGCCCAGTGATGTCGTCTCATCACACAACAATAATAATAAAGAGATTGAAGACATGGAGCAACAACCCGTGTAGGAGATTGTCTAATATACAAACGACAACCACAACAAAAATCAGTAAATTCTTCATATCGTAGACTATGGTTTTTAAATGTAAATATGCGGTTATAACAAAAGAACACGATAAAAGGTTTTGATTACAATTTAAAATCATAGTATAATTTATTTAAAAGGAGACATGACTTTTCTTTGAAAATTCATGAGTAGAGTATAAATAATAATAAACCAGTTCTGAATAACAAGACATTCGACAAGAAGAAAAGCATTCATATTCATTTCTATAGAAAGATAAGGAGTTTTTGTAACATAAAATTCAAAAATTACATTTTAATGATTAATAAAATCCCTTTTTTGCTTTTTGTTTATTTAAAATGCATGGAGATTTAAACTGCAGTTGTTTTGTCCTTTATAATCATCTATAAATTCTGTAAACAATTCAAATGTCA
This sequence comes from Cupressus sempervirens, assembly GCA_028749045.1. Classification (NCBI taxonomy): domain Eukaryota; kingdom Viridiplantae; phylum Streptophyta; class Pinopsida; order Cupressales; family Cupressaceae; genus Cupressus; species Cupressus sempervirens. The sequence goes on along the minus strand of CM053793.1, from coordinate 505,025,175 downwards.
CATAAGTGGATAGGGTCATTTATGGCATTTTAAACTTGATCATAATAGATAGAGTGAAATATTTAATTGTTTCCGTATCTATGTCCGGTTTGTCTCCCTACATGAGGAGTTAAAGTGCAATCTGCACTAGTTTAAAATTGTGTATATATACTTGATCCATTGCGTCTTGATTATTAAATTGTTTATAGTTTACGTGCATAGAACTTTATAAGTTGTATGTGATAATCTTCTTTGAAGTTGACTCTATTACCTGAATAAGCAAAGGCATTGGTCTTTTAAAGTCATTAAATTGTAGTTATTGGATCTATATTCGAAGTCAGAAAATCTATATCTTCATTTTTACAAGCATCAAATTCACTTATTGAAAACCTTACACAAACATTATCACCATTTTAAGCACTCAACATTCAATTTCATTTTGATCGAGTCTGAGGACCTTGCCAACGGGAGAACTCACAAAGCTTAAATTTGCTATAGAAAAGCCTTGAACCAAGCAATCGGTGTTTGAGGTGAGGGTTTACTTGCCTAGGTGTAGCAAAGCCTGAAGTGCAGGGGAATCAAGGTGATTCTCATTCGTTGGCCAAAACTGATTGTGGAATCCTATTGGGGAATTGGCAAGCTCTTGGATGTCCAATTTGCGGTTTTGGGAACCACCAGATTGGTGACTCTATAGGGGAGAGTTGCTCGCACTAGGTGCTGTGAAGTTACCCAAAATTTCAAATTTTGTATATCAGAATAAAAAGCAGTTGAATTAGTTTGTTTGGAAGTGTACTCTGCTAGAAATCAGAGCCCGGAAGATAGAAATCAGAGCTCGGAAGATCAATACATTCCTTGAAAGAGGTGGTGACTCTATTCAATACAATTTTCAGTTGGTAGCTCTGTTGAGGGTGAAGACTTAGAAGGAGATGGTGGATAGTTTTTCCAAATGTATTGATAATTTCAAAGAAAGACTTTTATTCCAGATGGCATCAAGCCATTGGATTGCAGCAATTTTGATTAGGAACCTAGTAGGTTATCCTCAAAACTTTCACAACTTGTAGGAAAGTTCCATGGAGAATGGGATGAATCAACAATTCGACATTTGGATGCTTTTTATACATTCATAGAAGATTATGAAATTTGTGTAGAAGATTAGGTGATGAAGTTGTTTGTCAGCACATTAAAGGACAATGCGAGACAAACATATGAATCATTACCCACACAGTGTATCTCATCTTGGAAAGGGTTTGAATAATGGTTCCTACATGAATTTCATGATGCAAGTGAGGAAGATGAGATGTGGTATGAACAATATGAAGGTCAAAATTGCAGCATGGAAGAAGATCTTGACATGTCTCCACTTGATGCCTTTTTCAGTTTGGAGAGATTTGAAAGGGAGTCTTTGACACATTTGTACATGAGATGACAAACATTTATCATGAAATGCCATCCGATATTATGCCCCCATACATGGAATTCATAAAGATTATTTTTTGAGTTGGGAGTCTTACTAGGTGACCCTGATTTGAAGCATCTTTTTCAGATATTGGAAGAATGTGATGGAGATGAAGAAAGATATACCAAAGTGCTACAAGAACATAATAATCTTTCAGATTTGAATGGAGAAGAAAATTTTGAACATTCTCAAGAACAATTTGCTCATGATGATATTTGTATGACAACAGATGACAATGAATGTAAAAATGAGGAGGATGATTTTGTTAGTGTTGAATTAATTTCAGCCTTGTTAGATCTAGAATATTAGAAACATGTTGAAAGAAATGGTCCAAATTTTTTTCTCAATTCACTAGGGTAATCTAGTTGATGGATTAGTGCATTCTTAAGGGGTGCTGGCTAAAGGTGATAGTAATTCTCAGGTATCATATAGTGAAGATGAAACAAAATTGCATACGACGTATGAATAGGAGGAAGTTTCAGGAGATAATGTTGATGAAGATATTAGTGTTGTTGATGAAACACTTGATGATTCAGATGAAAGCTCTCATTGAAGGCATGCCTGAACTCTCTATGTTCCTAAATCTGTTGTTTGAAGAGGAAGCGGATGAAGATGTGTCTGAGTTCTCCATGTTCTTGAACCCATTATTTGAAGAAGATTGTTTATGCAATCAAGTGCATCAACATCATGATGAAGATAACAAGCCTAATAATGATTTGGAACTCGAAGAAACTCACGATATGCATTCATAAGGTGAGATATACTTCAAGTCATCTAATCAGCAGGAGTTGTATCCAACATGCGAAGATGAGATTAAATCAGCCAAACACAATGAAGAGAACGTGTTGAAGAATAGTGCTGAAAGTTTTGTAAATATTCTATTTAATTAGATTCTTGGTAAAATGAAGTAATATTTCCTAAAGGTGGGCTATCTTCAAAACCTTTTATGACGAGAAACAAAATATGTAATATGAAGATGAAGTAGATTGTGTGCAAGAAGATAATCAAGCAAAGAAAACATGTTTTGATGGTTGCATGACTATTCCATCGCATAATAGTAGAGATCCTCCATTCAACAAAAACCATCGTGCACTTGATGACTTCTTGAAGGCTAAACAAAAGTCGGACCGTATTAATAAAGCAATGAATGTTGTCCACAGGAATGGCGGCATCGTACTCGGGAGATTCAAAGTGATACATGATCAGAATTTTGTGTTTGATAGAGGAAAGAAGCATTGTTCACTTTTTTGGGGGGCTTGGGACCATCCCTTTTCACCTTGCATTAGATTGAGCAAGGATACTTGGTTTGCTTCCTCCAAAGATAGATGGAATCTCATTATGCTCACAAGGAGCACATGTCCCCGGCAAGAGCCACTGATGGCTCCATTTGAGAAATAGTTTTGGAAGATTACAAGGTTCTCAAGGGTGTTATTTTTAATAAGGATGTTCTAGCACCCATAAAATGAGGAGAAAATTCTTGAACCCAAGAGTCATTCTTTTGGACTATCCACTAGAGTATAAAAAGGAGAAAACCAGACAAATGGAGAATTGATTAAGGAAGAGGATTAGGGTGTTCTGCTGAAGATAGAAGAAGAATACATTGAAAAGATGTGTTCTCATATATTAAGCTTCAAGCCAGATTTAGTCATCACTGAGAAGGCCTTTTGCTCTTGTAGCTCATTATTTGTGTAGAGTAGGAGTGAATGCAATTCAAAGGTTGAAGAAAATATATCAAAATAAAATAACCAAAGCATGTGTAACAACAATTATAAATAGACTAGAAAGCCGAAACATTTGTAGAGGACTTATTAGAATGGTTATCAAACTATACAAGCATCGGGACAATCCATCATGAGGGAGATATGTAAGAATTAGTATTCAGAAATATATTTGAAAGACTCTTTCACATGGTATGCACGAGATATCGCAAACTGGCGAGTCGATGAAATGATTTAGTTTTGAGAAGCATCGTCTATTCCCTGGCAAATATGGCGTCTAAATCAGAGTGTTTCATGTTTTGGAGAAGCGGTAAAGACAAAGGCGACAATTATAAATCCTCCAGCCCCAACGATAAAGAGGCTTCAATATTGGTTCTAAACTACATTAACGACATCCAAACAGAACAAGGAGCACAAACGAGATATTCAAAGTCAAATATTAAGAAGTCGAGTGATGACGTGAAGGTCAAACACAAAGAGACTCCATGTTAGAAGCGAATCTATGCACCCAGTGCTTTTTGGTTAACGGGGAGCGAGACCATCCATATCATTATAGTAACGAAGACATAGCCCATTGATGTCCTCTGGCCACACAACAATAATAATAAAGAAATTGAAGACATGGAGCAACAACCCGCGTAGGAGATTGTCTAATATACAAATGACAACTACGACAAAAATCAGTAAATTCTTCATATCGTAGACTATGGTTTTTAAATGTAAATATGCGGTTATAAAAAAAGAACACGTAAAAGGTTTTAATTACAATTTAAAATCATAGTATAATTTATTTAAAAGGAGACATGACTTTTCTTTGAAAATTGATGAGTATAAATAATAATAAGTCTGTTTTGAATAACAAGACTTTCGACGAGAAGAAAAGCATTCATATTCATTTGTATAGAAAGATGAGGGGTTTTAATATGGCTTTGTAACATAAAATTCAAAAATTACATTTTAATGATTAATAAAATCCTTTTTTCGCTTTTTGTTTATTTAAAACACATGGAGATTTAAACTGTAGTTGTTTCGTCCTTTATAATCATTTATAAATTCTATTAACAATTTAAATGTCACATAAGTGGATAGGGTCATTTATGGCATTTTATACTCAATCATCATAGATATAGTGAAATATTGAATTGTTTCCGTATCTATGTCCAATTTGTCTCCCTACCTTAGGAGTTAAAGTGCAATTTGAACTAGTTTAAAATTGCACATATATACTTGATTTGTCGCATCCTGATTATTAAATTGTTTATAGTTTGTGCATATAACTTTATAAAGTTGTACGTGATAATATTCATTGAAGTTGACTCTATTGCCCGAATAAGTAAAGGCACTGGTCTTTTAAAGTCATTGAATTGTAGTTATTGGATCTATATTCGAAGAAAATCTATATCATCCCTTTGACAAGCATCAAATTCAATTATTGATAACCTTACACAAACATTCAATCAATTAAAACATTCAACATTCAACATTCAATATTTTAAGCACTCAACATTTGATTTCATTTTGATCGAGTTTGAGGATCTTGCCCATCGAAGAACTCACAAAGCTTAAATTCGCTATAGAAAAGCTTTGAATCAAGCAGTCATTGTTTAAGGTGAAGGTTTACCTGCCTATGTGTAGCGAAGCTTGAAGTGCAAGGGAATCAAGGTGATTCTCATTCGTTAGCTAGAACTGATTGTGGAATCCTATTGGAGAGTTGGCAAGCTCGTGGATTTTCAATCTGTGGTTTTGGGAACCAAAGAGGGTAGAAATGATGACTAGTGTTCAATCTCTAGACAAATGTATTAGTAACCCTTTACAGAGCTCAACTCTTTATATAGCCTTTTAAGTAATGTGCCTTGGGGAGACGTCCCTATTATGATACTAGATAATCATCTATTATTGGTTTATGCTAATCTATTGTAAATATTTAGTTAGCTTTAGTTAGCTGTAGCTTTTTTAGCTTTCTTTCAGCTAGAATAGAGTGTTTATATTCTTTACGATCGTTTCCTAAGGAAACATCATTTCATTCTTTTGTATATAATGACCTCTTGATCTCTGTTAATAGCTTTGAAGTTTCTTACCAAATTTCAAATTGGAGGCTGACTAATGCACAACTTTTGATTACAAGTATGAACACTGATATCGAAGAATAGATTTGCTCCAAAATCTATATATGTTACTACAAAAATAACAGAGATAATAAAATGTTCTTGAACTTGAAATGTAAATCGATCCTTTGATGTGCTTGTATTAATTGATTTCGATGCCTTGTTATGCCGGGTGGATCAAGTATACATATTACATGGAGGCGTGTGAGGGTGAACGGGCATGTCTCCAAATGAAGACATGAACATTCACCATCATACCGGTTCGCTGTTGGTTAATCATGCCCGATTTGTTATAGACTTAACATAAGTCTTAATCATGTATTATCGATCATTATGAACTACAACCCGATATAATATAGATTGATAGTGATCTTAAATCAAAGGAAACATAAGAAGTTTCAATCATGTCTAAAATGAAATCATAGACTATATATATGATCATTGGTTTCAACTATGTAGAGTTTTATATACTGCTATTATATATATAACAGTATGTGCATCATACTGGTATATATATATATGTTGATCACAGTTATTGTCAGACCAAAGCTACATGCTTTAAAAATAACAAGCAAGTAATTTACCAATTACGTCGTAATATGGTATCAGAGCCAGTACTTCAAATTTTTTCGAAAATTTCATAATTTCTATTTAAATTATCTGTTTCAGATTTTCGGAATTATGGCTGCCTAGGGTTTCTAGTTTTTCGTGATAAATCCTCGATTCTTATGTAGTTCTTGACAAGGGTTTTAAGAATTGGAAATCGCGAGTTGCAACTCCATCTAAAGATTGCAGCTAGTCATTTTTTCTCCAAAATGTGGTACTCAAAGTCAACAAAAAACGAACAAGTAAATTGCGAACTAGTAAATCGCGAGTATGTGGAGGAAATCATGCGCCATTTCCCAATAAATCATGTTTGAAATCAGGGTGTCATTCTAGTTTGGTTGCGTTTTTGTTTTGGCTCGGATTTGGCATTTTTTTCTTGACAAATTTGCTATTTTATGACTTCTTGGCAGCACTCTTTAGTCTACAAATCAGCTTACGTCTCCAAAACTCCATTTTGCAACCACAGATCACATTCTTTTGGCCTCCATTCCGCCATTTTTCTGCAAATTTTGACCTCCATGGTCATTGACTAGGGTTTTCTTCAAAACCCTAATTTTTTTGTTCAATTTTTATTATTATAGATTTTGTGGGTTTTTCGAGAGCTCAACTAGGTTGTCTATTTTTTCTGGGTGCCTTGGTTTTCTTTCCTTGAATTTCAAGCCAACGGAGCCAGAAATTGACAACGTATTCCTTTTGGGTTTTTCGAGCTCTCTAATGGGTCACTCTTCGAATTTTTTGGGTCATTTTTTTTGCCTTGAAGAATGTGTGTTCATAGATTTTCACATTTTTATTGAAAAATGTGCCATGGCATCTCTGACAAACATTGTACTTGAGCACAACTCAAAATTCAATGGTCGAAATTATGGCACTTGGAAGCAGCGGATCATCGCAATTTTTGAATGTTGGAACACCAATCAACTTGTTCTGGGTGTTATGAAGCGTTTGATTGCTCCTAGTACTGATCAAGATACTTGGGATCTGAATAATCGAGAGGCGGTGATGCTTCTCAAATTATCCGTGGTTGATGATTCGCTCTCTTAGATTCCATCCGACAAGATAGCTGCCGAGATTTGGACACATCTCAAAGGTCTTCATAAGACTTCTAACAAAAGAAGAGCTTTCTTTTTGAAGAACACTTTGTTTTCTATTATCATGGATGAGCAAACCTCACTCTAGGCTCACTTGAATAGGATTAAGGAAATCTATGATCAGTTGCTTACCATTGGTTGTAAGATGGAGGAAGAGGACATTGTGGTTATCACTCTTCGAAGATTACCAAAGTCCTACGATCATTTTATCGAGATTCTCAACATCATGTCTTCTGGTGTTGATCTAAGTTAACTGATCTCTGCACACTTCTGCTTCTTTAAGATTGGTCAAAACAATAGTTCCTAAATCCTTTTAGAAGGATAAAGAAAAGTTTCAACAGTCGTCTCAGCAAAAGTCTTCTGCTCCAGCTTCAGACGGCTCCCAGAAGAAGAGCATTCAATGCAACTATTGCCACAAGTTTGGGCACATGAAGGTTGAATGTCGAAAACGCTTTGTTGCACAATCTAGGCAATCAGATTCACAACCCAAAGTGAATAGTGCAGAGCACACTGTGTAGATGGAATCTGCCTTTTACGCCTTCATGGCGAAAAGACTTGCAAATCATGTGAAGTCGTCTTCCTAATACATTGATTCAGGTGCCTCTCATCACTTCACCCACCAAAGAGACTGGTTCACTGACTACCAGCCTTAACCCAGATTTTGTTATTTTTGGTGGCGGGCAAGAGTACACTGTTGTTGGCAAAGGTAACATTCAGATACAGTCTACTAGGAGGAATCTCATTTTCCTCAATGTGTACTATGTTCCCGGGATGGAACTAAATCTACTCTTAGTCATTTAGTTATTGGGACATTCTCCACACTTGGATGTCACCTTTAGTTCACATCAGTGCACCATCATTGATCGAGCAACTCAGTCTATTGTTATAGTGGGTCTTGAGGATCATGGTATTTTTCGACTTACCGATTCTGGTGATCCTTGGGACTTGGCTATGGCTGCTCGGTGGTCTTCTGTTAGCACACTTTGGCATCAATGATATGGGCACTTAAATGTGCATTATCTCCCTTAGCTTGCTCGGGAACAACTTTTTCTTAGATTGCCAAAGATTTAGACTCAGTAGCTTGGGGGGAGTTTGTTCTAATGAATTCTCTAGCTTCTTGGATATTCATGGCATCTAACTCCAGATAACCACACCCCACACACCACAGCAGAATAATGTAGTTGAGCGTCGGAATAGAACAATCATTGAGATGGCTTGATCCATGCTCGAATACAAACATGTTTCGAAGAAGTTCTGGGCAAAAGTAGTTAACATTGCAATTTATCTTTTGAACCGGTGACCCACAGTGGCGGTCAAAGATAAAACTCCAGAAGAGGCTTGGTCAGGTCGTAGGCCCAGAATCATTTACTTGAAGGAATTTGGCTCCCTTGCTTTTGTTTGGATCCTTGATGCGTCACGCACCAAGTTGGATGCCAAGAGTTAGAAACTCATGCTTGCTAGATATAGTAGTCTTCACAAAGCCTACCGTTTGATCGACACTGAGACATCTTGTCTTTTGTATAGTCGTGATGTAGTATTTGATGAGCAACGAGGACCATTCATACCTCTTTCTCCTATTTTTGATCGAGTAGACCTACCTATGAAGGCTAATGATTTGGGGGTTTGGCTTCCATTAGGTCCACCTGATGGGAGAGCTCCAGTAGTTCCTGCAGCTTTGGTTATACCAGTGATCCATGTATAGACACCTCCAACTTCTCTAGTAGGATTACCTCGATTTATAGATGCTTCACTTGAGTTTGATCCAGATTCTTCTGATGAGGAACCTGATCACCAAGCATCTCCTGATACTAATGTTGGTTGTTCTCTTCACTAGCCTAAGTGGCGGGCTAAGATACTTGCTGATATTCATGATGATGAGTTCATTGATGGGAGAATTGCTCGAGAAAAGAGCAAACTTACAGAATCTGTTAACTTTGCTCTCATGGGCAACATTCATAGTGTGTTTGAACCTCAAACATACTCCGAGGCTAAAGGAACTCCAAAGTGGGAACAGGTTATGACATCTGAACACCAGAGCTTACTGAAGAATAACACCTGGGTCCTTTATGATCTTCCACTAGGGAAGAAACCTATTGGCTGCAAAAGCGTTTACAAAATCAAATACAAATCTGATGGTACTTTGGATAAGTATAAAGCTCGTTTAGTTGCGAAGGGCTTTTCTCAGCGTCAGGGCATTGATTATGAGGAGACCTTCGCTCCTATTGCAAAGATGAGCACCATCAGATTAGTCCTAGCCATGCCAACACAGTTTGGTTGGAAGGTCCATTAGATGGATGTCGAGAGTGCTTTCCTGAATGGTGATCTCCATGAAGAGGTCTATATGAGGCAACCTCTTGGTTTCAAGGTTGCTGGTAAAGACCATCAGGTTCTCAGATTGGTGAAAGCTCTCAATGGCTTGAAGCAGGCCCCTCAGGCTTCGTATGTAAAAATTGATAATTAGCTCAATGATCAAGGCTTCAAGAGGAATTCTTTAGACTCAAATTTGTACATCAAGACTACTGATAGTGACATCCTTTTGGTTTTTTTTGTGGATGATTTGATCATCAGTGGCAGTTCGACATCTTTGATTCAGGGAATCAAACAGAGTTTATGCTTGTCTTTTTATATGACTTACCTTGGGCTCATACATTATTGCTTAGGTGTTGAGGTTTGGCAACAGTTATTTGGTATATTGATCTCTCAATCCAAATATGCCAAGGCTTTGTTAGACAAATTCCGTATGCAAGATTGCAAGCCTGCATCTACAACCATGGAGAAAGGCCTCAAGTTATCAACCAAGTCTGATTCTCCTCCCGTTGATGATACTACATACATGCAACTAGTAGACAACCTCATCTACCTCTTTGCTACTAGACTTGACATCAGCTTCACAGTGAGCTACATCTCACTCTTTATGATAGCTCCCAAGGCCGATCGTTGGATGGCTGCAAAGTGCGTGCTTCGTTATGTGAAGGGAACTTCAAATTATGGACTTTTTACTCTCGGAGTTCTAATCCTAGACTCAGTGGATTCACAAAGTCAAATTGGGTAGGCTTTGTTGATGATAAAAAGTCAACTTTTGAATATGTGTTCAGTTTGGGGTCCGGTGCCGTCACATGGACAAGTAAGAAGCAATAGGCAGTTACTCTCTCTTCTAAAGAGGCCAAATACAGAGGGATTGTTAAGGCAGGATGTGAAGGTGTTTGGCTTTATCGGATGCTTGGGGATATGCAAATGTCACTAGCCTGACTGACTACTCTGTTTGTTGATAACGAAGACGTTATTAAGTTAGCCCGAATCCAGTCTTCCATGAACAAACCAAGCATGTGGATGTTCACTATCACTACATACGACAGTGGGTTGAAGATGGGACAATAGATTTGCAGTATGTTCCTACAACAGATCAGATTGCAGACATTCTCACCAAGCTTCTTGGTCCTGATAAGTTTGTCAAATTCAGAGGATAGCTTGGTGTTGTGGATAGATTAACCATTAAGGGAGGGTATTACAACAATAGATAAATGTCTATTATTAGTTAATGGTAATCTAGTGTAAATTTTTAGAATGTTTCTAATATTTAGTTAGCTGTAGTTATTATTACGATAATAGATAGTTTCTATTATCTTTGTTTAGTTTTTTATGGTTATCTATTGTAATCTTCTGTAAATATTTGAATGTTTCTAATATTTAGTTTTCTATTTCTAGAATAGAATGTTTCTATTCATTACGATTGTTTTTTTAGGAAACATCATTCAACCTCCCGTATAAATTGACCTCTTGGTCTTTGTTAATATCAAGTAAATATTTTTCAGTTACTTCGTAATATGGTATTAGAGCCAATACTCTAAATTTTTTCGAAAATAATTATAATTTCTTGGTTTAAATTATCTGCCTTTTATTTTTGTATTATTTACATGCATAGTGGCTTCCAACTCTCTATAACCCGACCAGGGTTTCCGTTCTGAGAGATCTAAATTCGCCGACTTCTGATTTTAGGTGGGTTTTTCGAGAGCTCAATTGGGTTGTCGTTAGATTTTTTGGGTGCCTCGATATTCGCACCTCAATCTTTGAGCCAGCCGATCTAGAAATTGACAACATATTCTTTTTGAGTTTTTCGAGCTTTCTTTTGGGTCACTCTTCAAGTTTTCTAGGTCTCTACTTTTTGAGGGTTGCATGTGCTGCTTTACCATGCAAAGTTTCGTGTTTTGCCTCCCTTAAAAATTACGGTGGGTTTTCATAATTTTTTTAAGGAAAAATATTATAATTTTTGAAGGTTTTTTTTTATGGGTTTCTATAAATTTTCTCTTAAAAATTTCTGATTCTTTAATTTGCAAGTTCTGTGGGATTCCTTTGTGGGTTTGTAATTTTTCCTTCACATTATCTGTTATGTTTTACCGTTTTTCCAAATAAAAAAATGAAGCTTTGTAATGTTGGGTTTTGATTGATTCTTTACCTCAAAAATCATGTCAGGTTTTGATTGATTTTTCACCTCAAAAATCATGTTGGGTTTTGATTGAATTTTCACCTCAAAAACAATGTTGGGTTTTGATTGATTTTTCGCCCCAAAAATCATGTTTGGTTGTTTTGATTTTCTCCTAAAAATCATGGCTTTTTGTGGTTTGTTTTGGAGCGTTATGGTCATCTGCAAAGTTTTGGAGCGTTATCCAAAGTGCCATCAACAAACATCCTATGCTCCAGATTCAGAAGGCTCTTGGAAAAAGAACATTTAATACAACTATTGGCACATGAAGGTTGAATGTTGGAAGCACTTAGCTGCCATATTGAAGCAATCTAGTTTGCAACTCAAAGCGAAGAGTGCAGAGCGTTCTGAGCAAATAGAATCTGCCTTTTACACTTTTTGACAACTTCATGCTCTGGATAGATTAACCATTAAGGGGATAATAGATAGTTTCTATTATCTCTGTTTAGTTTCTAATGATTATCTATTGTAATCATATGTAAATATTAGAATTTTTCTAATATTTAATTTATGTTTCTAGAATAGAATGTTTCTATTCTTTACGATTGTTTCCTTAGGAAACATCATTGAGCCTCTTGTATAAATTGACCTCTCGGTCTCTGTTAATATCAAGCAAATATTTTCCAATTATTTCGTAATAGTTATTTGTTAGCTTTTGTAGCTTTCTTTTAGCTAGAATAGAATGTTTTTATTCTTTACAATCGTTTCTTAAGGAAACCTTGCTTTCTTCTTTTGTATACAGAGACCTCTCAATCTCTGTTAATAACAAACAAGTATTTTACCAATTACTTCGTAATAATCTTTTACAAATTCACTTAAGATTCTAAAATCTCTACCACTGAAACAAACCACATGAGTTAGAACTAGCAAAATTTAGAGTGTACTAAACTTGGATACATATGAAACTAATGTCAAGAGACAATTATAAAATATGGCGATCATCTGGATTCTGATGTAATGAAAATGAGTAAATGCGACATAATTCCAGGGTGTAAATAGGACTTAAAAAATAATGTCACAATGCATGGAAGCAGTAGCATCTTCATAATACAAAAGGGTCAGAAAATGAAACCAAATCTAGAAACAAATTGTCTAGCTATATAAATAGAGGAATTTGAATGAATTGAATGACAACAATATTTTTTTGAAACCCCTAGAAGATGATAATACAAGCACCAATCTAACTTCAACAGGTACAATAATAATGTTTACATTATTAGAATAATATCTCCTTAGTTAGATTGATTTAATATTTAATGGTCACTTCTAGATATTGTAGATATTTTGTATAATAGATGCTTTCTATTATTCTTGTAAATTGTATAAGAATCTTTTGTTCTTTGTGAATGTGATGACCCTAATTGTCATATAAATTTACTAAATTAAATAATTGATTAAAAAGATATTTTTATTAATAAAATGATAAATTAATTATTTAAATAAAACTATCAATATATAAATTTCAATTAAGCAACTAAATTATCAAGTGTCATTAAGAAATATCTAGCAATAAAATAAATTCAATATATGAATTACCTAACACATCTAAACAATTGTACTAATCACAAAAGCATATAAATAATATAGTTAATTGTCATATTAGATAAATCTTATGAATATTCCTAACTATCGTCCAACTCCTATATTAAAATAAAATCTTAATAAATATACTGATTTGGTCGAATGGAAGAGACACAACCAATCCTGTACAAACATGCTATAAGTACTATGAAATGGCTGGATAAATGGGGGGAACGAAGCCGAAATAATATTTGACAATGAGTTAAGTTGGTTGCTAACCAGTCAACAACACGTCTCACAAACTTCATGAGCGATATCATCTAACAGAGATTTGTGACGATCCACTTCACTGATTCCAAAGTAAGCATGGACAAGCCATGTAGATCGATGATTATTATTGAGCAGAGGGAATATTAAGGGGTCAAAAGTTGTCATTTCAGCGCTTGAGGCATCTCAATGGAGAATAATTATCACGGTAGATTATATTAAAAAGGCAACAAGATAACACAGTGACATGGAAAGGGACCCACTATCAGGGAAGATGTGGCACATACCTAATATCAGCGAAAAGGTAGAACACTTAGGCGATAAGATGGTATACACAAGTTTGAATAACTCCCAAGACACCAAACCAAGTTAAGGAGATCATCCATTAATGCGATAACCTTCATACACACACACACACACACAGGAGGTAAGGCCTGGAGTATCGAACAAAGGAAACTGATAAGGTATAATGATCATGTATAAATACTCTTTTTAAATGAACATTATAGATAGTCAATTACAAAATAAGAAATCATATATAAAAGAATTTCATCTGAAGGATATAATATGATTTTTATTTATTTATGGATAATGTGAATGTATTTTATTATGATAATAAATATAGTTTTTCATATGAGGAATAGTGGAAATTGAATAATATTGTGTTAACCTATGGGATTAGCACCATGGAGATTAATGAGACTCGAAGCATTGGGTATGTGAGATTTTAAGATCTCCATCTAACCAACATGGCTAGGAATCAATGGATAATTTCCATGTGCCAGAATATTTTGACGATGTCAACATATGCATATGTGATTGGCTTTGGATAGAGGGTGTCCCGTCCAACAAGAATCTTAAGGAGTGCACTCTTGGGAAGATGATGAGGTAGCTATGAGCTAGGAAGCCAGATCTAGAGACGTCCTTAAGGGCCTGTTTGGTTGCTGGAATAGGACTGGAATAGGAAGGGAAAATTAGGATATGTTTTATATTTGCTGTTTGGTACGCTCAATCAGAATTGGGAATACGAAGACATATTCCAATTTTACCCCTAAAATGAGCATATGTCTATGCCAAAAAATAGTTGGAACTGGAATAGCCATTCCTATTCCCAATCTGTTTTTTTATAAAAAAAATAAAAATTTAATTTCATTCCCATTCCATTTTTCTATTCTAATTTTCAATTCCTATGCCAATAACCAAACGGGCCCTAAGATTGGGGTTAAATTAGAGAGTAGAATAATATAGTTAAGTTTTTTTATTCTTGTGATTGTTACAATCATTTTGTAGTTATTACTTGTCCCAAACTAACCCTAAAAGTGGGGAGATTACAGTGAATAATCATTAGGCTAGATTTTTTTGAAAAACTCTACAGTCCTAATTTTTTTAGTGAACTTTTGCATAATTATTTTTCAAAACTATCTGTCTAGTGTTTTCCGTTAATTCTTTGTGCTTATTTATCATGACTCAAGGGCGAACATCCGTTCATGCGTTTCGTGGGATCTTCCTCTCTCGGCCAATTGCTCTTCTCCGCATTCCGGGTGTCATTTGCAATTGTGAAAAATATTTGGCTTGTTTTCTTTGTGCATTTGTGTCTTCTTTCATGAGCTTCAGTAACAAATACCAGTCTTTGTGACCATTTTCTGGTGTTTTTTTTTTAAATGACCATTTTCTGGTGTTTTTTTTTTAAAACAACTGTATTTTTTGATTCCTGGCTTAGATACATATTCCATGGTCGTTTTTCTGCTAAACATGAAGGTTTTTTATCGATGACTTGCTACTTTCTATGGTCCCTTTCTTCCATTTTCTAGAATGCACGACCAAAATAGTGGTCACGTTTCTTGCAGATCACACCATTTTTTAAGTGATGTGATTGCTGAAGCTGTTTGTAGTTCTATCTGTGATTTTTTAATAGATTTGTGGTGATATTTCCTTGTTTGCAGACTCTTCTTCGGTCGCCTAGGATTTAACAAACTGTTTTTTTTCCTTCATGGCAAGAAATTTGTTTCTGAAGATATTGCTGATTTTTTTCAGCTGGCTAGGGTTTGTTCTTAAAACCCTAAGCTTTCTACTCCAATTCAAATTCTAACAACAGATTCCTTTTGGGTTTTTTGAGAACTTATCTAGGTTGTCTACGGATTTTTCTGGGTCTTCCAAAATATTTGCCTTGGGATCCATGCCTGGATATATGTTGTTGGCCTTGGAATCAGCATTTTCTGCCAGTCTTGTTTGAAAACGTGATTTTCATGTGTTGATCATATTTTGCCTCAACATTCGTGTTGCATTCCGGTCAACCACCTTTGACCTTTATATTTTGCAATAGCATCTTTGATGAATATTCTGCTTGAAGGTAGTCAAAAATTCAATGACAAAAATTACAATACTTGAAAGTAGTGTATGATGATGATTTTTGAGTATAGATGTCTTGACAAAATTGTTTAGGGCAAGACTAATTGTCCGTAGGAAGAAGGCAAAATGCAAGATAAATCTGATGAGCAAAATTGAGAAGCTTTTATGCTCATCAAACTTCCGCTCACTGATGATCGGTTACTGCAGTTTCGTTTTGGCAAAATAACTGCTGAAATTTGGATGCATCTCAAAGGTTTACATAAAACCTCTAATAAGAGTCATGTGTTCTTTCTGAAGAACATGCTTTTCAGAGTCATGATAGAGGAGAAGATGTCATTCCAGGATCATCTCAATGAAATCAAGGACATTTGAAATCAGTAGGAAATATTTCGACGCAAAATAGAAGGTGGCATGTTGGTGAGCACCTTGGGAGTCTACCGTCTTCCTATGAGCATTTTGTTGAAACTCTCGACATTGCTTTTACTTAACTAATGTTTCATTTTATGATCTTTGCATAATGCTTCGACAACAAGATCGCTAGAAACAACATTTCGGTAGTGGTAGCAGCTCATATTAAAAAAACAAGCTTTCTCAGCTAACTCCATTCTTAAGGATACAATCATCAGTTCTCTTAGTCTTTTCAACAAAATCCCTTTGCTGAGTCATCAGAAGGCCAGAAGAAGAAAAATATTCAGTGCAACTTCTGCCATAAGTTTGATTATATGAAGTTGGAGTGTTGTAAACGCTTAGCTGCTCAAGCCAAGCAATCTGGTTCACAACCTAAAGAACATGTTGTAGAACACATTAAGTTAGGGTGGCTTTGCCTTTTGCACCTTCATGGCTAAAAGACCTACAGATCATGTAAATGCTTTCCCTGGAATATTGATTTAGATGCTTCCTGCCACTCCACTCACCACTGGGATTTGTTTACAGATTTTTAAGCATTCTTAGATTCAATTATTTTTGGAGGAGGGGAGGAGTACACTTTAATTGGAAAAGGAAATTTACAGATTCAGTCTAGAGGAAGGAATTTGATTTTCCTTGATGTGTATTATGTTTCAGGAATGAAACTGAACCATCTCGCAAAGAGTCAAATTTTGAGACATTCCCATTGGTTAGACATGATCTTCAGTTCGCATTAGTGCGATATCATTGATCGAGAGAATCAGTCTACTGTTGTTGTAGGTCTTGAGGATCATGGTCTATCCATACGTGTTGACTGGTGATTCTTAGGAGCTTGCTATGGCAGCCCATTGCTCCTCTGTTAGTACACTTTGGCATCAATGGTATGGGCACTTAAATGTGCACTATTTTTCTTAGCTTGTTCGGAAAGATCTTGTTATTGGACTATTTGAGATCTAGTCCCGGAACATTGGATTTTGTAGAACATGTCAAGCTGGAAAACATCATCACACTCCGTCATCACGAGTTACAATCATTTCTCTTAGGTCATATTATGTTCCTGGTCATTGATTTTCTGAATTGCTTACACTTGAGACCATTAAATTTGTTGATCACCAACTTTGCAAGAAAGTTCCCATCTTCATCAACTACATGAGCGAGAGCCTAAATTCAAAAGGAAAGAAAGCTGCATTAGCTAATCCTAGTACGTGCATTTCTCTACTTTGCAGAGATGAATGTTTCAGTTTGCTCAAATACCTGATCTATCTTAACTTGTGACTAATAAATAGATGAAAGCTTAATCTTTTTTCCCCTATTAAACCCTTAACACAAAAATACTGAACTTGAGCCTTGCGCTTCAATGCAGTAAATTGTTAACAAATTTTCCATGTGGGCATGTTTCAAAGTTTTTACTATTCACCATACTTTATAAATTTGGGGAAATTTTCTTGCTACTTCTATACGAAATAGCTTGATAGATTCTTCTATAAACAATGAATTCATTAATAAATAATATATAGAACTAATTTGGAGCTATGAACAGTGAGGTCACAAATGGGGGACCTCATCCCCACTTAAACATTTAACAATAACATTACAGCGACTTTTGAAGTTTGAACCTTGCTGACATGAACAACTAACAACTTTACCATCACATCATGCCAACGCTAGCTGAATTTATTGTATTTATTTTAAATATGGTTTTATAAATTCACTATACTTCCACTAAGGAGGATTCAAATTTCAATCTGCTTTTTTGTTGTTCATTTGTGCCTATGGTGGAAGAGGTCGATGCCATCATAGTTCCAATGGCAATATATTTTATACATGTTCAAAATAAATATCTTATGGACAATTAAAGGGAATTGAAAAAATTAAAAAAAATTAAACATAAACAAAATAAAATGAAAAAAACTTATCTCTTTCACCCAATAGAAGCTTGCAAAGAAGTACGAATGAAACTTAAAATACTTGATCAAGCTTCACAAATCAATTTTCCTACAATGCTTTGCAACAAGAGACAAGGGCCTCCCACTGACTTTGCCATTGAGACGAGTCTGCCACTAACTCTCCCAGAATCAACAGAACATTTGACTATAAATCATCATAAAATATCAAACCTGAAGTTGGATAGTAGAGCTGCTCTTCCCTGGAGACAGAGACAAATAGTGAGAACAACTAGCACAATTTTGAGGAAAAATCGACAAACCCTTCAAACTTTATAGATAAGCATTATGCCCCAAAATAGTCTGCAAAAATGCGCAATTTTTAGGAGAAAAATGGGGAAAATTGAACACAATTTTTGAGGTGAAAAATCAATCAACATTAGACAATACAAAACTTCATTTTTGAGGAAAACGGTAAAAGCCACCAACCAACTTTTGAGGGAAAAAATATAAACCCACAAGGGAATCCTACACAACTTTGCGAATTACAAAATCAGAAAATTTTAAGAGAAAAATTATAGAATCCCATAAGAAATTTTTAAGGGAAAAAATAATGAAAACCCATCAAAAATTTTAAAGGGAGAAAATTTATGAAACCCCATCATAATTTTTTAAGGGCAGCAAAACATGAGACTTCAAATGGTAAACTAGCACATGCAAGCAAAATATCAGCACATGCAACAATCATGCAAGTACATGCAACCTATAAAAATCGTAGACTTTGGCTGCAACCAAGAAATTGCGGGTTTAGAACCCTTAACCAAGGTTGCGATTTCTATAAAAAAATCCTCAAAGACGAACCCCGAAAGTTACATAAAATACTATCTAGAATCCCATAAGAAATTTTGTAAGGAAAAAATAATGAAAACCCATCAGAAATGTTAAAGGGAGAAAATTTATGAAACCCCATCATAATTTTTTAAGGGCAGCAAAACATGAGACTTCAAATGGTAAACTAGCACAAGCAAGCAAAATATAAGCACATGCAACAAACATGCAAGTACATGCAACCCATAAAAATCATAGAGTTTTGCTGCAACCAAGAAATTGCAGGATTAGAACCCTTAACCAGGGTTGCGATTTCCAGCAAAAATCCTCAAAGACGAACCACGAAAGTTTCATAACTTAATGGTTTTTATTTCTAAAAATCGAAAAGCACTGGAAAAAATTCCAGATCAAAAGAGGCTTGAATTTTCTTTAAAAAATCTGCCAAATTTAATGAAATTCCATCTACCTGCTTTGATACCATGTTATGGTAAATCAATGTTTTTGTAGTTGTATTAAACGAAGGAGATGAAAGCTCCTTATATAGATTTACAAAGACAGTGTTTCTAATAGAATCATTTGTGAACTAAAGATGAAAATCAAAATTACTTAAATGGACTCTAAGATTACCATTAGAGAAACATAATAATATTCTAATGCCCTCTTGCTCAAACACCTATTTGCTCCACCCAAATATAAAAAATTCTGTTTGCACAACAAATGAGCCAAAAAACCCAACTAAGTCTTCTAAAAACACTTTGTTAGGGTTGTGGATGTCAAAAAGTAATTAATTTGCAATTTTTCTTTTCATTTCTGTCACTCTTTGGCCTGGGTTTTCATTTGATTGGGCCAAACTTGCCTGGGTACGAACCTGGTCTGGCCTGGATGATTTGGCCGCTGTGGCCATGGACCCTGTTCGGACTTCCAAGCAGACTGGCCCCTGGCTGTTTGGACTGGACTGTTACCAGGGTTTGGGAGCCATGAACCAGGTGACTTAGGACTTTGCATGGTTGATGATATTAGTAATTTTCAATTGTTTTTGCCTTAGTACTACAACCAAAAATTAACTTGTTAAAAATAGGAAAATATTGCTGTTTTCATTTATTAGAAACACAATCCAAGTTTTGCCACAAACTAGTAAGACCTACCAGTTCACAGTTATGATTTGATTAGATTGTTCATATGACCTAATCTTTTGGAGGACCAGTTGACTCTAGTCTGTCAAAATATTGAAGACAAGATAGGAAATTAAGACAGAATGTTTGTTGCTAATTGGTGGCAAATGAATGCTGATTGTTTATTAGTGTTGGGAATTGGTATTTTCTATCCTGATTGTTAATCAATATCCATAAAAAATTGAAACCTTTAGATTGTACATTGCTGATCTGGTCGATTATTGCTGAGGCTGTGGTAGAGAAACTTTCTCTCCTTAGTGGCTTAGGATGATCTCAAGACCTTTAAGTTCTTAGTGTTGGTTTTGGTAGAGTCAAAAGGCTTATTTGGTATCATAGAACATAAAATAATTAGCAGCGAGCAAAAAATTCTGCCCTTATTTGGTATTCCATATGGTTTGGTCAGATCAAAACCCTAGCCATAATTTATGTTGGTCTGGCTATAAATGGTTGCATTATTTGGTTTCAGCTTAGGATATAGAGAGTGAGTTTGACTCGCTAAGTTGCTTTTTACTTCATCCCGTATTTCTTGAACTGCTTTATTTTGCTCAGCAGGTGGACTATTTGTTATAAAACTTCAACCACAGCATCAATTGTGTTGTTCACATGTTTTGTGTTGATCTCTCCTTTAGCAGTTTCTTACTTGCCCGTTGTTCAGTGGGGATGGTTTTCATGGCTTATTTGGTATCATAGAACATAAAATAATTAGCAGCGAGCAAAAAATTTCTGCCCTTATTTGGTATTCCTTATGGTTTGGTCAGATCAAAACCCTAGCCATAATTTATGTTGGTCTGGCTATAAATGGTTGCATTATTTGGTTTCAGCTTAGGATATAGAGAGTGAGTTTGACTCGCTAAGTTGCTTTTTACTTCATCCCGTATTTCTTGAACTGCTTTATTTTGCTCAGCAGGTGGACTATTTGTTATAAAACTTCAACCACAGCATCAATTGTGTTGTTCACATGTTTTGTGTAGATCTCTCCTTTAGCAGTTTCTTACTTGCCCGTTGTTCAGTGGGGATGGTTTTCATGGTTATCTTGCTTTGGCAGTGTCTGTGAAAAGACAATTATGCATAACTTTATTACTTGGAGCTTTGTAGTACCATATTTGATTGCTCACTACAGTTATTTATCATCATATCAATACAATTGATCTCAGATAACCTTTTTCCTCTTGCTTCTGCTACTCATCTGAATTTATACTGAAGGTAAAAATAACCTCCATTAATAATTTAATAGTATGGGCTTCATTATGATATCAGGCAATAGGCTTTGTATAACCTTATAAGGCTGTCTATGTTTGTGAGTTAAAAGAATTCAAACAAGCATTTACTCACCCATGTCCTCATACCCCAGGTCATTCTCCCAAGGATATCTCCAGACTATATATTGTTCATTTTGCAATTATTGACAAAAATGTTCATCCTTCTGCTGATCTTGTTTCTGTTGCTGATTAGATCGTTGTTATGTGCTCCTCTTTTCACCTGACTCTCTTGGCAGTTTCTCACTTTAGCATGGTGCTAACTTATTATAAATTATATTCTCATTTTAGTTGTAGGCATCTTTGTAATTCATCCGATTTGCTATTGTAAGTTGCAGTCTTAGTCTTAAGTTGCACTGATCTACCCTGGTCTTTCAGGAGCATTGATATGATTTATTCTTTTCGTTGTAAGAAATAAAGTGGGTGCTAAGAACTAAAGTTGACATTGTTGGAGTTTATTTGAACAATAATTAATGTTTATCCCATGCGTTATATTAGATAGAAATTCGAAAGCTTGCCAATCTATCCAAGTACATTGATTTGCCATTGTAACTTGTTATACTCTGTAAGTCCCATTCATCTACCCTGTCATTCAGAAACATTGATATCCCTCTTTTTCCTTTTCAAAAATGAAGAGGGTGCTACGAATTAATGTTCACATGGCTGGAGTTTTTTTAAATTTCCAAGTAATGTTTATTCCATGCTTAGATTAGATATAAACTCAAATGCTTGCATTGGGGATATGAGTAGTGTCTGATTCATCAAAGCTGTGCTAAAGACACTGCATACAAGAGTTCACAAATTACCAAGTGAAAATTGGATGAGTATATTTTGATCCAATTAATTGAGTAATGTTCCCTTAAATATAGGATTTGTTGTTTATCAATTTTACTGCCAATCATAGAGACATGCTTTGTATCTTAGAGACAGGCCTTGTATCTTAACTCTTCATTTTTTCATTAGTGTCTGAGATCTTTCCTATAGCTAACCAATTGGATGGTGCAACCTATATCTTCTGTGCCGATTTGCCGATCTTGTACAAGCTTTTCTTGACTAGGTTTTGTTTCCACATAATAGTTATGTTGCTTCCGCTGTTAAATTGTTTCTGGAACTTTCTATTCGTTTCCATTTTGGCATATGTTTGATGTATGATTGGATTGAGATTTCATTCATATTTTTCGTTTGATTTTCACGTCTGCTTTGAGTTCGATTGGTCTCAAGTTTCATCAATAGACTGCTAGATTATTTGATGCTGTTTTATAACTGGGAAAATGGTACTTTTATGAATCTCTAATGTTGAAATATATTGACTTCTCAATGTTTCTCCGGACAAGATTAAAATTTCTTAATGTATATGCTAGTTTAATTCCATGTTCTAATATTTAATGCATGCACATGGTATCATTCTGGATTTGTTAATTACCTAACGTGCCATAATTTAGTGTCATGATTGAGAGATTGCTAGGATGATAACCTAGGTTCATAGTGGAACAGTAATATAAGCTTGATATCTCATTTCATTTTGCATGAAAATAATGTAATAGTATTTACGGTTCCAACAACAATATCAGTATAATGTGGCACTCTTTAGATGTAGGATAGTACAGTGAGTGAGTGTGTGTGTGAGAGAGAGAGAGAGAGAGAGACAGAGAGAGAGAGAGCACCTTTCTATTCAGAGAGAGAGAGAGAGAGCACCTTTCTATTCAGAGAGAGAGAGAGAGAGCACCTTTCTATTCCTTTTTCAGTGAGTTCTGTATAAGGTATTTTAGAAGAATATGTTGACTGTTTAATGCCATTTAATACTTACTGGATTTCAAATAGTTACTTTACATTCTTCTACGCAGGCTTTTCTGAAGGAAGCTACTGCTTAAATTGAAGTTGGTTTAGGATTTGATGATCCTCTTGCTGCCACATTTACTCACTGTTCGCGAGTCTGAAAATTTATTTTTCTACTCTGGAACCTGTTAGAGGTATGGCTGAAAAACATAAGTTGCACATAGTTAATGATGTGTATGTCAGACACTGGAATGTCTCTTGTGTATTTCTTAAATGGATTGATTATGCTTGGTAGGATGGGTTTTTCATGAATTATTTATGTTCAAACTTCAGAATGATGTGTGCTTGTTTGTAAAAGTAAATCTTCCATTTTCTGATCTACAAATTATTTTCACAGGCGTCAGCAAGAGGCAGAATTGAAACTTTTAGAAGAGGAGACAACAAGGAGAGTTGAAGAAACTATTCAAAAGAGGGTTGAGGAAGCATTGAATTCAAAGGAAATAAAATTAGAAATACAGATGTACACAGAAGATTCTAGGAAGAAGATGTTTGAAGATGTTGCTGTGCAGCTTCTGAAGGAGAAGGAGGAGAATCTTTCTAGTTCAACCAAGAAAGAAGTGAGTTTGATATGTTTCCGTGAAAAGTATATGGTTATTGTTCTGTCCTCTTTTTTTGTTTGATAGTTATTGTTGTGTCTTTGTCTCTAGGAACTAAGGGATTTGATTTTTGGATCATTGGTATTTTAAGTCTATTCAATTACAGGACCAATCAAGAAAGGAAAAGGAAGAACTAAATAGAATGATGGAGGAGAATAAGCGCAAAATCGAAGAGGCACAAAGGAGAGTGTCAATGGAACAGCAGCATGAAGAGGAGCAACGATACTGGGAGTTGGAGGCTCTTCAACAACAGAAAGAGGAGGCCATTAGACGTAAAAAGCTTGAAGAAGAACAAGAACGCATAGAGCAAATGAAGTTGTTGGGTAAAAACAAAGCTCGACCCAAGCTTTCTTTCACACTTGGTTTCAAGTGACAGGAATTTCAGAACACCATGAGCAGATTATGTTCTAATTATAGCTTGAGGAAGTATCCTATAAGTTTCTCGAAATATAAAATTTATAGAATTGTCTTTCATGTTTCATACGGTCTGTTAGTGAGGATATCATATCAGCTTAAAATAATTCACTGGGATCTGTTTTTCCTTACAAGGATTTGTATTAAATCTTTGAACATTGTTCAGTGTTGCAACTTTTGTGGAATACTTAAACTTGCTATTTATTCTCTCCTTGATGATTTCTTATAAGCATTCAATTGTAAACATATTTGAGGATCAGATTTCATAGCTTTGGCCTATTTTGCTCAGTAAAGTGAGCATGAACTATTTTAATTATCTGAAGAGCAACTTAAAGGCTTTGTAATTGCCCGTTCATAGATTTAATAGCAGAGTTATGCCATGCTCTGAGCTGAGATGGAAATAAAATTTACAAAGTTGGAAGATCTACATTAGAATTTGTGCACCTGAACATTATGTATAACTTTAAGTCAAGGTTTTAACTTTATATGTGTATCTTATTTAAACAAAATGATAGATTTTTAATTTTTTTTATGTATGTCTGCTAACTGTTTTGAAAACCACTCCAAATTAAAAACTTAAAAGTATGCATCTCTATGTGGATTGACGAGATCATCTTGGATGAGAACACATGAAAGATTGTGAGTGTGTTTCATCATTAATGTTGCTGTGTCCTGTTTTTAAAGTCTAATGGAGGTGCGTGCCGGAGACATGGCTGTTTTATTGCGGGTTCTGGAGGCAGATTCCTGCAATCTTGTGCTTCCTGTTTGTGCATGCATGCATAAGCTCTGCTGTCACAAGCATGGATCTGGGCAATGGCAACAAAGTTCTATTGGGGAAAAATTGGCAAACCTAAACAGTAAGGTATTTTCCAAAATATTGGGATTTAATTAGGAGAACTCAGGTTCGCAAAAACATTTAGAAAAATGTGAAAAAAGAGAAAAGCATAGTATAGGATATATATTTTTGGACCAGTAACATAATTTTTATTTATCAAAAAAGAGTCTTTACATCCATGGAGCCATCTAATGGCATGAGGTGGATATCAGACTTCCACCAAGAGCAACCACACAACCATACTACCCAGACCCCAACAAACTGTCCAACGTCACAAAGCTAGGGAAGAACCCTTACAACAAAAAAACCAGCTAGTCCACCCGACCAAACCCGACTGACTAATAGGACCCTACAATTCGAAGGAACTATATACAACAAAACAGAGAAAGGGGACCTCAGTCCTTGAACCAAGCTGCGGCCTCCTCCCTCATGAAATTGGGATTGCTGTTGTCTTTCTCAGTGAGCACCCTCCCATGTCCATGTTTAGGCCTCTGCTCATCTTGAATTAGGAACACCTCAATCGCATGCTCCACCATGCCTCCTCATGAGCTCTCTTCAAACCTTGGGGAGATGATCTCGGCCATCGTAGGTTTGGGCGGGAGGTGCCTTCTAAGCATTGGCCTTCTGTCTTCGCTAATAAGGGTCGTTGAATGTCGAGGGTGACCTTATAGATTCTTCTTCTCTTGCTTCTAAATGCTCTCCTGTTTGTCTTGCTTCAAGACAGAGGCAAACACATTGGCCCAACCCTCTTGTACCTTCGGAATCATGTTCCATGGTGGATTTGACGATGACCGGATAATGAGAGGTTGAATTGGGGTATCGCCAAGCCCACCATTCTCAAAGGGCTGTCTTTTATATCAATTCCAATCCCCAATACAGCCCGTTCAATGGTGTCTTCCAAGTCACTAGACTATTGCAGCTTCAAGCAAGAAATGGCAATGTCTTTTACCTCTTCTGTGCTTCTACCAAGAAGCCCATGGCTAAGAATAATAATGCTAGCTCTGCATTGAAGTGTGAGCTCTATCCAATGTCCAAATATTCAGGGCCAAATATTGACCTCACAACCATCATGAATTTATCATACTTGAATTTGAAAACATTGCCTAGGTGCTGAACATTGAATTTGACTGTCGAACCTTGGAATCTGTCCCTCTGTTTTAAGACAAAAATTGGCTTCAATGACTTGCTCTGGTAGAGAAACACACCTCACAAATTGATGAAGACCTTCAAAACTTAAAAATAACTTGGATCTTTTGAGAAGCTCCGACACTGATGCCAAGAAATTATCAGAGCTTAAGCATGTGATTGAGGTGAATCATAGTTACCTATGTGCATACAATCTCCTCTCCTTTAAGACATGTATTAAATTTTGATGATTTTTGGACAAGTTGGCCTAATGATTGTCTTTTTTTGAGGTTTCTCTGCCAGTCCCACTAATTACTAGGTTGTGTAAAGATTCTAAGGACAAACCAAATCATGAGGTGTTATCCCTCAAAAATCTTCGAAAAGCTGTGTTGTTTTCACATGTCCCAAATTTAGATAGCTTATCAACAATGTCATTTGCTTCCCTAAGTACATGTGAGACTTTGAAGTCTTCAAACCCCTCTAAGAGACTTCAAATTCGCTTGATGTGTTTATCTAGGTGCTAGGCCTCTAATTCCCCATTCATAATGCCACAAATGGTCACTTGTGAGTCACCTTCGAGGTGAATCTTGTGCACCCCAATCTTTAGCTCGAGCAAGGTTGCTTTGATTGTTGCCATACATTCCGCCTAGTTGTTAGTTTCATTCACTATCTGTTTTGCTGACATAGCCACAATGCTTCCATCTTCACTTCGAGCCATTGCCCTCACTCCCGAGATTCTAGGATTTCCTTTAGAAGCCTTGCCAAAGTTGATTTTTATCCATCCCATGTCAAGTGGATTCAACATTGTTGTTTCCTTCTTGGATTTGCGAGGATTAACCACCCCCACCGCCACCCCCACCGCCACCCCCCTCGCAACCCATTAACAAACTTTAATAGGCCAAAGCTAATAAAGTTCTTTAACCCTTGGTTGTAAGCACTACAGGCAAGAAGCCCCACTATTTCACCAACGGTCAAAGTGAACAACATAGTGACCCTGTGGAGACTTGAACCTTGGTTGTAGGCACTACAAGCAAGAACTCCACCATTTTACCAAAGGGATGGGCCTAAGTTTAAAGGAATTTAAATATCATAGAGATATAGAGAAAATGAAAGCGAGTATAGGCCACATCAACTGTGGAATATCAATTTTTTACATTTAGGTAGCATCAACAATACATTTTGGATACAACATAGGTGATAACTAGATGCTAATTCAAATTGTCATTTATAGTCTACTCGTGCAAATTTAGCCTCCGAATTAAGTGGGAGTTTAAAAAATCAAATACAACCAATGAAGTATCTATATAGAGAATAGGTTTTAAAGGGCCCCCAAAACCATCTATAACATAATATCTTTAGGATAAAGCCAAAGATAATTAAAATGTCACTAAAAGCCATTTTTTATAGAACAACTAGGGTAACACAAATCAAGAACACCAATTATATCAAAGCAACCAAAACAGGTGGCTAACTAGACTTGTTAAAATTAGAGACATAAATAACAATTAAATGGAAATATAATCAATATTGGAAAGAAATAAAGCACACAAAACACAAAGATTTAACGTGGTTCATGCAATCCTTGGGCTACATCCATCAAATAGCAAGTCCAATATTATTATTCAGTGATTTCAACTTGATTACAGTTTACAATCCTTTGCAACTCAATACCGTCACACGAAGCTACTTAATCATAATGCATAATAAAATCCTTAACCATAGGCCATTTTATATAAGATTTTTGTTGCTTACAAAAGTAGAGCAAGAATACGTCGTCCAATGGAAAAAATTAACTCCTAATGCCTTTACAATAGTAAACTCAATTTTGGTTTTAGGGGCGTTTGTCCCTTGACCTCACCTTGAATTGCAACAGGGAGTGCATTTGGGGTGTGACCCTAGGATCTTGCCTTGGGCAGTGCCCTTGGACCCCGCAAGTGGCGTTGCCCCTTGACCCCAAGCATGAGGATGTTGCCCCCAAATCCTTGTAGAAAAATCTGGGGGAAACTGCATCCAACAAAGTGGAGAAAAATTAATCTCCAAGTCTGATTAGGCTACACATAACAAAAATACCAACACACACAACCAAAAAGGGTGGCCAACAATGCTACCCTCAATTCCTTAATAATTGAAACACCCTTGAGCTAGGTATTGAATTTATAAGCATATTAAAGAGGACCTCGCTTTGTTCATTGAATAATTGTCCATGAGATACGATAGTCAAAATGGAGGGAGGAGTGAGGGCTAGCCTCCATCCCTACAGGTGAAGAAAGAGGTGTTGTATGCATCACCAAGATATCCAATAAAAAGTAATGTAAACTACACCTTTGCACTAATGGGTCCTTAAATGGTTTAGGAAAAACAAGGTCTAATCTGTCAAGATTTTCAAAAGTACGATCCTAGTTTCCAAGTCCAATCCTTTGAATAAGTAAAATCACCAATAATTTTTGTTCTTGGTAAAATGCAAAAAGTATATTGTATATTTGAGATAAAAAATACATATATTGGTAATATGATGTGAGATAGGGAGCAATGGTTAACCTCAAATACAATTGAATTTGGACACATGATGCTTGTAGATAAAGCCTGAAATGGAGTGAATACTTTCAGTGCTAGTAACTACCATAGACATTTGAAGAACTTCACAAAGGAGAATAATGGAAGGCATATTAAACAACTTGAAAAGACTATTTAAGAGCTTGGCCTCAAGCTCTCTGCATCAAATACTCCAATGACACATCATAGTAGCCTGCAATTATGAGAAGGCTATCACATGAATACACCACACTTGAAGTGGGAGCAAATAGAGAATCATGAGGTGTCCACTGTAGTACAAACAAATGTGATATTAGTTTACACTCATATATAGAAGGTGGCTTATATCATTATCACTTACTAAATTTGAATTCTAAATTGTTGACAAAGACTTACATAATGCAAACGGTCAAACTTAGAAGCATCATAAATAACAAGCTGGCTCTTGTGAACAACCAACAAGTGAACTTGATCATTATGGAACTGTACTCTTGTATCCCCAATCGGCGGTGATGATCTTCCTGTCTGCACTTGTAAAATTTTTGACTTTTGCTTCTCCCATCTATCAATGCTCCAGAAATAGAGCTGCCAGAACATTGGTCAAACATTTACTAATTTGAATCTATAAACATGTGAATGTACAAAATGAGATGGCAATGGATATACAAAAAGAAGACAAACTTGGACATCGGCCCCAGAAGTTACCAATACATTCAAAATGTGTGAAAATGCCAAGCCTGTAATTTTCTTTTGGTGGCCTTTAAGCTTCATTTTACTTGGTTAGTTTAAACAAGTTTTGAAAAGACACAAGTTAGAAGTCGCCATTTTTAACGATGCACTAAATGAGTGAGCAAGAAAGAGACTCATTGATCACACTTCATCTACTCAGACATTGTATATCTGGATTGTTGAATCTTCCATCCCAATTGCAATGATGTTATTATCTTGAGGGTGAAAAGCCAAAAAAGTAGCTGCAGGAGGAGGTGCCATGAAGGTAGTCATAACCTGCTATAAACACTCATTAGCAAGCATGCCACAGAATATTTTCTCAAAACTTTGGTTGAAAAAAGGAAACAAAAAACCTGATAAGGAACCAAGTAAGAATATAACTTCTAAATTGACCAACTTAGCAGTCATGTTGAAGAGGAACATATTTTCAAAAGATGAACCTTGAATGTCATCATATTGAACAAGGAGACCTTTCCACTAGAGGCATACATTACATAGGAATATTTCTTAGACAAAGTTATGCAAGCGTCAACTTCTTATGGATTCATAGTACCGATATCATTAGTCATCACAATCTCACTAGCTGGTTGCCACATTTGCTGTTGAAGATTGGCAGTAGACTGTAGAGAAGATCATTGTCTTAGTCACTTAAAAGACAATTTTCTGAGAAGCACACATAAATTCTTTCCAAATTAAAAGCATCACCTTTCCAGATGGATTCCACTCATTCCATGGCCATTTCCACAGTTTGTGGAGTGCATTTGATGCCAATGCTAAAAGAGCAACACCAGAATTGGTATATATCAATCTTGTAACCTGTACAAAACAATAGGTGCTATCCTTGTAAATTTTGATAAAACAATAAATGTGATTCTAAAGCAGACCTTGAATGATGCAAAACAACTCCTCAAACTTAGGAGGTAGGAAAAGGAATTGTTGAGGAAAAAAAGTCTGATTGATGACGTGCTGAAGATTATTCATGATGTCTTACATTCATATTGATGCATCTCTTGCCCTGGAACAACAAATGAAACTACTGACAAACTCATTCAAAGATCACTCTGCACACCTTGAACAAAAAGTATAAGAGGTCATAATGAAGATGAATGATAAAAGGAAAGTTAAGAAATGTAACAAGTGCACTAATGCTCATACCATGCTGCAAGAAAATCTAAAGAAGGTTAGAGTGTGTGTCAAGAATACTACAAATCTATTCAAGTATAGTTTGAAATGGCAAGACTCTACCAAGCACATCAAAGCACAAATGGACTCAATTGAAACCCATATTTTGCTAATGGACACATGATTTAGAGGAAGACAATGACGTCTCTCTTGTTGCAGACTAGTCAACTTCATTCTCTGCTAGATATATTACAAGAGAAAACAAATCAAATTAATAAAGAATTTCTTCTATTAAGGGAAGCAATTGATCAAACAATGGTGACTTTATCTTGGGTTTCAAAAGGCGCATAATAGATTGAGAAGAAAATGCAGAAAACAGATAATGTTGATATTACAAAACATGTTTTCTTGGAATTTAATGTCAGAATAGGATTTTGTTTTTAACCATTTCCTCATGGGAATCTACTTTTGGATTGTTGAAGATACAATATAATGTCATATTACCTGATGTATAAGACCCAACTTTGGTGGTAAGACATTTTTGGCTCTGTATATATACTGGCAAATGAGGAATACAGTTTTGATTTCTATTGCATTCATTTTTGGTGCATTCCCTAAGGGGGAATTGATAGGGATAGGGGAAGCTAATGTAAATATTGAAGTCATGAATTGCAAAGAAGGATATGTGGGTCTAGTTATAGATATGACTTTTCGTATTACAGGGAGTAATGTGTGGTAACACAAAGTCCATACAGTGTTTTAGAGGACACCCTTTGTCCTTGATGTCAAGGGGGGGGGGGAATATGACGTTGTGAAGAGTCCACAAGTGTTGTCATAAATGATGAAGGGGGGTATTGATGCAAATATGTATGTTGGGGTTGCCATTAATGTCAAACTTGTCATTGATGTCAACTATGGTCCAAAAGGTGTGTTAGCAGTATTTCTACCTGTTTCGGAGTGGTGTAGTGACAACAGTGCTTGCACCAAGGAGTTTTGGTTGTCACGATATCATAGCCAAATATCTACTTCAGATTAGCATCGGTTTAGAGTATAGCTCATCTAAATCCTCCTTCAAATTTTGCATGTCTACTCACACAAGGTCCACATGGAGAAAGTAAGCTCTAGAAGTTCATGAACCTTGATCTTACTTATCTCCATACTCTCAATAGAAGATGGCAAACAAATTGATAGCAAAGATGCAACAACAAAGGGATGATTTGGAGAAACATTATGAATGGATATAGGCTATAAGCATGAATCCAGATTAGAATGTAACATAATATCATATGAACAACAAAAACACCATAAACTTGTAATCATAGCATCATGATCATACCACCGTATTATCATATGCTTCAAGTTCAACATCAAAATAATAAAATGTCAAATGATAAATCATAACATTAAGTTCAAGTAAAGGAAACAGAGCCTGCATAACCATATTTGTTTGTCAAACCCTTTTTGCAAGGAACTCAAAAATTATTCAAATTAAACAAGTATGAACTGTAAGAGACTAAGAAAGAAGGAAAAGGTGTTACTTCACTAGGATGATAATAATAATGAGACAAAGAACAATGAAGACTAAATCCAAGGAGACCAGATCTGAACATCCGAGTTCATTCAAATTCAAAAATTGGTTTTCCTTCATAGTCAAGTCAATAGCATGAGCATTATTTTGTGTCTAGCTAGAGTGTCATCAATGTTTTTAAATGTAAAATGAAATGGTTTTAAGTATGTATTTCTACCACATGCAAATGATTTTGAGATACAGACCTATGCAATCCAATCTCCCAAGGAATAGACAACACCACTTATCGCCATCTTTTCCAAAACAGGATTTGTCATAAAGCGATGTTAGAATAGTTACTAAAATGGTCATAAATTATGTTCTTATAGTAAAAGAATACTTTGACTTAAGAAAAAAACTACACAATATTAAAACATGACATTGTGCTTTAAAAAACTAAAAAGGTACTTGCAACGAAGAACTTCATTTGAACTTGCTAATTGGTTGTCACTATTAATTATAAGCTTATCTTTAAAGTTTGAGCTTCACTTGGTTTCAAGAATAGTTTAATATTCTCTACTAAACAAGGCCAACCACGTGAAGGTGGAAGCTCATTTGGCCCCTCCCCTCCCTCCCTAACATCACTCTAAATTCCTCATTAACATTTAATAACATTCATTCATTCATCTATTTTTGAAATATAACATTCAATCATTATAATCACATGATAACATTCATTAACACATAAAATTCATTAACACACAACATTCATGAATAATTCATTAACACAAAATTCAGTAACACACAACATTCATGAGTAAATCATTCATGAATAATTCATTAACACAAGATTTATTAACACACAACATACATGAATAAGTCATTAACACATAAAATTCATTAACACACAACAATCATTTCTTTTTGGCTTTCTTGTTGTTTTTTTTTTCATGAAATTTTAAAGAGGAATATCAATGTCCTCGTCATCCCCCTCCTCTACTGGTTCTAATTGCAACACATGTCTCCTCATCTCTTGAGGAACATGAGGCCGTTGCACCGAAGGGGGTTCCGCTGCAATAACAAGTACTTCAAGAGGTAAATTCACACCATTTTATATTAGTGAATTATGAGGTTTTATTTAAGTAAAAGAACTATAAATTAAAAAGTTATTTTAAAAGAACAAAACATAGATTTTCTTAACCTGAATGTGTGACATGATCTACTTGCTGATCAGTCTGAGCATCCTCCAGCACTCGTTTAGCACGACATGATTCTATATCCTCTAAAATATACACAAAAAGGTTACACTAAGTTCAACTAAAGATGTTAAATTGTATTAATAATTACATAATTAGTTTTAAATAGCAAATGAGCACCTCCATGGACAATACAATGCACATAAGGAGCTTCATGATGTAGCGTATGATCTGTGCACGATTAACAGGCTACATTGCAATGTCATGCACATTATTATCAAATAGATTGTTGCTCAAGTATTCGATTTCTAATATATTTTTTGGCATATTTACCTGTGCACATGATGCAGGAGACTATTCGGTTGGGGCAATGGAAGCTTGTCGTAGGCTTCCAGCCATGACTGCATAGCCTTGCTTGAAGGCAATTCTTTTGTGTTCTTCTGTGGCCTCCATATTAAAATCAACGCCCTGCATTTTTTTATTAATTAACAAAATTATTTGCATTTTATAAATAAATTTTCTTTGCAATTCATTTACTGCTACTTACAACTTGTGCTTTTATTTTAGAATATCCCGTAGAGCCAAGTTTGCGCTGCCCAACCTTTTCCAACCTGGCCTTTGTTGCCTTTGATGTGTCCTGCAACCTATGAAAAGTTTGAAATATGTTATATGATATAGATATAAAGATCAGTACTAATTAGTGCATTATTACATTAATGTACTAGTAGTTAATACTATTGCATACCTTCTCGCATTTGCTAGTGTAATTTCTCTTTGACCATCCCCTTTCTCCTTTGTATCCAAAATGAACTCATTCCATTCCCTTACTGTAATAAAGAAAGGATGCTCGTACTTCGGGTTTAGGACAAGACTCTTTCTATATGAGTCCCTCACAACCTTAAGATGTTTGCAAGATTTTTGTAACATTTTCTTATGATTAAAAATATTAATACTCATGCTCTAAATCTTTGATGTGCTGATCTTTTAATTTTTTATCTTGAAAATTC
The DNA here is from genome assembly GCA_028749045.1 of Cupressus sempervirens. Lineage (NCBI taxonomy): Eukaryota > Viridiplantae > Streptophyta > Pinopsida > Cupressales > Cupressaceae > Cupressus > Cupressus sempervirens. The sequence continues at coordinate 504,991,163 of CM053793.1, read as the reverse complement.
CACCTTTTAAGAAAAAACACAAAATTGTTAAATATAGCTAGTAAAAGAAAAGACCCGAATGAAAGGAAACCAATTAATGATATGAAAAAAAAATAGTGGGATAAAATTAATTCACTTATGATGTTCCACCTTGTACGTATGGTGGACCCGAATATTTGCAATGTGAGGTCATAAAGCTTCTTATAAAATGTATCATTTCCTGCAATAAAAGTCATGGGATAATCAATCCAAAGCTTCTTATGAATAGGTAAATGCATATTACAATATAAAAAATAATTATTTAAAGTACCTAGAATCTCAGACATTTTAAAGGCATCGATTCATCATTGTCAATCAACAACGATGTTTGCATAGCTCCCGTGCTAGCCACACGAGTAGCTCTAGGAAATGATGGTGAATTATCACCAATACATGCACTATGATCTGTATCTGGCATAGCAGACAATGCATCTCCTACTAGTAAAAAAAAATCCACTATGTGATGCACCCAAGATAAAAGTACAAATTATCAACTCATAATTAACACAAAATCAACAAGGATTTACCAGCTAGACGTCCCCTTGTTGTTGACATTATAGTTGGAAATCTCATATGGACGTCCATCAACCTTGTAGGAGTCTCCTGCACTTGATGACTTGAACAATACATTGTTAGCAAAGACATTCTGAAATAATAAAAGTAAGAGTTAACTTAAGAAATTTTTGAATGTTCAAAATAAAAAATTCCTTGTAACTTGTCGACTAAAAGATTATTTTACTAGTGGCAGTCAGAGCTCTGCTAGTACTGGCCTCACCGTGTTGTCCTTGACCAGGTTCTGGATCAGTTGCCAAAAAATCCTGTAACAAGAACACATATTACATATTTTACTTCACAATATAAAATATAAATCTTTATTGAACTTTTGTTATAACTAAAGATTCATTACTGCTTACTTCATAACGAGTAGCTTGCGCTCTCAAATCAGATAGCCTCTTCATCATCTCCTCAGATGGAATATTTTCTTGATCCAAAATTCTCATTATTTCTAAATTATTTTTAAATTTTTTTTTCTTCAACATAATGTTACATTAGGTGTTTCCCCAATATCATCATCAAAAGGGGTAGCTATTGGCTCTGTACTTACTGCAGATGCTTTTCCCTTATCCTGAACATCAAATTGTGTGAGGAATATTAGTAAAAAAATAATAAAAAATCAAAAACTGTAAATAAAATAACGTAATAATATAACATTTTTCAACTATCTAATTTGTACAATTTCAATAAGGTTTACCCTTTTTGAAGAATGGGTGGGAGTAGCATCCTCGTGGCCTCTATCATGTGTGGGATCCATATCGTCCTGTCACAAAGATTAAACATAAAAACTTTAGCTAATTGAAAGTAATAGACAACAAAAAAAAACTTATTAACAAAATGGTATATAGTACTTACAACCCTCATGATAGTAACTTTGTTTGTATCTATGTGATTTAAATAGTAATTTATTAGCAGTTCTTCCCCTGCACTTATTAATTTTATTGCACAAACAAAAATTTCATTCTCCTCACGCACACCTCAAATATGCAATTGGGTTGCTTACTAGTTGAGGAAGATCGCGTATTATTTATAAAGCCTGCAATATTACCTGTTGCTTTTGATCTCCCATCAATATACATAGAAATTTTTTTACTTTGATCATTTTCTTTCCATTGTATACAATTAGTTGGTAGTGCATACCTACGCATACTTTTTTTTATATCAAAAAGTCTACATCCAATCATTGTAATTGTAACATGGACTGACATACTTGAACAATTCAAAAACTTTTTTGTAACATACCTTTATCCCATCCATGGAAAATAGGCCCAAACCATGTAATGAGGATGGAGCAATGCGATATATCCTCTCATTAACACAAAAATCGGTGTTAATTGGAGGTAGCTAATTGGGTACCCATTCTTTCTCAATGTGTGTGTACCGAAAGGGCACCTTGATGTCGCCTTTTCTCTCATCATCATAAGAACATGACCCCCCATTAGCAAGGAAAAATTGCATTCATTTATCAATTTTTTTTCTAATCTTTTGACCTCTAGTTGATCTCCCTATTTTAGCCGTACTACATGTAGAGTTTTGATTTACCATTTCCTCATTTCCCTCATTCGATGTAGATAGATCTTACAAGTACCTATTTGGTGGGTCCTACAATCCATCAAATGGAAATTTGATAATATTTAAATAATATATATAGAATAATCAAGTCGTGACTCATACGTGCAGTTCTTCTTTGTCTATATGTGAGAGATATAAAATGTAGTAAGTTAAAAGTGATTATACAATTATATTTCTATACGGACCTTCTTTGTCTATATATACATTATATGATTATATAATATGTCTATTTATAACATACATGCTCAATGATAAACAAGAAGAATATAAGAAAATTATGTCTATTTATTGACTTATACCTATTGATCCATGTCATTGTGCACGATCCACGCCAAAGGGGTCAAATTTCTTGTATATATTAATCATTTATCTAATGTTAGCTAAAAATTACATGATACACATATGCTACAAATAACTTAGAAGACAACATGAACAATATGCAACATTGTAAACATGAACAAATTTACCTTATATATGGAATGAAAGATTGTCAACAGAAGGGGTGACAATGTCTGTAGTCAATTGCCTGTTCGCAAAAAGGGTGATAAGCAGATACACTATAAACATTGGTAATTATAAATAACATATGCTATAATCATTAGAATTGAACATAATAAATATGTAATCAAATTTCTTGCACATGTTAATCATTTATCTTAAGTTAGCTAAAATTTACATGATACGAGTATGCTACAAATAACTTAGAAGACAACATGAACAATTTGCAACATCGTAAACATGAATTTTTTTACCTTATATATGGAATGCAAGATCATCAACAGAAGGGGTGATGATGTCTGTAGTCAATTGCTTGTTTGCACAAAGGGTGATAATCAGACACAATATAAACATTCATGGTAATTATAAATAACATATATTGTAATCATTAGAATTGAACACAATAAATATGTAATCATTACAATTGAGAGAAATAAATCATGGCAATCATTTCATTGATCATTTCAATTATGCCATTGATTATCATCATCATCATCATCATCATCACCATCATCACCATCATCATCGCCATCATCACCGTCATTATCATCATCATCATCATCATCATCATCATCATCACCACCACCACCATCATCGTCATCACCATCATCTTGATCTTCATCATCTACATCTTCATCATCTTCAATATCTTCTTCTTCCACAACATTATACTTTATCGACCCTCCTCTTGGGTCATGTCTAACAACAAATGACCAACCCTATTTATGTAGAACCTCTAAGTAAAACACTTGCTCACATTGGCTTGGAAGAACATAGGGCTCATCTCCAATTGGCTCAAACGACCTTGTATTAATCATTGTAAATCCATTATCATGTTGAATAACCGTTCTATCTAGATCATTTTGATTTAGTCGTAACCTATACCATTTGACGATGAATAGAACTACTTTGAAGGAGTTAAAGTCGCACTCAATCATATCATCCAAGACGCCATAGTATTGATTTTGAGATTGTTGAGGATGTATGTTGTTTCTAGATGATATATTGGTGACCTTGAAAACTACAGTTATCCCAGAATCACAAGTTTTCTTTTCGTCATTCAACTTTTTTATGCAAAATTTGTGGCCATGATAGTACATAGCTTTGTGGTGCTTGAATTGCAATTTTTGAAGCATGTGTAAATTATTTGCATCATGAGTTGATACAAAACATACATCGAGTTATGATCATTAATAAATTTCTATGTACCTCTCCACCTCTTAATCCCTTTATTAGATCAACTACCATCGACGTAACATTGGAATCTCCATTACGATGAGCTTCTGTAACCAATGAAGCAACACCTTCCCATGTTAATGAGCAACTATTTTTTTGACATCATTCAATCCATACCATCATCTAATCAAGATTGTTCACAATATACAAATGTATTGCATCCCACTCTCGACCACTTGTATAAAAAAAATACACCAATTATAAATAACTTATATTGAATATTTATAAGAATTAATTAACTACAGTAACATCTTAGATTTACCTCTCACTTTCTTCGATCTATCTTTGCCCATCAAGTACTCCCCTTCAAATTTGTTAATTGAGTTGGGATCCTAAATACGATCTACATGGATCTTTGCTGCAAAATTAGGAAGATATTCACTAATGTACACAATGGTCTGGTATACCATATATCCCTCCACCATAGAACCCTTAGGATGTGCTCTTTGTCGAACGAAGCCTTTCAAAAATTTCAAGTGTCTCTCAACCATCCACATTGACCTGGTTGGTATAGGTCCACACAATTCAATCTCCTCAACTTGATGTATGAGGTAGTGTTCTTGTGCATTCAAAAAACTTGGAGGTAGGCATTTTTGCATTTCACACATAACAAGAGGAATTTTTCTCTTCCAATATTTTATATCTTTTTTTATTGATTTCTTTAGATGACAACTACCTCATGTATTTTCCAAGATCATATATAGTCTGTTTGACATTGTTGGCGAAGTGGTGTGGGAGAGATAGAGGTAGAACATACTGCAATATTTGTAAAATGATCTTGTCAATATTTTATAAAAGAATGCAATTAAAACTATATGTAATATACAAATATATAGTGAATACAAAATAACATGAATTACCTTAATAAATGTATGCCAATCGTGTGTTTTCAACTTTGGCCCAAATTCACTTTTCTTTGATATGATATTGATTATGTTCATAGCAAATCCCATGGGAAATTGTATTTTTTTTATGACTTCTTTTATAGCATTTCTCTACTGCTCTGACAATAACCAAGGGCACTTGTATCAATTTGGTCTACATTGTTGTTTGATTGAATGCCATTTTTCATTGCATGGTTGGATTTTTCAATGTCACTACAAGTTTTGACAATTTGGTCTTTGTCACGCCTTCCATCCAAGATTTTCCATAATGTCTCTCTTACATTCTTTCCAATATGCATAGGATCAAACAAATGTACAATTGGGAGTTGCTCGTAGTACGAAAACCTAGTAAATTACGTAGGATAAATTTTTAGTCCTTTTGGAAGTTGGTCATTGATGCCTTGACGATCTTCACAAGCATCAATTACATCATCAGTAAACAAAACACAATATCAAAATATAAATTTGAAACAAAAACCATCAGATTGAATGACATTACCTCGAAGATTTATTTTATTGTATGCCAACTTCCATAGGCGAGGTGCCATTCTCTATGGCTTTGATGTGGTCTCTTCTTTCCCATTGAAAAGATGTTTTTTGGTAATTCAGTACTTATGATTTATGTGCAAAAAGTGTCTATTCTCATCGAACAACTGCTTTCTTAAACTTTTTGAATGACGAGATTTCGTCTTTGGACCACAAACTAGACATGCAAATTTTCCCTTTGTCTGAAGACCTACAAGATCATGTATAATTGGATTAAATGTGTTAACTTTGTGTTGTCACTATAACATACCAAAAAAGAGGTGTTAAGAAGAGAACATACCACAAAAATGTGTTAGCCTAGGGGCATCATGTATTGTCCATACAAGCATTGCATGAAATTGAAATTGTCTTTGTCCTATTGGTCTATAGATGTCATACATAGTAACCCCATTCCATAACACCATCAACTCATCGATAAGGGGTTCAATATATACATTGATATCTTTAACTTGGTACTTATCTAGTTGAATGAAAAAAAACATTAAATAATTATTATGACCATTTTGATGGATTAGTAATAATAAATTAATTTGGATGACCATTAAATAAAAAAAAATACCCGGAACAATCAATGTCAACATTATGTGCTCTCTCTTTATGAACAACCAAGGAGGTATGTTATTGTTGATAATACAAATAGGCCACACCGAGTAAGTAGATCTCATCTCTCCAAAAGGATTGACACCATCTGCTGCCAATGAAAGCTTGAGATTACGAGGTTTTTCTTTAAAGTATGGCCATTTTCCCTCTATTTTCTTAAATGCTGAACCATATGCAGGCATTCACATAATGTCATCTTGACTTCTATTGCATGCATTGTAATCCATAAATTGTGCTAAGCTATTGCACTTGAATAATCATTGCAGACGTGGAATAATGAGAATATGTCAAAGAACCTTGCGAGGCACCTTTTTTGTTAATCAATCTGATTGATATCTACTAGTATGACAAATAGGGCATTGTGTTGCAGATTCATGCTATTTATGATATATAATATGATCGTTCAGACATGCATGCATTGTTTGATACTTCATTCCAATATCTTTCATGATGGCAAATAATTCTTGGTACGAGTGAGGTAGAATGTTTGATGGTGGTAACAAACTCTTACCTATCAACCTATGACCAAAAATATAATTTGTTAATTTCAAGAATATTAATTGCTACACGAACCCAATGTTAATTATAAGGGAACTACGAGTAAAATAATGAAAGAAGATGACATACCTTAACATACATGTCATTGCTATGTTGGATAAACCATTCATAACCTTCAAGTTCACCAACAACAATACAACAAGAAGAAGAGTTGTTTTAGAGCCTTCATATAGGGACTTGTATGCCTTCTCAAGTATAGGTACATCAAGCTTTGCATCAACATCATCATCATCATCATCATCATCATCATCATCTTGATCATCGTGGTCTTCTTCCATGGTATCATTACCTTCTACTTCAATATTCACACCTCTTTGTTCCCTCATTTGGAAATTCACATTCTTCGAATTGTCATGGTCCATAACCTGAAACTCAGGGATGTTGACCTATATGAAAATGATGAGCTTATATTAGCCATGACCATGATGTCATCATCAAATCATGTCTTATGTAATTTATAAATTATTAAAATACATACCAATGGACAATATTCATTTCCCCCTTCAATGTGACCATGTTGCCTACAATGTTCCTCAGCTGTTTTGATTGGATATCTTTGAGTCTTTAAGCCCTTATAAATTTTGCAAGGACAATAACATTTTCTATCACCTTTTCTTTTTAAGTTAGACCACAATCTAGCAATTGTCTCCCTATTTTTTTGTGCATTGATATCGTTAGAAATGGTCTTTCTTGAATGGAATGACCCATTGGTGGAAGAAAGATGATTTGTTTGTAAGTAGCAGATGGAGTAGTAAGAGGAAGACACATATAAAAATGAATACTAAAGCAAGACAGATAGAAAGAGGTATAGATAGAGAGATAGATTGATAAAGAGACAAAGAAATATTAAAAATGAAAAGAAACAAATACTTAGTTGACCTTCCATAAATCTACCTCTACATATTGCATTGGCTACATACAAGCACTTCCTCAGAAAATGGGTAGCAACAGCTAAGAAGGGAATAGGAGAGTCCATTTGGCTCAAGAGGAGGATGCACAAAGTGACCAAGGGGCAAGAGGAAATGCTGATCCAAAGAGAGGAGAGCCTCTAATTTTCAATAGAACCCTACTGAAGACTATCATAGAGCAAGAACCTCCCCAAAGAAAGACATTATTCAAAACTCTCTGCAAGGTAAGAGCTAAGGTCTGCAAAGTTATTGTAGATTTTGGTTCAACTGATAATATAGCCTCAGTAGAAATGGTGAAGCTTGGATTGAAGAAGTTTCCTCATCCTAATTCCCTTATAAGGTTTCATGGCTAAATAAGGAGCAGTAGGTCATAGTAAATGAACAAGTTCATGTCCAATTTCAAATAGGGGAGTACAAAGACAAGATTGTCTGTGATGTTGCAGAAATGGATGCTTGTCACCTATTGTTAGGCAGGTCCTGGCAATTTGATGTCAATTCTGTAAAGAAAATGAAATTGGTAGCCATATAAGGCAAGATTCTATAACCTATACTGACATCCCCCTACCTGTGCCAAAATGGGAGCTGTAGAGGTCACTGAGTTGTTGCTTTTTCATTTTAAAAAAGGATGACACTTCCCAAGTCAGCAATGTGATAATGCTGATAGTAAATTCTAAGGAACAAATTATGATAAATATTGATAAGTTAGAATGAGAAAATAAAAATAAAACAATAGTTAGAAATTCAAAAAATTTGAATATTAATGGTTATATGCAAATTGGAGGGAAAATGAGTTTTAAGGCATAAAACAAATTGTAAACACTTATAACCACTTGGGGTCGGTTATGGAAGTTGGGAACAATATTATAAACAACCTTTAGTACCTAGAAAATGGGGATGGTACGGAATGGTGAAGTATTTCGTACAAATTGTGAGGAAGAAGGCAATAATTTTTTTTAAAGGTTTTCTTGCATTGCTATCCATTTGATGTGCTGTTGATTATGAATCATTTCTATGGCTCAATTATATTGCATTTGATCATTTTGAATCACATTTATCTTCCTTATATCAATTTTTGGCAAATTATATTGACTGGTCTGTTATAGGTGTTGGGGTTTGCATTGATTTGGAAACATGAATTAAGAATTCATCCCTAAAATGTGATTACTATGACTTGGGATGAATCCATGACTTGTATTATGATAAAATAACCTTATAAATTCAAGAATGAAGACAATATTGTAGGTGATCACCTTGAGAAGTTTATTTGTATGTTGAAGGACTAAATTTGTGGAAGGATTCCTTAAGTAAATGCTTGGTTGGGAGCAACAACCATTAATCTACCTGAAAGAGATATAGTTTTAATGAATTTTATAGTCTTGTATTGTCCTATATATGGTGAATCAATCATTGGTTAAGCCTAGAAGTGCTTGGAGAGGATACATTAAGGAGGCCCTAGCCTTAAGGGCTTGTTGAAGAAAAAATTGGGGCTTTGATAGTTGCAGAGACCTTAGGGTCATTTTGAGTTGATTTTTATTTGTTTGGAGTCATATTAGAAGACTGCTAAAAGTTTCATAGTCGAGGGATAAATATAAGTTATAGTTGGTTTGTTAAATGACCATCTTTTTTGAATTGTTGTCACCTATTCACCACCTCTATTGTCCTCTCTCTCTCTACATCATGGAACTTCACCAGGAGTTTGTGGCATCACTCTTTCCACAGACAAATATGAGTGAGATACCAAAACAGTGGCTAGCTAGGAAATAAAATTAGGATTCTTGATATGAGATATGCCCTCTAAATGAATTTCTTAAATAACTATTGACGTTGAGGGCATGATAGAATCAAACTCATTTATTTCCTCAACATGTCTAGGTGGAAGGGTTTCCAATTGAGTATCCAACAAGATACCTTTTGGTTTTTTTATCTTCTCCTATATGTTCTTCTTTTCCTTTTTAGAGCTCCTTTCTCTTTCATGCAAAACCAAGGATTTTTCTCTCCTACTACTAGCTTCTCCTTGTTCCAATTTTGCCTCTTTTGATTCATCTGTAGTCCTTAATATTGGACATTGATGGAGAAGCCAAGAAAAATGTTTTGATTGTAAAAAAATAGAGTTACTATTATTTCCTGTTTATCCTTCGACACCACTTCTTGTTTCTTCTAAATTGTTGATGACTCTTGAACTCTTTTAACTTTGAACTACTTTTGGAACTATCACTGTTCTAATGGAAAAGAGGTAGGCACAATTCCTATGTAACTAAGGTGACAATTAGTATGAAATTTAATGGTTGAGTGGCAATAGAAGATATAAATTTAGGGATAGTTTCTATAGTCACTCCTATAGCACCATATTCTTCACACATTCACATATCAAATATATATATTGGTCTCTTGTGTGTTGACGATGCATAAACACTTGAATATGTCTCCTAGTCAGTTCAAATTTACTTTACATTATTATCCATGACTTACTTTCTATTTTCATTTCTTAATCTGGTTATTTAGTTATGCCACAACCTGTTTTGAGTTATGAAATATGCCCACACTGTTAAGTGCAAATGTTTTATTCGGAGTTTGAAACTTACAGGAATTGACATGCTCATTCAAAACCATGTAGCATATTCAACAATATCCTATTGTAAAGAAAAAATGTATCAAGATTAACGTCAACACTAGAATATAAATTCACATCTTTTCTGAATCTAATAAATATAATTCTCGGTATACCATTATCAAGCATAAGATCATCCTGAATAACATCATCTACTCGAAAATAGATAAAAAACAAAAGGTAACCATAATATTTACTCATAATTTGAAAAACAAGATCACAAGTGCATTTCTATCAATGAAACTCCCAAATAAGATATAATTTGCTAAAGCATAAAGTTAGCAAAAAATTTAAGATTTAAAATTTGCTAAGATAACTAATTTGTATAGTCAAATAGTTCAAGTAAAGTATATGTTGTAGTCTTCCACTAGTCAATAGTGCTATTATGGTCCATGTCAGACTTATGAAGTCTAAAATGTCAATAGTTAAATAGTTCATTAGGCAACAATACAGTTATGACAAATGCTACATTTATTTTAGTGTAAGACTTCCAAAATGATAGTACTGAATATAAGATGCAATTAATGATATAGAAAGTTCACTTGTAAGAGTACCCTATTCCTTTATAGTTACTCTCTTTTCTAATGTTTAATGTGAATAATGTAGGAAGTTTCAGGGATAGTGTTATTCCTATCAATTGCCACAACTTTTTTCAAGTTCATTTGAGGAGTTGGAGTGCTATACAAAAACACAAGCTGATAATTTGATAGCTTTAGATTTAGTTAGTACAGAGCAAATAGAATTTGGTGAAAGGTTGTATGTTACTCTCAATATGAAGTACATGATAAAGTTTGTTTCAAGTGAATTCATTGATCAGGTTTGGATGTGTTGGGAATATGGCAAGAAAGAATAACATTCCAATTATAGATTTTGACCGATAGAAGATAGACAATTTGCTACACAAAATTCAATGTAGTAGTACAACCCATTTTACATATCTTACTATTAGTATGGTACCTCACCTTTAGAGCTATGATTTTTGCCCCCTATTTTACATATCACACTATTAATATGGTACCTCAACTTATAAACCCTCCTATTTAGGCCCTCATAACTAAGGCTTCCTCAAACTACGTCTTCCCCGAATCAATGATTGTTTGAACAAGAAGGTATCATCAGAGAAGTCTTCCCCCAATCAAAGATGAAAAGAATAATGTAAATAATCAAATTATTTTTCAAATTTTTTTTCTTAGCAAACTACTCATTCCCATCCTTGCAAAATATAATTTTTTTTTTCTATTTTTCAACTCACCTATTCACCTATTTTTCAACTCTTTATCAAATCTTCAAACGAGGGTTTAAATTTTGCTTAAACAAAGGTAATTTTGTTTTATTTAGGTCCAAATTTTGTTTATTTGTTAGCAAGTATCAAATTAGGGCTCCCCAATGATTGAATGCCTTTAATAGTGGGAGTGCTGCAATGTAAGCTCGAAATGCTGCAGTGTATGCTCGAAATATTCTCGATAGTTCGAGTTTAGGGCTGCACTAGAATTCCAAAATGCTCCAAAATGCTGCACTAGAAATTTGAAATGTAGCTAATCAGTGTAATTAATAATGTCTTCATAACAACATGTGGGTTAAAATGGAAAGACAAATCAAATTTGATAGTATGTTAAAACCTAGGGAATGAAAATTAAACTCATAAATGTGTTTAAACCTCATCCTCAACTATCACCTTGATAAGAAATATAAATTAAACCCTTAAAAATTGTAACTTAAATGTGCCCATACCAACCATAAGTAGAATACTAATTGCTTTCACAACTCCACTTTGATATAATAGCCTTTGGCCTCAATACCTGAAACAACATAGAAAGGTTTTGAATCACCAGTGCAACAGTGAAGCCACTTCACAAATCCCACATCAAAGTATAGTTTTGTTGTATGAAACATAGAAGCAGATGACACCATCAGTACATGCAACCTCAAAACTTGAAAACATATAAACATTCTCTTGACATTGCTTAAGTGCAAGTAGAGATCATGATTGACATATTATCATGGACACCTCTAGACATTGCTTAAGTGCAAGTAGAGATCATGATTGACATATTTCTATGAACATCTATAGACATTGCTTAAGTGCAAGTAGAGATCATAGATTTTTTTTTTTTATGATACTATTACAAATGACTAGAGAATATAACGTACATTGTGATAGTATTCATAACTTGGTGATAACATGATGATTTTTGTTATCTGACTTTTATTGATTTATTGCAATATTATAATGGTGTATTTCTTCTCCCTTGCTAAAAAGGGAGTGTTGATGTTTTAGCATCAGAAGAAGAAATTAATGTTTATCTGATGTACAAATCTGTGTTTCTATTTAACAGATATAATATTACTACTGATGTTAATTCTATATAAATAGATTATTATATATTTTCAAAACATTTCCTATCTGTAGTATGATTAACTACATATTAAAGCAGTAAGGAAATTGATGTTTGTATCGACACTTTAATAAATGAGTTATCAGGCTTGTTAACTTGCATTGATATCAGACTCCTTACTTTAGTTAGATTGTATTAACTAATGGGTAGCTAGTCATGCCACTAAAGAGGCATGACTCTACTGGCCTTTGGCCACGTAGAGTCATGACTCTATGGGGGTCATGACTCTCTACCTATATATTAAAGGGAGCAGGTAACTGGCGAAGGTCATAAATCAATGACATCAGAGGATCTAGCGATATGCAAGTATTATAATACTATTATTTCCAATATATTATATAGAAATCTAACTTGCAGTGACATACAAAATTCAAGTTACATTCAACATAGAGATCAAAATCTCAACGAATTGCAAAAGGAAGATACTGAATCAGAATTAGTAAGAGATCATCATCATTGGAAGACATACTCTACGCTTCTATAGTACAAGTAAGAGTTCCATTTCATTGTAGTTTTTTGTCTATCAGAGATCCTAAAATTTAACAAGAGTGAGGACACTAACAATGAGTACAATGATAGTGAGGATTCAAAGGATGGGTAGTCATTTCTAGGGCTAGCACAAACACCACAACAAATGACTGCTATGGCTAGAGATTCTAGAGACCTTCCCTCTCCCATAGTTTTTACTAGAAGTACTCGGAGGGGGAAGAGGAAGATGTACACTAGTTTAACATTGTACTTGACATTTGTGTTTATTATCTTTTTACAAAGACAATTTTGTATTTGTAGTTTGCTTCAAAGTTCAGAGTCTCTATCTACATCGACATTCCCACATAAGGATGCAATTTTGTTACTTATTGCATAAATATAGATATCTAAATCAGCTTGCTCGGTTTGTCTACTCTTTACTAACTCATTACATGTATCTATTTGTTGAATTTTGTCAAAAAAATTGCACTTTTAGTTCAATTTAAGTATTTTCAAAATTCTCAATATTTTCTCAAGAAATTGCCAGCTTCTCTCCAATATTTGTCAAGAATTTTATTTTTTGCCTCACCGATAAGTGGCAAAGAGCTAGAATTTGTACTATGGTTCAAACAATTAAGTATAAGGGTATATATGCTTACAATTCCACCTATCACCACAAACTCACTATTTTTACAATCACTCTTTAAGGCTTCACCAATCTCCTAGATGACTATTCACCTTCCAAGCAATTCACGCAAGCCCTCCATAGGACCTATCAACTCCAACTTTACAAAGGCATCCCATAAGCATGACTCAATCAACTCAATCAACTTAGAAAAACTATCGATCAACTCAGTCAACTTAGAAAAACTATCTCTTAGGTTACAAGCTTCATTACCAATGCCTACAAAGAGAAATTGCAAGATAGGCCTAAAACAAACCTAAAATAGTTAGGCTTCCATTTTGAATTTTTGGACCTTAATTCAAAATTCTTCCAAAATACCTCCAAACCAAAATGGACTTTCAGACTCCCATTTCAAAGTACTTCAAGATTACAAAGTTTAGGTTTTCAACTCTTTTCTAAGTTGCTTACCCGCAAAACCCTAAGTTTAAGGGTTTTTGTCCTACTAATTAGGGCATACCCAATGTCAAATCTCCATTCCCATAGAACATTTCATATGCATCCTAATGTTCATCTTCACTAAATCAATGCCCTTCCTACTTCCAAAAAAATTCACTAGTAATGTTATCTAGGTTATTCACATCAAATTGCCTAATCTCAACAAATTGAATTGGACTTGGAGACGGTGAGTTGCATAACTGTTGAGTGTAGAATCCTATAATACATTGGGCCACCTCCCTCACTAGACAAGATCTTAAAAACAACAACTATTAATAATTGTTCTCAATCCATGCAAAATGCAATACAAAACATCCTTGTACAATTCCCATTAAAAATCAAGCAAATATAACCAATGTCCAAAACAAACAATGACTTAAAGGTTGCAATAGAGAATGAGAGAAATCCTCATGCACTTATCTCTCTAGACATGTAGAGTGGCTAGTTCCCTGCCAACCTCGCCCCCAATTCAAGTAGTAGGGGTATGCACTTCTCTCCCTAGCCGATCAATAGATATCTATCTCCAACCCCAATGACCCTTTACTCTATAGGGTTGTACGTGGGGAGAACTCATTAGGCGAAGATTGGATGTTTGTACCAAATAAGCAAGAGGATGTAAATGCTCAATTGGCCACAATGCTCGAAATGCTCAAAAGTGAAATGCTAAAATGCTCAAAAGTGAAATTTAGCTCAAATTATGCTTGACACTTTTTTTTATATCTTTATGTTGCTGTGTTGGTCACAATTGAGACCAACACAAAATAGAGAGCATTGGTCGCAATTACAACCAACACGGGCATGCTATGAAAAAAAAACAAAAGTTTCCTTTATAATGACGACCAACCAAGCAATTTATATTTTTGGTTGAAATTTAAGGTTAAAATTTAGGATTAAATGTACTAGTGTGGGTAAGGTTGCATAATCTTCCCCTTCGCTTATGGCTGGATTTAGTCCTGGAGGTCATGGGGAAGGCCCTAGGGGATTTTTTGCTAGTTGACTCCGTGTCTTCCAATGTGTTTTGGATGACATATGCTTGCATTCTTGTGGAGATAGATGTCTCTAAGGGGATTCCAAAAATGATTAAATTGGCCACTCCTAGAGGCTCTTGGATTCAACTTCTTGATTATGAGGGCATTCCTTTTAGATGTTGAAAATGCCAAAAGATCGACCACCTCACAACACGATATTCCTTTGGAAAGGTTAGATCAAAAAAGACTCCTTCTTGGTGGAAAGGGGTTTTGGATGATCACTACACTATTTAGAAAGCTCCCTCTATTGGGGGTGGGTTGGTTGATTCTTCTCAAGATTCTTTGGAGGCAGATTTTGTTACTGCTCCGCATGATTCCCCTATGGTGGTGGCCAATACTGTTGTCCCTCCTTCGAATGCTACTATTGCTGATTTGGCTGATGATCCTCATGTGGCTCTGGCTCTAGGAGGAGTTTTTGCCCCTCTTTCATGTGGTGTTGGTACTTCTTCCCTGGCTAGTAGGGATTTGGGGGATGCTTGTGGGTTGGATGACTTTGCTTGGTAGAAGGCTGCTGGGATGGTGGAGGAGGGATGGAAAAAAGTAAAAGGAAAAAAAGCTCAAGCCCTCTTTTCCATCATTTGATATGTCTTTACATTCAAAAGATAGAATCTATTAGTAAATCTTGAGGGTCAGATTTCTTTTCCAGCTGCTTGCCTAGTCTTTTTTGAGGTTGTTCCTTTTTATTTTGGTTTTCCTAGTCTCTTTGGCCTGTTGTTTTGTAGTATGTCATGGTTCGGTTTTGTATCCATTGGGTTTCAGGATCCCATTTAAAATTTGTTTAGGTGGTAGTAGAGCACTGTGTTATCTGTGAGGCCACTCTGGTCACCTTGTTTTGTCAGGCGACTTGTTTCATCTAAGGTTTGTTGTTTTTAAGTTTGGGCTTCTTTGAAAATCACAAGATCTGTAAAAGGTTTCAGGCACCCTTCAAAACCTTTTTTCCTTAATAAAAAACAATGGGCAATTCTCTAGCAATGAACATAGATTGTAGTAGCAACAAGAAGGATCATCCAAGCATAAGAAAGAGAACATCGAATCTTAGTGGTAAAAATAATCACTACCCCCTATTCACATGGAACCTAGAGGTTTGCCTCACCATGTTGAGGAGATAAACACTAGACACCACTTAAATAAAACAAGCCAAAAAATAAAGGCTAATGTAAAGGTAAATATTTAAAGGTTATAAAAAAGGTATGATCAAGACACACTACTAGAGGCACCAGACACTTGTAGGAATACTTAGGATACATATAGGGAAGTGTCATTAGATATATCTACCCCTTAGATTACTAGGGCAATCTCTCTGGACTCCAAACCTCAAGTGTGATCATATGCAAGATTAGTATTCCTTTTGTGAAGACAAGGAAACCAATCATGGTAGAACCTTACACCCTTTGGATGGACAAGTATTGTCTCCCACTGTCATCTGTAGCTTTTGCTAGCACTCAAGACATGAGTGAGAAACTATAATTGCCTTGCTAATAATTAATCTAGAAATTTTTATTAAGTTATCACTTTATTTACTTACTTACAATGAATTGTCATGGTCAACAACTTATGGGGTCTCAATCTTCATTGTAAGTCACTATGTCTTATGCATCTAGATAACCTACTCTTAGCTCACATCTCAAATAATCATAATATTGATAAAAAAATTCTCAAATTGATTCCTTCTCCCTTACCATAGTACATTTCCATGAGCACACTTTGAAATTATGTTAACTCTTTATTTTATATTAAAAAAACTCCACTTCCTTAGGCAAGAGCCTACAACACAACGGTAAATTGTGAGCCTCTTAATTGGGAGGTCTTGGGTTCAAATCTATTCAAGCTTAACTAACAATTAAAATAATTAATCACAACAAATAATAATAATTAACCTTGGCTTCAACTTCTTACTGATCCAAAAAAAAACAAAAAAAAACCCACTTCCTTATTAAGTGGCGTTTTCATTGTTTATATAAAGACATGGAAATTATAGTTGGGGGCATCCCCACTCATAATTTTTTGGCTTTATTTATTAATTTTTTCCCCACTTCTTTAATTTTAATTTATGTTTGGATTTTAATTAAGTATGATTTAGATAGATTTGAAATGTTTTATAATTAATTATTATTATATATTAACCGACTGTAGATTCAAACCCAAGACCTCCCACATGAGAGACTCACAAGTTACTATTGTGTTGTAGGCTTTTGCCTGATTTACAATGATAGTTAATTTTTAGTTAGTTTTATGTATTAAATTTAGATTATTTAGTGAAAAATCTAATTTATGAATTTATTTTTTATAAAATTTATTTAATATATTGATTAATTAATGCTTTTTTTTTGATAAGAAAGAGGCCAATGCCATTGATTTAAATAGTAAATAGTTAAAACTCAACTTGAGAGACATTGAGAGGACGGAGTTGGGTAGAAGTCCTCTAGTTTTGTCTATCATTTGAAAGATAGAAAGAAGAGTTTTAATATGTGAATAGGATTTTTCTTCCTGCATTCTATTGCCCATTCAAAATCTCTTCATCTAGTTTAGTCCTAAAATAACACAACTAAACCACCAAACAACTCTTGGTCTACTTGTTAGTCTGTTAGTTCATAATATAATAAAACTACAAATCTAGATTTATCCATTTTTAAATCTTTAGCTTAAAAGGAGATAAGAGGACTAAGAACTATCATTAACGAAACAAAGAAGAGGCATATAAAATATAGATGAACATAAGAAGCATTTGTTTATTTAAAATTTGAATTCAAAGTACATAACCCAGATAAAAGTCAATTGGTAAGCATAAGAGAAGGGGATTGAGGTTCTTCCTCCTTTGAGATCCCTTCAATCTTCTACTGCTGGGGTATTCAAACATCATTGCCAAAATAAATTTCCTTTTTTAGCAAGATCTTACTTGTATTAGTACCATATTCGTTAGCATATTTATCCCTTTAATGATGTCCTATCTTCATTAAAATATAAATATTATCTACCTTAGCTTATTGAATGATCAATTCACTAATTTTCTAACTCGTCTGCTCTCTTATTCCATTCACGATATATATGGTTGATTAAAAGTTTGTCAAAATAATCACAAAGCACCAAGGCTTTGGATAATTGGGCATCTAATCTCTAGTTAGTGAGGGAGCCTTTCTTGAGGGCATTGATTATTTTGGATGAGTCACCTTCTATTTCTAGTTTCTTAAGACCTAATTCCTTACAAAGATCCAAACCCTTTAATGAAGAAGAAATTCCTACCCAATTTTTGGTAGCTTCCTCAATTTCTCTAACTATACATGCAATCTCCATCCCTTCATCATTATGAATGCTGCATCCTATAACAGGCTTACTAGGATCTCCCCTAGATGCTCTGTCAAAATTGAGCTTATACTATCCTCTCTTAGGAGCCTTAAAAATACATTCTTGCCTACTTATGAAGGTCCCCCTTTTCTAGGAAGAAGGGATTTTCAATCCGATCAACCTACCACACATCTTCTCATCCCAATTAGACATGTTTTCCCCTTTGGGATTATTGATGACAATCAATTGTTTGTTAATTCAATGATTGAGGCTTCAAGTTAATTGATAAGATGATCAACCTCTATCTTATTGTCTTGAAATATTCTTCAATTTCTTTCCTTCCATAGTTCTCAAAGAGATAAGGAAGGAGAGGAGATCCAAAGGTTATTGTAAATGCTATTCGATTTCAGCAAGGGCCAAGCTAATAGAAAATTTATAATGGAGTTAGGGAAGGCCAAACTCCACCCTAACTTAGAACACAAACACTGCTAGCAATGGTTTGAGAATGAACAATTAAGAAAAAGGCGATTTGCTAATTCCTCTTTTGATTCACAAAGGGTGCATCTACTAGGACCTTGATAGCCCATTCTCCTAAACCTATCTACTATCAGGGCTCTATTGTGGAGAACATTCTAGGTGAACACTCCTGCCTTGGGGAGACAAAATTTATCCCAACAAATATTAGTAGGAAGAAAACTCTTAGAGAACCCTAGAGAGGATTCTATAAGCTTATAACCCATCCTAGAACTATAAACACCGCTCTTACATCCATCCCAAATAAGGGAATCTTTACCTCCCCAAATTTTTTTTCTTCTAAGGATAGCATATTCTTTAGAAAATCCTTTTCACTTAAAGGAATCCTCCTCATCCAAGCTTGTCCAATTCCACTTAAGACTTCTTTGTTCAAAAACCACAGAATCCTTAACTTTATAATCCCACTTGGATTCTAAATGACCCATTGACTGGAAGAGAGAAGGAATTTTGTCTAAGGATTTGTAACCACCCCAAGGGCCATGCCAAAAAAGAGCATCCTCTCTCTTCCCTAAATCCCAAGTTAACTTATTGTAAATGACAATTCTACATTTAAGCGAGAAATTCTAAAATCTTGAGCATTTAGGAGGATTGGCTTCTCTAAATAGATTAGATGGAACCAGAGAGATAAGGTATCTGTGACAGAGGATCTTGACCCATTTTAGGCTTTGGAACTTTTGAATTCTCTATGCTACCCTGACTCCTGAAGCCTTCCCTTGTAATTTTATATTCTTTATACCAACCCCACCTTACTCTTTTGGTTTACAAACTTGATCCCAAGATACGAGGGGGAACGTTTTCTTCTCATTCGACCCTTGCCAAAAATATTTTCTAAGAAGCCTATTAATTTCATTTAGTTTACTACCTGGTAGGTCTAGACATGAAAGTTGATATATAGATAGGCTTGATAAGACCGATTGAACTAAAGTAATGTTGGGATTCACCAAAAACATAAATAACAATTACAATCAAATATAAAAAATATTAGAAAATAATAAATCACACATAAGAGAACACAAGATACAAAGATTTAACGTGGTTCACCCAATCCCTGGGCTACATCCACCAACAATGAGTCCAATATTCTTGTTATCCAGTGATTACAATTTGATTACAATTTGTAATCCCTTATAGCACAATACTGCCTCAAGAAGCTCGAATCTCATCATACATTACAAAATCCCTAGCCCTAAGCCATTTTATAGAAGATTTTTACCGCTTACACAAATAGGGCTAGAACAAGTCATTCAATAAAAAATAATAGCCGATGTCTTTTACATTAGTAAATTTATTTTTGGCTTTAGAGCCACTACCCCCCCAAACCCCCATGGGGCACTGCCCCATGACCCCATCTTGGGGGTGCTACCCCCAAACCCCCATAGTAAAATCTGGGGGTAATCCTGTTGAATGAACTAGGGAAAATTAACCTATGAGTCTAATTAGGCTCCAAATCACAAGTAACTCTTCTTGCAAATGAGATCCATTTTGCCTTTCCATCCTTCCACTCTTTTTTGAAGCTTCTTTAGAATAGGATCCCATAATTTGGTTGATCAGTTATCAGAGTTTAAAGGTATCCTAAAGTATTTATAAGGAAGGGGGATCCCTTGTTGAAGTAAAAAATGTCACAAATATGATCTTCCACAATTGGTTGGGTACTAAAGAAAAAGATGTCCAATTTATCTTTTTTGATCTCTTGGCTAAAGGTCAAAGAGTATTGTGTTAAGATTCTATTTAGAGTAGTTGCCTCCTCAATCATGCTCTAACCATAAAGCATGACATCACTTACAAAATGTTGATTTGTAGTCAGTTCTAAATCACTAGTAATAGAAATGCCTCTTATTTGGTCTAACGATCTAACATTCAAAAAATATCTGCTAAGCATCGACCATAAGGATAAACAAAAAGGGTGAGATTGGACCCCCTTGCCTTGAACATCTTGAAATACTAAAGAATCCCTCTACAAAACTATTAATTAGGATAGATAATTTTGGTGTCGAGATGCATTCAAAGATCAAGCTTATCCATTGCTTGGAGAAACTATAAGATTCCAAACATTTATATAGGAATATCTAGTCTACTCTATCATATTCCTTTTTAATGTCAAATTTGATCAACATCCTTGGTTTTTTGTTGACTTGGACATAGTGTATCACTTCTTGTGCTACAATAAACCTTCATAAATCCATTGACTAGGGACAAAACTAGTCCAATCCTCACTCATAAGGTTAGGTAAGAGAAACTTAAGTCGGTTAGCCAAAGTCTTGGTAAGAAATTCCTAAAGAGTATTACAAAGTGATATAGGTTGAAAGTCATCAAAAGACTTTGGTTTCTCTTTTTAGGGATGAGAGAAATAAAGGTATTGTTTACTTCTCTCAAAAGTTTACCTAGGTTCCTAAATCCTTCTAGAGCACTTGTTATGTCATCACCTAAAACATCCCAACATTTATGCCTGATGGCTTCCCATGCGATTTATCTTGGTTCATAATATTTAGAGCTGTATCAATTTATTTCTTAGTGAACTTTTGCATTAGTTTTTTGTTTTTCTGCTCAGAATTAAGTTTGGGAATAGAGGCTAAAATATCCTTCTAGGCCCTAAGGTTGGAGCATTCTGTATTGTTATAGATGTGATAAAATATGAGATAGATGTCAAGTTAGTATCTTCTAAAGAAACCTTAATTTGACCTTCAATATTTTTTATGGATGTTACATGGTTAATTATTCTCATTTGTTTGGTACTATTGTATTCTTGTCCCCTACCTCTAACCAGGTTTCTATAGACTTCTACCTCCAGAAGAGTTCCTCCTTAGCTAGGACACCTTTATACTATTGCATGATCTTCTTCTCTTCAAGGATCTAGGGGTAAATCCATCCCATGTTCCAAAAATTCTTTGTTGAGAGATTCCAATTTATCCTCTAAGGAGAGTTTTCCTCAAAGATATTCCCATAGGAACTTGAGTTTCATTCATTCTTTTTTTGTTTAATAATCCTCAACTTACTAACCACCTGAAAACTTTGGAGCCAGATACTTTGGTTTCATTCCACCATTTCTTAATCAAATTGAGGTAGCTATCATCCTTAACCACATTTGTTCAAACTTAAAAGGGTAGTTACTTGGTCTTTCATCCTCAATAATTTGAAGCTTAACAGGGAAGTGGTTTGATCCCAAAATTGGTTTAACTTCATATACAAATGAAATAGGGAAGGCACAAAAATCCCCATGAATAAAGAACCTATTGATATTTTCATAAATATTGCTAAAACCCTTCCTCCTATTATTCTAGGTGAATGAATTCGAGGAACATTTAGTTTCCAACAAACCAACCCTTTGGACCTAGTACACAAAATCTTTGGATGCTGAGGAGCAATAGATGCTACCACCTCACTTCTTTGAAGGTCTAAGAATAGAATTAAAATAGAAATCTTTGACTCCCCTAGACTCATCCTATCTTCTATTTCCTTCCACACCCTTACTTTATCTTGGGATGCTCCATCTTTGGATCTAAGCTCCTGAAGAGATTTACAATCATGCTTCTCTAAGGATTTGTTAAAATCTTGGTTGGCTCGGCTTGGCTGGTTGAAGGAAATTCCTAGAGAATCTTGCTCCCTATTTGACACTATATCTTGATCTAAGAAAACCATCCCATTATCTAGGCTCAAGGGGGAATTATCCACATGATCCTCATCATTTTTAAGGATCAAATTGAGAAGAATTGATTTTTGTCTTCTAAGTTCTCTTCATCAGATATTTAATCTAAAAATTGATTCATGAGATCATCAACCACCATATTATTTAGGGCTTCTACTAAAATATCATCCTCTCTTTCAACTAGACTTGGGGTCTCCATGGTCTCCTCTTGTGGAGGAATGTTGACGTCTTTATGATCACCTATGTTAATATTGGGTGTACCCTATTCATAGTCAAAACCATGGATGATTTGATCCTTTACTGGGGAGATTTGCATTGAAGCTATATCAAAATTAAAAGAGGAGGATTCTTCTTCCATTAGGTTCTATCCTAACAATATTAGAGACAAAAGGGGGAATCCCTAATCTCACCTTCTTACAACACTTCACCCATGTTAAAATATAAACCTCCTCCATTCTCATTAAGCATGACCTGAATAATCGAGGCATGGGTAGCATCAACTGAGTAGTTTGGAGTTGGAGTGGGAAGATTGAAAAGAAATAGGTCTTCCTGAAAGGGACCCTCAACAAATCTAGGTTTGATAGTAATGGTTTTACCATTGATGTTAAATCCAACGGCTTAGGTTTTAATATGTTAACATTCATATTAACAATAATAATTGGATTGGAGAACTTTAAATCGATTTCTACAAATCCTGAAAAGATCCTAGAGAATCACCTATAATTTTAAGTGTTTCCCTAACAATTAGCTCTATTGGGAGATTTGGTAAAATTATTGCGCGATCTACTTTGAAATCTCTTGCATTCCTTGGATCAAAAAAGGGTTTCCAGTTCAAAACTCGAAAGGCAAAGCCATTAAAAACTAGGGCTTCCCCTTTAAGAACACTATTTTTTAAATCTAAACTGTCACAAGCAATGTAAACGAAATCATTTTCCATAATTGCTAAGTCTACGTGATTTCCTTCGAGCTTTTTAATCCATTCGACTATAGCATCTATATCCATACCTAAGCTAGTGCATTGAGTAAAAATTCCAAATTTTTGGCATTGGCACCAGATGTATTCCATCGAATGACCTATCAAATTTAGAATAAGGCAATCATCTACCTTGATCCTAGGTTTGTTATGTGGAGACTTTGCTAGATTTGAAGCTGGAGGATGCATTGCTATCAACTTCTTGGGGGTCTAATGTTCACTCTAGAGAATGGAGAAAGAATTTGAGTTAAGCTTGGTATTGCTTCTATCTCAATGCTTAGGGGGAACCTTCGTATAGGGTTTCAGATTCCTTCTACCACCTAATCTTGATCTTCTAGCATCATATTTGCATGATCAGCAAGATCAAACTACCATCCATTCTCCTTGATCATCTTCCACGATGGTTTGAGGGTCGAGGGACTAGAGGAAGGGTACTTCATATCACAACCTCCAAAAGATACGACATTTTCTAAGATATCTATTGAATTCTTCATGAGGATTGAATGCTCCTGAGTTCACATATTTTTCTCTTAGTACAGAGGCCATCACATATTTTTTTTTCCAAAATACACTTGCTATTCAAATGCAATCTTATTAAAGTGTATGGGCAAGAATTTAGATTATATACAACATAAATTAAAACTTAGAATAACTAGCATAGACTATTTGTTAAATTAAAAGAGAATAAATGTTGGTGTAATAAAATAGGAGTAAATTGTCATAGAATGAAAGTCTTATGCACACTTTCGTAGAATGAATGGAAAGGATGTCCTACACACCACTAAATGTTGAATTTTCTCCTGCATCTGCTGTTTTTGATTCGCCTTCAAGGCTTGAATTTTTTTTATTTTCCCCTAACAAATTCACCTAATTAGAATCTGAAAAAGATAATTTTTTGTTTAGAATCATGTTGGAGTTTGTTGCCAAATTTCGTTGTTGTTTCTAATCTCAAAAAATTATTTGTAGTCACACTACTTACTTAATTCTCTCATACTTATTTCTAGATGTCAAGGATGTACAGGTAAAACTCTAGCTTGAGAAGAACAATCTTAAGCCCAGACACACATTATTTTTTGCTTCATATTTTTTTATTTTTAGTCTTATTTTCTTATTCAAAACATTTTATGTTCTTGCGATTTGCTGAATTTCTTAATTCACTACTCCAATAATTTAATGAATTTTTTAATCCAGAAGTCATAGGGATGACAAATCTTTAGAGACAAAATTGCTGCATCATCTAGTTTTATTATTAGGACATTCCTATTCATATTTTGATTACTGAAACATGAATATGATGTGAAATTGTTGCCATGAAACCACTATTTATCTCTTTTGGCAGATGCCACACATCTAATGCGTGCCCTATGAATTTGTTTGCCTTTCTATTTTGCACAATGCCATTTTTTTCCACTGTATCAAATTTTCTCATAGATTAATTTGTGTTATATAATTAATATGAATATTTTTATTTAATTGATTATATTTCAATTTAGTTTAAAATATAATTAATTTATGATTTTAATTATAGATAATTAAACTTTAGTTTAGACTTAATTTGGATTGTTCTTAAACACTAAATTATTATGTCAAGAGACATTCTATACAATCACAACACAAATACCTAGCATAGGAATATGCCAAAATAGATTCTTCGTTAATAAAAAAGAAATGGGAGCAGTTACACACTAATTTAATTAAAAATGATTTTATAAATGCATTTTATTTTGCCATGGCCATGTGGCACCTTATAAAATAATAAAACAAAAATTTATTCTCGAAATAATAGGATGCCAAATGGAGGCTGAAATAATAGGCCCAAAAAAATAGGGCCCGAAAAAGTAGGAGCCGAAAAAATAGGGCCCGAAAAAATAGGGATGAAACAATTTCAATATGATTTATTGTTTTGTTAAATATAATTTTGCATGTAAATTCATGCTTATTTTTTGTGGGGAGTGGGGGAATTTGAAATAAATTCGTGGAATGTGAAGAGACATCTATTGGGGGAGATGAGGAGTTTCTCACAAGCTATAAAACAAAGGCTCCTCATTTCATTTTCATTTTATGTTTTTGCAGGAAGCAAGAGGTGGAGATTATTGAAGGATTAGATTGAAGTTTTTGAACAGGAGTCAATTGAAGTTTTGGACTAATTTTTTGGCCGGTGAGATTTCTATTTTTTATTTACATTTAGATGTAGATGTAGATTCAGATTCAAAATTAGTTATAATATTCTACTTTGATTTAGATTTCAATTTCAATTAGTTCCATTTAGATTTAAAATTATATTCAAAATTGTTTACGCTTGCATTTAATAGTTTAGTCTTGCACGTTTGATTTGGATATAGACTTGCATTCAAAATATTTTGAGTTATATATTTTATAATACTTTTCATTTGCATATTTTAAAAGTGCATGTTTCAAATTAGTTTTAGATTTGCATGTTTCATATTAGTTTTAGATTTGTATATTTCAAAATAGTTTTAGTTTGCATGTTTTAGATTTGAATGTTTCATAATAGTTTTACATTTGCATGTTTCAAAGTATTTATATTTTCATGTTTCAAAGTATTTATATTTTACATAATCCTAACTCTAACTCTAATTAATAGTGGCATGTTGTGATGGTTAAGTTGTTGTGTTGTTATCCTTGCCATCAAGGTTCAAATTTCATGGGGATGAGGTCCCCCGTTTGTGGCCTCACTAGTTCATAGCTCTAGGTCAAAGCGTTTACCCCTCTTTAAAAAAAAACTCTAACTCTAATTCTAACTCTAACCCTAACCCTAACCTTGAGTCCAACTCTAACTCTAATTCTACCCCTAACCCTAACCTTAACCCTTTATAACCTTAACTCTATGTCTAATTCTAACCCTAAGCCTTACTATAACACTAATCCTAATTGTTATTCTAACTATAACGCTAATTCTAACCCTAAACCTAACCCTAATTTTAACCTATATTCTAACTATAAAATTATTAATTAATTTTTAATTAGAGTTGTATGAAGTTACTATAAAATTATGCTTCAAAATATTTTTTAAAATTTAATATAAGGAGTTTAATTTAGATTAAAAAATATATTTTATTTTTGGGATACTATAAAGTAAAATGTTATAGTCATACATAGATATATGGTTAGGGACAAAGTTACCATTACAATTAATGTTAACCTTAGGGATAGAATTAGGGTTAGGGTTTGAGCTATGGTTAATGTTAGGGATAGAGTTATGGTTATGGTTATTGTTAGAGTTATGGTAAAGGTTCAAATTAGAGTTATGTTTATGGTTAAGGTTAGGGTTAGAGTTATGGTCATGGTTAAGGTTAGGGTTAGGGTTATAGTAAGGCCAAGGTTAGGGATAGGGTTAATGTTTGAGTCAAGGCTAAGGTTAGAGTTAGGGTTAGGGTTTGAGTCAGGATTAAAATTAAGGTTAGGGTTAGGGTTAGAGTCCAATTATGGTAGAGTTAGATCTAGGGTTAGAGTTATGCTCATGGTTAAGGTTAGGGTTATAGTTATGCTTATAGTTGGGGTGGTTAGAGTCTAATTATGGTAGAGTTAGAATTAGGGTTAGAGTTAGGGGTAGGATATGTTTATGGTTAAGATTACGGTTAGAGTAATGCTCATGGTTAAAATTAGGGTTAGAGTTATTGTTATGGTTATGGTTAGGGTTATAGTGGGGATAGGGTTAGGGTTAGGGTTAGGGTTTGAGTCAAATATTTTTAAAATTTAATATAAGGAGTTTAATTTAAATTAAAAAATATATTTTATTTTTGGGACATTGTAATGTAAAATGTTATAGTCATACGCAGATATATGGTTAGGGACAAAGTTACCATTACAATTATTGTTAACCTTAGGGATAGAATTAGGGTTAGCGTTTGAGCTATGGTTAAGGTTAGGAATAGAGTTATGGTTATGGTTATTGTTAGAGTTATGGTTAAGGTTCAGATTAGAGTTATGTTTATGGTTAAGGTTAGAGTTAGAGTTATGGTCATGGTTAAGGTTAGGGTTAGAGTTATGGTTATGGTTATGATTAGGGTTAGGGTTAGGGTTATAGTAAGGCTAGGATTAGGGTTAGAGTTAGGTTTAGGGTTTGAGTCAAGGTTAAGGTTAGAGTTAGGGTTAGGGTTTGAGTCAAGATTAAAATTAAGGTTAGGGTTAGGGTTAGAGTCCAATTATGGTAGAGTTAGATCTAGGGTTAGAGTTATGCTCATGGTTAAGGTTAGGGTTAAAGTTATGCTTATGGTTAGGGTTAGGGTTAGTGTTAGGGTTAGAGTCCAATTATGGTAGAGTTAGAATTAGGGTTAGAGTTAGGCATAGAGTTATGTTTATGGTTAAGGTTAGGGTTAGAGTAATGATCATGGTTAAGGTTAGGGTTAGAGTAATGATCATGGTTAAGGTTAGGGTTAGAGTTATCATTATGGTTATGGTTAGGGTTATAGTGGAGATAGGGTTAGGGTTAGGGTTAGGGTTTGAGTTAGGGTTAAAGTTAGAGTTACAATTAGGGTTAAGGTTTGAGATAGGATTAAAGTTAAGATTAGGGTTTTGGTTAGAGTCCAATTATGGCAGAGTTAGATTTAGGGTTAGAGTTAGGGGTAGAGTTATGTTTATGGTTAAGGTTAGTGTTAGGGTTAGGGTTAAGGTTAGAGTTAGAGTTAAGGTCAAGGTTAAGGTTAGAATTAGGGTTAGGGATATTGTAAAGGTTAGGGTTAGGGTTAGAGTTCGAGTTAGGATTAAAATTAAGGTGAGGGATAGGGTTTGAATTAGAGTTAGGATTAGATTTAGGGCTATTGTTAGGGTTAAGGTTACAATTAGAGCTAGAGTTAGGGTGAGGGCTAGACTTAGGGTTAGGGTTAGAGTTAGGGCTAGGTTTAGAATTAGAGTTAGAGTTAAGACTAGGTTCAGGGTTAGAACTAGGGTTACAAATATAGTTAGGATCAAAGTTAGAGTTAGGGTTAGGGTAAGGGTAAGAATTAGGGTGAGGGTTAGAATTAGGGTTACAAATATAGTTAGGGTTAGGGTTAGGGTTAGAAAAAAACTTAGGGTTAGAGTTAGAGTTAGGGTTAGGGTTATATTTAGGGTTAGAAATAAGGTTAGGGTTAGAATTAGGGTTAGAGTTAGGGTTACAGTTAGTGTAAGGGTTATGGTTTGCATTAGGGTTAGGGTTACAACTAGAGTTAGAGTAAAAATTAGAGGTAGTGATATTATTAGTGTTAGTATAAGAGTTAGAGTTAAAGTCAGGGTTAGAATTGGGGACATGATTAGGTTTAGGGTTAGGGTTAGAATTAGAGTTAGAGTTAGGGTTCTAGTTAGAGTTAAAGTTAGAGATAGAGTTGGGGTTAGGGTTAGATTTAGGGTTAGGGTTAGAGTTAGGGTTGGGATTAGGATTAAATTAGGATTAGGATTAGAGTTAGAGTTATATATAGTGTTAAGGTTAGGATTAGGGGTAGGAATAGAGTTAAAGTTAGGATTAGGGCTAATGTTAGGGTTAGGGGTACAATTAGAGTTAGAGCTAGAGGTATAGTTAGGGTTAGAATTAGGGATAGGGTTAGAATTAGAGATAAAATTAGAGTTAGAGTTAGAGTTAGGGTAAGAGATAGAGATAGATTTAGGGTTAGAATCAGGGTTAGGATTAGAATTAGCATTAGAGTTAGACTTAGAGTTAGGGTTAGAATTAGTGTTAGGGTTAGGGTTAGGGTGAGAATTAGAGTTATTGTTAGGGTTAGAGTTAGGATTAGAGTTACAGTTAGAGTTAAAATTAGGTTAAGGTTAGGGCTAGAATTGGGATTAGGTTCAGAATTAGGATTAGAGTTAGGGATATATAGGTTAGGGTTAGGGGTAGAATTAGAGCTACAATTAGAATTAGAGTTAGGATTAGGGTTAGGGTTAGAATTAGGATTACAGATATAATTAAGATTAGAGATTGAGTTAGAGTTAGGGTTAGGGTAAGGGTAAGAAATAGTGTTAGGGCTAGAATTAAAATTACAAATAAAGATAGGGTTAGAATTAGGGTTAGGGTTAGGGTTAGATTTAGAGTTAGGGTTTGAGCTAGAGTTAGAGTTAGAGTTAGAATTAGAGTTAGAAGAAGGGTTAGAGATAGAATTAGGGTCAAAATTAAGGTTAGGGTTAGCACAAGGGTTATAGTTAGAGATAGGGTTGGCATTAGGGTTAGGGTTATAGTTAGTGTTAGTGTTAGTGTTACTGTTAGGAATAGTGTTAGTGTTAGAATTAGGGTTAGAATTGAAGCTAGTGTTAGGGTTAGGGTTAGCCCGTTGGGGTTAGAATTAGAGTTAGAGTCAGGGATCAAGTTAGAGTTATAATTAAAGTTGGAGATAGAGTTGGAGTTAGGGTTAGATTTAGGGTTAGAGTTAGGATTAGATTTAGGGTTAGAATTAGGGTTGGGGTTAGGATTAGAATTAGTGCTAGGGTTAGAGTTAGAGTTACATATAGTGTTAGGGTTAAGATTAGCATTATATATAGTGTTAGGGTTAGGTTGAGGGGTAGGCTTAGGGTTAGGGTTAGGGTTAGTGTTAGGGTTAGGGTTATAATTAGAGTTAGAGTTATAGTTATAGTTAGGGTTAGAGTTAGAGTTAGTGTTAGGGTTAGAATAAGGGGTAGGGTAAGGGTCAGAGATAGAGTTGGAGTTAGAGTTAGGGTTAGAGTTAGAATATGGGTTAAAATTAGGGTTAGGTTTAGGGTTAGAATTATCATTATAGTTAGAATACAATTAGGATTAGGGTTAAAGTAAGGCGTAGGGTTAGGGTTAGAATCAGATATAGAGTTAAGGTTATAAAGGGTTAAGCTTAGGGTTAGGGGTAGAATTAGAGTTAGAGTTAGAGTTAGAGTCAGGGTTAGGGTTAGGGTTAGGGTTAGCGTTAGGGTTAGAGTTAGAGTTAGAGTTAGAATTAGAGTTAGAGTTAGGATTTGTGTTATTATTGCGATTAAGGTTATTTCTAGGTTATTAATCATATTATAGCTAATGTTAGAGCTATTATTACAATTTGCCTTAGCGTTAGGGTAATTGTCAAGTTAAATTTTTATGTGGGTTAGTTCTATTATAGTGCCCATGATTAGTGCTATTGTGATACATGTTATTAACCTTTTTAATAATGTAATCCCTCCCTCTCCCATCCCCTCTCTCTCTCTCTCTCTCTCTCTCTCTCTCTCTCTCTCTCTCTCTCTCTCTCTCTCTCTCTCTCTCTCTCTCTCCCTCTCCCTCCCTCCCTCCCTCCCTCCCTTCCTCTCCCTCCCTCTCTTTCTCTTCCTACTCTCTAACTACACCTAGTAATATCTCCCCCTATCTAAATACACCCTCTAATCTCTCTTTGTCTCTAGTCTCTAGATACACCCCCTAATCCATCTCTTTAATCTCTAGATACACCCCCTTATCTCTCTCATCTTGCTCTTTAGATACACCTCCTAATCTCTCTCTCCCTCTATGCTGTCTAGATACACCCTTAATCTCTCTCTCTCTCTCTCTCTCTCTCTCTCTCTCTCTCTCTCTCTCTCTCTCTCTCTCCCTCTCTCTAGGTACACCTCCTAATCTCTCTCTCTCCCTACTCTTTAGATACACCTCCTAATCTCTCTCTCTCTCTCTCTCTCGATACACCCCCTAATGTATCTCTCTCTCTCTCTATGTCTTTGTATCTCTCTCTCTCTCTCTCTCTCTCTTGATACACCCCCTAATGTATCTCTCTCTCTCTAGATACATCCCCTAATCTATCTGTCTCTAGTTAAACCCCTTAATCTCTCTCTCTCTAGATACACCATCATATGACTATCTCTTTCCTTCTCTCTCTCTCCATACATACATACATACATACATACATACATACATATATATTCCACTTATAAAAAATATAATATTATTTATAGTTTCTAATACATATAGGGTTAATAAGTGGTTAAATGTTACACTAAAATAAGGGACATGGTTAGGGAAGTATGAGATTTAGGTGTAGTGTTGGAGTATTTGGAGTAGAACTATGGTCAAATTTGGGATATATGTGATACAAATGACTCAAATAGTGGAAAACTTTTAATTCATGAAAGGAAAATTATAAGTCCCAACACAACTATTTAGATGATGTATAAAGTGTGAAATAATATATAAGAATCAATTTTATGGAAATTATTTCTCCATGATAATGTGAGAACATTATATATTGAATTATTAATAATGCTAATGCAATTTTTATTACAATGAATAAGAATTGTAATAAATAAATATACTTATCATTAAGGACATCTATTTAGACTTATGATTTTCTTTCTTAATTAACATATTTAGTAGCCACATCCATCAAAGAAATATTTTCTAGAATAATAAATTTATTTTTTCTTGTTCTCTTCTTCATGAAAGTTACATAGAATAATGGGGAAACAAAACTACCAATACAATTAATTAGAAGCAAAATTCTGAAACTAGAGACAAGAATGAACGATATACAAAAAATAAAAATCTTTGCAATGGTGTAAATACATGTCACATTCTTCAAAGATTAGGATTCTTTTGTGACCTTTGTTTGCACAATGATCATTAAAGACTTCTTTCATCATTGAGGGAAACCCATCCACTTTTGCAGATGTGTCACACATGAATTTTTATGCATCTTTCATATGCATTACTTCCATTTTCTCAACATAGTCAATTGGAAATATTGCGTTCTCCACAACTTTAATTATAGTTGTGCATGTCTCTTTAATTATTTGTAGGCATTTGCCAAACTCGGTCTCAAATAAATCATTTGAGGTCATTTAAGTAGTTAGGCTAATATCAAATAATGTTTGATTCTCTATTCGAGGCATCCATAACTCAAATAGTAACCTGCAAACTTATAAACAAACATCAACATATAGAAATTATCAGAATAAAAAAGCATTCATAATTAACACAAATTCTTTCAAATGAATAATTTCTAAAATAACATAAATAAAAATAAAAACTATTTCAAATGAAATAGTTAGATTGTAATGCTTGAAATATGGTGGCATTGTCTTCCACTTTTCAAACATTACAAACATAAATATTAATAAAAACTATTTCAAATGAAATAGTTAGATTGTAATGCTTGAAATATGGTGGCATTGTCTTCCACTTTTCAAACATTACAAACATAAATATTAATAAAAAAATCATATATACAATGAAAAATATTTAAATAAAACACAATTAATTTAATTAAATAATGATAAAATATAAACTAAGTATAAGATTTGTTTATTTTAAATTCATCATTAAATTTAAAAAAATACAAATTTTACTGATATGGTGACCTTGCCATCCACATTAATGACAAAATTTAATTATGAAACATAATAAATAAATAAATAAATAAATAAATAAATAAATAAATAAATAAATAAATAAATAAATAAATATATATATATATTGAAACATGCAATTATAAAACTATTATGAAATATACAATTTTAAAACATACAAACCAAAATCATTTTAAAATATGCAAATCTAAAACTAATATGAAACATGCAAATATTATTCTAAATTGAAACATGCACATTAAAAATGTGCAAATGAAATGTATTATCAAATATCTAAATCAAATATATTTTGATTCAACTTGAATTCTAAATCTAAATCAAACATGCAAGGCTACACTATATGAAACTTATTGAAATTAAAATCTAAATCAAAGGAGAATATTATAACTAATTTTGAATTAAATCTACATTTAAATCTAAATACATAACTAAATCTAAATCTAAATGCAAAACTAAATTAAAAATAGAAATCTCACAAGGAAAAAATTGCTCTAAAACTTTAATCTACTCTTGAAAAACTCTAATATGCTCCAATAATCTCCACCTCTTCCTTCCTGTAAAAACACAAAATGAAAATGAAATGTGGAGCATTTGTTTTATAACCTATGCGAGTCTCCTTATATCCCCCAATAGTGTCTTTTGACATTCCACAAATTTATTTCAAATTCCCTCACTCCCCACAAAAAATAAACATGAATGTGCATGTAAAAATAAATTTAACAAAAAGAAAATATTTTATATTAAAAAATTTAATGAAATTATTTTAGCCCTATTTTTTTGGGTTTTATTTTTCGGCCTTTTTTTTTGGGTCCTATTTTTTGGCCCCTTTTTTCAGGCCCTATTATTTTAGCATCCATTTGGCTTCATAATATTTTGGCTAGCTAGTATTTCGAATATATATATATATATATATATATATATATATATATATATATATAATTTAATAATGATAAAATATATACTAAATATATGATTCATGTACTTTAAATAAATCATCAACTTTAATAAAAGATAAATTGTATTGATATGGTGACATTGTCATCCACATAAATGATAAAATCATACTTTGAAACATGAAAATATAAATAATTTGAAAGATGCAAATGTAAAACTATTATGAAATATTCAAATTTAAAACATACAAACTAAAACTATTTTGAAATATGCAAATCTAAAACTAATATGAAACATGCAAATCTAAAACTAATTTGAAATATGCATTTTAAAAATATGCAAATGAAAAGTATTGTAAAATATATAACTCAAAAGATTTTGAATGCAAATCTAAATCTAAATCAAACATGCAAGACTAAACTATTAAATGCAAGCGTAAATAGTTTTGAATATAATTCTAAGAGTAAATGGAACTAATTGAATTTGGAATCTAAATCAAAACAGAATATTATAACTAATTTTGAATCTGAATCTACATCTACATCTAAATCTAAATAAAAAATAGAAATCTCACCAGCAAAAAAATTATTCCAAAACTTCAATTTACTCCTGTTCAGAAACTCTAATCTAATCCTCTAATAATCTCCACCTCTTCCTTCTTGCAAAAACATAAAATGAAAATGAAATGAGGAGCCTTTTTTTTTTATAGCTTGTGAGAGACTCCTCATCTCTCCCAATAGCCGTCTCTTCACATTCCAAGAATTTATTTCAAATTTCCACTTGTAGTGCCTACCCTAGTTTGCATTTTGCTATTGTGGCTGAACTCTTTTAGGATAATTTTATGTGGATGATTATTAGTGACATTAGTTTGAGATTATCAGATATTGTTTTAGATTCAATTGATATATGATGAGATTACTTGTACTTTATATTTCATGTATGTATGATGATTATTACAGTGTTTGCAGTTATTAATGATGATTAGTTAGATGATTTATTATCATATGTGTTTTCTTATGGATACTTACCCCATACTTGCATGTGTATGGTGTGCATGATTGTTTTCTTTCTGTATGGCATTTCTGATGTGGTTAAGGAAGGGAGTCGTAGTCACCTGCTAGTCGGGATCTACATGATGCACCACTTCCTGCCATTTCCTTGTTTAGCTTAGTATATATTGTGTTTGTACATGCGTGGATTTTATGCAGGTTGTAGGTACTAGGTATTGACTTCTCTGAATTGCTAAGATGAGCGTACCCTATCACATTATCTCAATGGTAAGAGAGGGGAGATAAAATTCTCAAGTCCAAATCCCAACCCTTTAAGCCATTTGTCCTAATTGAAAATTAGGACAAGTATCTGAGTTGGGTACCCTTCGAATACGTCGGATGATGTAATTCGTGATATTAATCCTTTTGGTTTGATTTTGTATGTGTTTTGCTATGATGGGTTTTTGTATTTTACTTTATGAGTCTTTAGTGTATTTTCTATTAATTAAGTCTAATTAAAAGATTTAATTAATGGTTTAATTTAATAAAAAATTATCATTATATTTTAATATTTTATTTTATTTAATTAATTAAAAAATTAATTAAATAAAAAAGAATTAAATTTGAAGATTAAAGTTATAAGTTTAAATTTTATACATGATAATATTTATTTAATTTAATAATAATATATTTAGAGTTTATTTTTAAATAAATACTAAATAATATTATCATTTAAGTTAATAAATATTTTATCAATTAAATTTTGAAAATAAATGTAAAAGTGGAAAAGATATTAAAAATATTAAAAGATTCTAGATCACATGATGCATACATGTGATTAAAATATATTAAGATAAAACAAGTGGATTTAATAAAGTGAGTGCATGAGATTTAAAATTAATAAATTAATTTTAAAAAGAGTCAAGTGAATATTAAATAAAGAAATTTAATTAAATAAATTAATGTGCATTATTTCAATATTTATTCACATAGGAGTATGCAAACTCTTGTGAGTTGTCATGTTGACAACACAGGAATTTGCACTCTAATTATGCACATGTTGTCTATACTTAGGAGTTAGCATATTATTTGAGCACATGTTGTCTACAACATTCTAGAGACCTCATCATGTTTATCTTCTTGTCGTGAAAGTTACGTGCTTAGTTGTCATGCTTATCTCCTAGTTCTTTCTAGACACATTCTAGATGCATCCTAGAGGCCTTTATATAGAGGCTCTCCTAGTGTGTTTGAATAAGCTTACATGCATTCGAGAAGCTCATATGCTTCTACATGCTCATATACTTCTATAAGCACTTCTAGTCACTTGGGGGTTTCAGTTGGTTTGATTCTTGGAGGAATGGAAAATGTTGGAGAAGGAAGAGATTTTTTTATGAACTTCTGAGGCATAGCAAATTAGCATCAGTATCTAGGTGCACTCATGATTTTTGTATATTCCATTTGCACTCTTTCTTTTCTTCTCTTCATCGTGTCTGTTATATGTGTCTGAATATACTCCATGAACGAATCTTCAATTTTGAAATTGGAATCTAGATATTTATGTTAATTTTATTTGGTTGCGAAGAAAACATTAGGAAACCCTAGTTTTATTTATGAAAGAAATTCATCACAAACTGCTCTTCACTGTCCCTTACATAGACCCGAACTCAGACATTCATAACTTTTTACCTTGACCAAATTTATTCGATCGCTCTGGTCAGATCTGGTGCAACTTGGCCCTCTCCAACATATTTCAAATTTGGCCCAATCCAACGGTTCATTAGGGAGATATGGCCCCCGTACTGGGACTGTTTTATTCAATGACAGTCATTCCGCCATTTTCCATAACCAGGAGTTCTTTGTGCTTAAACTTCACAAAAATAATCTATCAAAGCATGGAATGAATTAAAACCTAAACCAACATAAAATTTATTATTATGCATTAGTTTTATATGATTTATTAACTAATCTAATAAAATTAAATTAAATTAATATTAGTTAATAGTAGAAGAAGTGTAATTAATTATTAGTCAATTTAAGTAAATGGATTTTTTTAAATGAGGGAAAATTAAAAAAAGAGAGATATTAATAAGTGTTTATTGGAATTAAATAATTAAATTGTTAATGAGATTAATTTTACTTAAAATCAATAAAGATTATTTTAAATAAATGATTGTCCTTGAAGTGTTTGAAGGAAATTGTAAACTAATTATTTGAAAGTTGATAAGTATTATTCTTATGATTTGAATAATGGGAGATGCTCTTGGAATTAAGGGAGTTTCATTTAATTATTAGTAACATTGATTTTAGTAAAATAATGCAATGATTTTATTAAAAATTAATGGGAGTTGGTTTAATGATTTAAATAAGTAAATAATTATCTTTTGACTATTTTAGGAAATTGTTTTAAAATAATGGAGGGATAATTCTATGTTTTATTGAAGAAATAAATGGGTTGACTTGTAGATTAAACGAAGAACTTTATACACTTGAAATATACTTGAACGAAAACTAAAACCTCATATTTGGCTTAACCATATGATTTTCAAGGCAAATCAAAACATGTGTTTGTATCTTGTTTTCTTTATGCTATCCATGTTTGGGGTTTGGGTGGTCCTAGAGTGTTGACTAGTTAAGATGTCTACCAGTGGCTTGGGAGTTATGTGAATGTGATGGTATGCTGATGTTATTTGATCTCAATCTTTCTAAACCCAACCATGGTAATGTGATGGTATGCTCTATGAGATGTTTGTATTTACTGATTGTTATTACTTTCCAATCTTCTTGTGTGAAGTTGAGGTGTATGTATTTGAGATACTGGACTTAACCATTTCTAAGTCATCGATCAGTTATACTTGGATTACTTTCCAGTCACCATGTTGGGACTAAAGTGTTGATTTATTCTTGATGTTGTCATTATGTGACATGTTTTGACTCGACCATTTTGGAGTCTTCGATCAGTATGATTTATTTTGAGATTCCTTACGGTTGCTCATTAAGAACCAATGGATATGGTGATTTATCATTGATATGGATATTGAGATTAATATGGCTGCTCAATGAGGACTAATGGATATTGTGATTATCTTTGATATTGTGGATATTTGATGTTCTTATTGTGGATTATCTTTTGGTTTTTTTTTCCAGTCACTTTTATAGGACTGAGGTGATTTTGTGATTTATGATTCCATGAGCCTAAGGTAGGTTATCTACTTGTAGTGTCGGGAAGTGGCTTGCAATGGGGGCCAGGGCCCTAAGTGGCTACCAGGGTAACTCATTGTAGGTTGTTTTAATAAGTGAAAATATTTACACTAAATGAGGATTAAAATGAACCTAATAAGATGATTGTATGTTCTGACCCATGCATTGAGTGCTAGTACAAACTAGGATGGGAGTAGAGAGAACACTTAGTTGCGACCTTGCATTCTGTAGTATGCCTTGTCAGTACAAGAGGATACTAGTGGCCGCATAGGGATCACTAGGGGGCCAAGGTCTATTGAGAGACTACTGGGGTAACTCTAGCGTGATCCGTGCGATGACACTTTCTCGGTTACATAGTGAGTTTCCTACATGTCTTTGTTGTGCCTCTGGGATTAGATGTCGGTTTGTGATTGGAACCTTTGAGTTAGTATACTTTTATGATTCTTAAACTCAGAGAGTATTTGTGCTTTGTGATTTGATAGCCTATTTGGGACTTGAGATTATCTCCTCAGCGTGGTGGGAGTGGACCATTTAGGTTCCATGCAGTCAGGTGGTAGTGCTTTTTCACTCTTACCATTTGGGATCTGTCTAAGACACCATGGCTGATGCATTCCTTGTTGGCATCTATCTTCATTCTATTTTTGGATTATGATGATGGACATGTATCCTTATATTGATGATTAGCATATGATAGATGATGTTGTTTACTTATCTTATGCCTTATTTTGCATGATTAAGATGCATAAGTTGTAGCATGTTAGATTGCTTTCTGCATATGATGTAGTATGTTTTAGGAGTGATGTCCCTACTATGATAATATCGATGATCTCTTCGGTGACTTGAGATGTTATGCACGGAGGGGTGGCTAGGGCCCACAATGGTCTAATGATGCTATTTACAGTTGGGAGGAACCGTGCATTTAGATAATTATGTGTTGTGTTTATGATTTATGGCTATCTTTTACGATGGATGTTTACATCTTCTATGATTATGTATCATGTATGGAATTTGGTTTCATTTACTTTATTGCACTTGCATCATGGATTAGAATAGGATGATGTACTTCATTTTCACACATGTATATTCTTTGAAGCTTTTCATTCCTTGAGACATGTATAGTGGATGATTAAGTATTCTCAATTTAATTGCCAAGAGGCATTCTGAAACAAATGTGTAATATGGACATTGGACTTTCTATTTATTCTTTCATGTGGATGTGGTAGTGGTTAGACTTAGTATTAATTAGATCAAATATGACTCAACGTCTTGGGATCCTTAAGGAATATAACTTGTTATGAATGTTTTTAGTTGTATGTATATTATTACTTCCACTACTATGTGTTTGATGTGAATGGTTTATCTTTCATGATTAAAAAAAAAAATTGTTTGGCAAACTTAGTAAAACTTTAGGTTAATTCAAGATTTGGATCCTTTTGCGGGGCGTTACACCACTCCCCACAAAAAAAAGGCATGAATGTGCATGCAAAATTATATTTAACAAAAAAAATAAATCATATTGAAATTGTTTCGTTCCTATTTTTTCGGGCCCTATTTTTTAGGGGCATATTTTTTGGGCCCTATTTTTCAGTTCCTACTTTTTTGGGCCTATTATTTCGGCCTCCATTTGGCATCCTATTACTTTGGGAATAAATTTTGTTTTATTATTTTATAAGGTACCACATGGCCATGGTGAAATAAAATGCATTTATAAAATTATTTTAAATTAAATTAGTGTGTAACCGCTCCCATTTCTTTTTTATTGACAAAGAATCTATTTTGGCATATTCCTGTGCTGGGTATTTGTGTTGTGATTGTATAGAACGACTCTCGACATAATTATGTTGAGAGTAATTGTTCTCGAGGTGCCTATTTTTATTTTCATAAATCCCAACTCTAATTAAAATAACCTTGGGATTAAATAAAAATAGGTGCCTCGAGAACGATTACTCTTGGCGTAATATATATAGAGGTATATATAAGCTAGTAGATAGGTTTCTTTAATTCTTGCTCCCCTAAGAAAATGTTCTTAGTTTGATTGCACCAGAGGACAATGATTTTTTTTGCAGATGAATTTTCATGTTTATGTTTATCTTTTATCTTTATCGATGTCTTTTTCATTTCATTTCTACTATCATCAAGACTTACATGGTTCTTCATCTTTCCTTTCTACGATAGTTAGGAGACCAATTCCTAAACTCTACAATCTTTTACAATATGTCCAACCTTGTTGCATTAAAAACATAGTACCAGAAGTTAATCTCCAAAATTATTTTCACATGCTCTAAACTTGCAATTTATGTTACATTTCTTGATTTTCCACACTTAAGGCATGTGGGATTGAACTATCTTTCTCTTCTATTGATGTTCATTGGTTAAACTAGTGACTTAGAAGTTGTAGGTTTACATTCCTAATTTGTTGTGTGGCCATCCTTATGAAAATAATAGAAATAATTCTTATAAGAGTTTGACTTATTGATAGGTTTTCTTTTACACACATTTGATTGTAGTTGAGCTTGTGGATTATTCTTATGCTTCTTGAGTTTGACTTTTGAAGCTTTGGTGATAATGTCTAGCTTTTGACCTTTGCACCCAAGACCGGTTATGTCACTAGGGTTTATTTGATTTTTTAATTTATCATCTATCTTTTCCAAGCTCTCACTA
The DNA here is from genome assembly GCA_028749045.1 of Cupressus sempervirens. Classification (NCBI taxonomy): domain Eukaryota; kingdom Viridiplantae; phylum Streptophyta; class Pinopsida; order Cupressales; family Cupressaceae; genus Cupressus; species Cupressus sempervirens. The sequence continues at coordinate 504,950,718 of CM053793.1, read as the reverse complement.
TACTACCTCAGATTCTCATTTGCATGTCTTTGTTTTGAGTTCTTTCTTTAGTTTCTCATTTTCCTCTTCCAACCTTAGGTTCTTCGTTACAATTTCTTGACTCTCTACGGTCTTTGCATGAAATTTTTAATGCATGATAACATTCTCCTTTGATATACTAAAGCAGTGTTCATCCTTCTCATGTATTGCATTGTCAATATTCCTCTTTCCATTTTTAGCAATTTTCCTGACATTTCAACAACTCTTGTTCCTTCTAGGTCTTCACACATTCTAACTGATTGAATTTCCAATTCCCTTTTTAGATTTTTAACTTTTTCTTTCAACTTTTCATTTTTCTCTATTAGTTCCTCAATATCTTTCTTAGATTCTTCTGACATATCACCTTTTGATAGTTTTTCCACATGTTCAATGTAGTCATGACTTTCTTTCAACTCCATAGTAAGATCTCTCCTAATTTCAAGGCATTTTCTCAATTTTTCTTGTAACCCCTAAATCATGTTAGCTTGTTCCCCAAATCTTTCTCATACATGTACCTCTCCATGATTGTGGATCATTCCTTCAAGCTATTAGGCTTAATATCAAGAGGACCAATGTTTTGATACCAATTTTTAGGATTTAGACATGTTGGGGGAGGTGAATTAGTACAATCACATGATTCCAAACTTTAATTGCTGGTCTATAAAATTGAATTTCTTATTTCCAAATGATTAAATTCATAAGTGATATTAGGAAATACAACATACTAAGACCAAATCACCACACACATGACTCATGACACAATGATTTTGGTCATGCAAAAACCCTTGTTAGAAGGTAAAAATTTCAATGGGGATGGTACTCATAAATCTTCAATGCTGTAGTAAATGGATTTGTTAAGAACATACAACTACCATATCTGAGGGTTTTTCCTATTAGGAGCGATTTTGTATCTTGTTAGAACCATAAATAGATCTGTTAAGATCTACCTTGTTGAAAGATTTACGTAACTATTTTAAGAGTATACTCTGTTAGGGGATTTACACTTTAGAATTTGTTAGGGTCCACGCAATCTAGGGATTTACCGATTATGGTTGTTAGGGAACATCTAAATCTCTAATCTGGATATGAAGCTCCTTGTCTTTGATATACCTTATGCTCTTTGATACGATTCTACTGCATTGTGCACTTCTCTTCTATGTGGCTTGATCATAGCTGCTAGATCACTCTCTTTTGCTAGCTTGCATAGATCTTCTTCCTTCATCGATTTCTTTATCAACTATTTCTTGATCTCTACCAACCTCTTTATTACAAATCCTATATGTTTACATGTAATCTTGTTGCCTCTTAATCTTTCCCCTTCACTTAGACTTCTGTTTCTCTCTTTATTTTCTCAAACATTTCACAAAATCTCAATGATTAGATTCAACTGGATCAACCTTTATCTTTGTTTTACATGTCCACCACTTGGATTGGTCAAAATATGTTACCTATCCCAAGATAATCTTTGTATATTTTCTTAGCCTTCACCTCATGGATTCACACTAACTAATGTATGTTGGAATATTCAAATATGGAAAGAATACTTATGAGAGGGGGGGGGGGGGTTGAATCAGAAGTATCACACTTTAGCCAATAAAACTTTTAACTGAAAGTAAATTGCATGCATGTAAATACATCAACTAAACATGAAATTAAACACATGCATCAACAACTCATAACACTGGAATTTGATAACCCAGAAACCCTCCAGGAATAAGAAGGTAAAACTGGGGTGGGGATGATACCCACAAAAATTACTGCAACAATATTGTTCAAGCACTTCTGATGGTCTGCCCTTTTAAAGGCTTTACACTGTATTAATAGTGACCTGGTTAGAGGCTTTTCAAATACTTTACATGAAGTGTCACCCTGTTAAAAGATTTAATCACCTAATTAAAGGATCTACAAAGTAGCTGTTAAGATAACCTATCACCATAGGATTTTCATTCTAATACAATTGCTAGAAAGTATTAGGTATAATGAACTTGATAGATTACAATCCTTGATTGCTGAATGCAGGCACCTTTTCCGCTTTCTCTGATCTTGATCCTTTGTGATCAGATAACCCTCGCTTCTGAAAATAGATTTCCTTGTGCACCCTTGTATGTCCACTCTTGTTTTTACAATGAATTTTGTCTTCCTTATAAAGACATTTGAGAATTTAGGGTTAGGTATGGATCTACGATCCATATTCAATCTTCATTTTCTGCTTATTATTTGCACTTCTTCTATTGATGCATGCCTTCATCATTTTTCTTATTAGCTGCATATGGATCTACAATCCATATTCAATCTTCATTTTTCGCTTATTATTTGCACTTCTTCTATTGGTTGCATGTCTTCATCATTTTTCTTATTGGCTGCATGTAGATTGCATAGGAAAAATAAAAGATTCGATCTTATCATTAAATCCTTCGAGATTTACCTTATGTCGACTGCAAAAACTGTTTACATCATAGTTTGTGCAATTACAAACTCTTATGCTGATATTCTGAGTTACTCGGCTCCTGAAGTATTGCTGATACTCGGCACATGCTATTTCCTGGATAGCTCGGCACCTAAACAAAATTGTATCACTCGACACCTTATGTTACTCAACACTTGTTAACACTCGGCACCTTATGTTACTCGACACTTATTAACACTCGGCACCTTATGGTACTCAACACTTATTAACACTTGGCTCCTTATGTTACTTGACACTTACACTTCACTCGGTATCTGATCTTCACTCGGCATCTGAAAACTACTTGGCACATGAAGATCACTCAGCACCTGAAGTCTTTCCTAACTCGGCATTTGTTGTGGCTCAACATGCATGGTGTACTCGGATCCAATATAGAAAGTAGGTAAGTGTATTGGCACTCAAGTATCAAAAGCCATTATGAGGTTAACAATGTAATTGTCTTTTTGGATTTAACCTCTTCCTTAACCAGTTTGCAAATCATCCACACTATCATATAATCATTGTTCATCACATAGTGACCATCGATCATACAAGTGTCCTTCCTTTGCCTATTAACATGTGCTTTTACCAATGAACCTGATGAGTGGACAACTTAGTTCTCACCAATCAATGTATCATTGTCACCAATGACAACCATCAAATAATCATATACCAAGGTAATGCCAATTGCCTCAAGCTAATATCTCCCAATGCCAATTATCCCAAAAAACTTTATAATTAATAAATTCTATTTATTTAATTTTCAACTTGACTTTAGTTTGCACAAATAACTTTTAATTAAAATTCAATTTTAATTTTTTTAAATATTCGTGCATTCAAAATGCATGATTTATTTTTTATTAAAATTAATACTAATAATTGAAACATAGTTATAAACATGCAACTTTTGAAAATATAACTAGTGTTAAAGTAAAACATTACTAATTTGCACATTTAATATCAATTTTTATGAAATGCTAATTAAATGTTCAATTATCATATTTAGACTTTATAAGTAAATCATTAATTAAATATAGAATTATTTAATTAATACTTTATAATTAAATAGCCCTATGTTTAATATTATGACATTTAGAAGGTATAATAATTTTAACCTTAATGATTAACTCTAAATGATTTACTAGCATCATGAAAAAATGCAACATTGAGATAAATGAATGCATCCATGCAGAAGTCCAACCAAAATGAAATGTAGCAATCACAAGCATAAGGATCCAGGTCTCGATGGATTTATGGCAATGTTTTTTCAAAAAATTGGGTAATTGGTTTTGAGATACTCCTAGCCATGGAAGAGTCAAGGAAAAATGGAGTTATGTTGGGACACTTAAACATCACAAATATCACCTAGGTTCCAAAGGTTGATCACCTGCAAACATATAATTTTGGCCCATTGCATTGTGTAACACAGTATACAAGATTGAATCTACTTGCAAATGCAGCATATAATTCCAAAATTAATATCCCCACAGCAAGGTGGTTTTGTTTCGGGAAGAGAAATAGCTAATGAAGGGATGGTAGCACATGAAGATCTTCACACAAGTAAACAACACAAGCTTCCAACATGTGTCATTAAAATGGATATGCTTAAAGTTTATGATAAAGTCAGGTGGGATTTTCTCTCGTCCATCCTCAAAGCCTTTGGATTATGTAATATGTGATATACCCAGTTTAGTATATAAATTAATTATACATAAAAGGTATAATATTAATAATCGATAATTTATATAGAATAAATTATAATTATTCTAAGTTACAAATATAAAATGTTATATATTATACAATTATAAATACTAATTATATATATGAATATGTGAATATTATTATCTATATATATAATTAATATATACATCTATATCAACTATTTTATGTGCTATAGTATATGACATTATGCCTATATTGAAATAATATTATCAAAGTGATTCATATATAATATATAATAATAAATAATTAATATAATAACATATAATATGTAATCATGTATTATTATAATCATATATAATTAATATTAATAAAAAGTCACGACCCTTTGAAATACTGGATATAAATATATTTTCAAACATTAAGGAATACATCATACAAAATATTATCAAATTTACAAAATACAAGAAGAAATTATCAAATGCCCTGAAAGGGGACATTACAAGTGGTATCAGAGCATCTTTCTTGCCATCCTATGTAAAGCAAAGGAAATAGAGAGGAAGGGAATTATACAGAGTGATCAAATTGATATGTTTGCAATCTGAAGGATACAAGAGAGCATTCAAATGAAATGGGGGAGTGGAAATAGAAATAGACAGGAGTTTGATATTCATTAAAATGAAATTTACATGTTATGAAACTGGACAAATGAGAGTAAATGGCACAATACAAACTAGGTGACTTAGAGATTACAACGAAAGGAGGAGTCTCCCAACACTGCATCATAAGCAATTTGAATAGCCTTGTCTCTATACAACATTCAAATTGTTGCCAGAGGGTCACTGCATAAAAATAGTGTAGAAATTTTGAGGAAATGGTGTTTTGGATCTTACTTCAAGCTTTGTTATCAGGAAGAATTAGAATGAGTGATCTATTTGGAATATATTATAATGACATATTTTAGGGAAGCCACTCCATGAAATGACAACAACAATATATTTAAGGAAACCACTGCCTAGTCATCATGAAGATTGAAGATGCAGGCTTCATAGTAAGAGACGATGATAATAAATGTCTGCAAACAATGAACCTGCTAAGAATGATAACCCGTCTAGAGTAAGCTATTAAGGATCAAAATATGTGTGGCATTCAAATTGAATTGTCTACCTCCTGAGTGGAATTAAAAGAACGGAGAGATTCTTTCAGCGTGTCTTCCCTGTACAGTTTTCTCAAATCTATTGGCATTCTGAGTATTGGCAATTGGGGAAATGGATTTCATTTTTGCTGAAATTAAATAGTTGTCTGGAAGATAAGAATCAGTGGTGCGAACTTGGAAAGGGATGTGGACTCCACGTAAGGACATCATCATCGGGTTCAAGTGGGAATTAATATGAAACCCTAGAGCATCGTACATAATACCACCTTGGATTTAATATAAAGTGACTTCATCATGGAATATGGAGAGGTAAGTTAAGGTATGATCAAATTTTAATTATTAAGTATTATGCTATTCCATTTCTATTATAAAGAAAAATGAAAAGATATCTTATATAGTTAGAAGATATATATATATATTTGTGATCAGATTAATAAACTTTATATTTCTTGATTCACAATTCAAGTGATGTTAACACTGGTATGATTGGAAGAACAATTATTTCTTATAATTAAACATTGAGAAGTATATGATAAACAAATTTGGAATTATAAAGAATGGTATCACGAAGAACTTTAGGGAAACCTAAAATTAAAGGTAAGACTTTGATATATTATGAGATTTGTTTATACATGCAATATATAAGGAAAATTAGATTTGAAATGGCTAATCAAAGGATAAGTAGATTTCTCATCCACGCTTTAATATAAACTAAAGGTTTGGTAAATTATAATCTTTTTAAGTTAAATAAAATAAAATAATCTAAGATCATCATCTCTAGGTTGAGATAAGGCTTGCTATGGAATGGACTGGGTGACATCACTCGAGGTACTAGGTAAAGCCTGCGGGTACCAGGTAAGGCATACGATGACGAGATATCCCAAGGTACATCATACAAAGGAACCTTCTTGGAAATAATGATTGAAGAGAGGTAACGATAATGAGGGAGAACAGTGAGGCCCACTGATTGGGTAATAGGGCACCCCATAATGGTTTCTCCTCTTATAATTGAATGATAAGATTAACTATCTGATATTTCAAAGATTATGCTTTAAAAGAGATCTTATTGGAAAATAGTTGATAGAATCACCTTAAGATCATAATTCTCCAAGTTGAGATGAGGCCTATGGTGGAATGGGTTGGGTGACATCACTCGAGGTACCGAATAAAGCCTACGGGTACCGGGTAAGGCCTACGGTGACGAGATATCCCAGGGTACATCATACAAGGGCACCTTCTTGGAAATAATGGTCAGAGAGAGGTAATGATAATGAGGGAGAACAGTAAGGCCCACTGGTTGGGTAACAGGGAACCCTATTATGGTTCCTCCTCCCATATTTCGAAAATGATGAGTTAATAAATGGATTGAAACTATAAACACCCTATCAGGGAATTGATTTATATATAATATGTACTAATAATTTTTTTTGGTTTCAGGTTCACAATTAAGGAAATGCATAATGCGTGTCTTATGTGTTTGCATCATGTTTGCTTCGTGTCTTCATCTGTCTACATCGTGTCTACTTCATATTTTCATGATCTGTCTACATCGTGTATGCTTCGTGTTTTCATTCAATGTATATTTCATAAATCTTTTTGGCCTTTTGAATGCAAGTACATTTTGTGTCTATGACAAAGTTTGTATGTGAATGATTTTGCTTGAGGACAAGCAAATTCGAGAGGGGATGGTTGTGATATCCCCATTTTAGTATATAAATTAATTATACATAAAAGGTATAATATTAATAATCGATAATTTATATAGAATAAATTATAATTATTCTAAGTTACAAATATAAAATGTTATATATTATACAATTATAAATATTAATTATATATATAAATATGTGAATATTATTATCTATATATATAATTAATATATACATGTATCAACTATTTTATGTGCTATAGTATATGACATTATGCCTATATTAAAATAATATTATTAAAGTGATTCATATATAATATATAATAATAAATATTAATATAATAACATATAATATATAATCTCATATAATTAATATTTATGAATAGACACACCTCTATACTATATATATATATATATATCACAGGTTGAGGGGATCATCATACAAAATATTATCAAATTTACAAAATACAAGAAGAAATTATTGAATGCCCTGAAAGGGGACATTGCATAATAAATGGTGCAAATGGGTCAGGGCTTGCACTCAAGGAGCTTCATTTTCAATCATCATAAATGGATAATCAGTGGGCTCTTTCACTAGTACACAAGATCTATCAAGGAGATTCCCTTCCCCAATTCTTTTTGTCCATTTGATTGCTGGAATAGGAATAGAAAATTTGGAAAACATTTTCTATTCTCTGTTTGGTTTGTCAAATCGAATAGGGAATAGGAATACATATTCCCATTTTACCTCTAAAATGAGCTTATACCCATTCCAAACAATAGTTGTTATTGGAATAGCCATTCCTATTCCCAATATTGCATCCCTATTTTCCATTCTTATGCCTGCAACCAAACAGATGGCAAAAGCTCTAAGTAGAACCATGTTAACCTCACATGAAATGGGAGGTGGAAGGGTATTCTCATTCCAAATTCTACAATTTCCCTCACTCACTTACTATTTGCAGACGATACCCTTCTATTTTCCCAACCAACAATAAGAGAAGTATGCTATATTCAACATATTCTTACCATTTATGAAGTTGCTTCAGGCCAAAGCATCAATCACAGGAAGTCCACAATGTATATTTTCAATGTGAAAAACATGATCAAAAGAGAGTTATTTTCAATTCTAAAATTCCTAGAGCATCACTTCCTAGTTCATACTTGGTGTAAGAACCAACCCTACAACAAGATTGCCCAATCACACAAAAATGGTAAAATTTTGGAAAAACAACACCACATCATATAATGCTGAAATAAGAAAAGTCAAGGATCTTTGTATATAAAAAGTAATCAAGGTTAACAAGTTGTTAACTCTAATTACAAACTCATAATACAATGTTGTTTGTAATAATGAGAGTACAATTAATTAATGAACAATTCACCATAAAATGAGCTTGTTGATTTTTGATGAAAGAATTATTACAACATGAGAACTATGGTGCTGAAATTGAATGTATATACATCACATGCCCATCAATAGTGTGAACATAAGAAAATAACCAACTTAAAGTTTAATAATATTTGATAATCAACATTACATCAATAGAATGATACAATATAAAATCGTTAAGATGAAGTTACAAGGCCATAAGAAAGGTACTAAAAGCTTGGCAAGTGTTCTGAAAGTACGTTTGGTCTCCAAAGCTTTCAGACGTCAACCATCTGCTAACTGAGACAGGAGTGTGGCCTAGGTGCTTTTACCTCGCCAACCACGAAGTGTTAACTCCCTCGAGATTCTTCATAACAATGAAGAATGCCCCGACCTTGGCACAAGAAACCTAGCTTCCCAGAACAAGATGGATTGAATGGATCCAGTGCAGCCGTGAAACATACTACATGCAATCCATGTGCCTAGCAGCCTAATCATGGAAAATGACAAGGAAAAGAAAAGAACACTACATTTCTACTCGTATGCAGTGAAAGAAAACTGTAACATATCTACCCACATGTACATTTCTTTTAATAAAGCATATCTACACATATGCAAGGTAAATTGAGAAAAGTCACACACTTATGCTACATGTTAGAAAACAAAATACTTAAATGCAATGAAAATTTACTTGGTCAAGTATTAGATTTATCAAATTCTGAAAATAGAAACAAAGCATAATGAATCTTTCTTATTAGAATTAGACAGGTTGAGAGAAGCAAAGTGGAATGCATCCATCCCCACCCTTCCCATTTGCCACAATGCACCCAACTATAAAGGAGATAACCCTTCAACAATTAGAACAACCTCATGGTTTTAATACTTATCTTAGAATACTTCATTACATTTAATAAAAGATAGAATACAAATTTGTATTTAGTTATAACAGAGTGCTTCAATTTACATTCAATTATAATAGAGTGCTCCTGAATAGCCTAATTCAATAATAGAAATTAAGCATAAGTGGCCTTTATATATAGCTTAACTAGTCTACAAAACTTGTGTAACATCTACATGAATAACTTAATCTGCAGTAACCTATATTAGAAATTACAGTGCATTTTGCAATCTAGACCATCATCTACAACCAACAATACAGAATGGATTTAATGGATACCAAAATTAGAAGATTTAAGTTATAACTCAACCATTATATATATTTTCTTTGGGTAGAATAGGTCTGAGAGAAATAAAATGGATGAATTTATTCAGGACACACATTTATTTGTAATATATTTCATTTACTTCAATGCTTTGTCCATGCATCAACTATCTTTGCTACAATAGATATAAATGCTACAACTTTTGAGGTTTAATTGAATTAAGTTTATACGATAATGTTTACAACTTATAAGTTCTTCATAAGTCATGAAGGTTAAAAAGTTTACATACAATTCATCAATTAAATTAGTCCAAGGCAATATAATGCAAAATTTCAATTATATTGATCATTCACAACCTGCAGTCAAAGGTTTAATCCCCTGTTATCGACAAATTCACAACCATTTCCAAAATACGTGGTTGTACGACTCAAATGGGAATGTCCTATTTTTTTTTAAAGTCAAAACTTTCAAGATTTCTAAGCATAGTATAATTACAAGAGATTATTGTGTCAAATAATTTAGGGTCTTCGAAAGCAGGTGAAGCATTTTTTTCTCATGTCCCATAAAAAGAGGTTTTTTCGACATTAAACATACATGACTAAAATAAATAAGACCCTACAGCTTGGTTCCACTCTAACACCTTCCACAATGAAAATTTGTAATGGTAGCCTTCAACACATGACTGAATCATCCAAGGTTATCATTAAATTTACTAAAATCCAGCTCTCTTAGACCGAGTATAAAAAAAAAAGGAAACCAGTCAGCTAGAAGCTAGAAACCTTTTTTAAAGCTATACTGGCAGATGTAAAATGATTTAAAACAATAAAAGCAATGTAAAAACATTTTTGACCAATCCTAGCAGATGTAAAATGTTTTAAAACAATAACAACAATGTAAAAACATTTTATGAGAAATACTTGTAGATATAAAATATTTTTAACCAATCAATTAGTATGCTACAGGAAAGAACCTAGAGAGCTCGTGGCAGCTAAGTCCCAAACAGTGTAAAGCAACTTCCCAGCAAGAGAGTGAAATTTCTGAGCTCCTACACTCCCAATTTACTAGCAATACTTCCACTCCTGTATCCGCAGAGACTTCAGAGATACAATCCTCTTCAATGTTTTTCCCCTTAGCAAAACCCCAAAAACTAAAGTCCCTTCCCCCAAACTCCAACTGTCGATGCCCTCTGCCTTCCCGTTCCCCTCTCTTTTTAACCTCTCCCGCACATAACTGACCTCCTTCATTCTTTTTCCCAATTTCCAGTTAAACAAAGTGATGGCCCTCAATTTGTTCCATAAAAATTGTATCTTTTAAACAGCTAATTCCCAATGTTATTTGAATATGTTTATTTACAAAAGAAATAAAACACTTAAGCATAGATTTGTTACCTTTGCCATTTAATTTTTTTTTTTTTCTTAAGACTAAAATAGAATCAAGATACAACTATATTAATTCACATCTCTTCCTTTTGAACATAACATTATTAATTTATATAAATACATTAACATTTCCTAAAACATTTAAACTTCTACGTGGTGTGTGGGCTGCTAAGGATGATTCATCCATCCCCTTCTAAAAGGCTAACCTTCCTTACCTCAACCACACTCTCATCTCGACAACCTCCAATCACTCAAACACTCGCAATCAAAATAGAAGTCAATATCCATCAATTTGATAACCAATTCGACATCATAACATAAATGTGATAACATAAACATCAATATCCACAATACAACATTATCATGTAACATAAGTCCTTACATTAACGTTTTGAATGATATTTGTCATAACATAAAACATTATAAATGATGTAACAAAAAATTTCCACTACCATAAATTATCCATATAATCATACTAATAACCTCATCATAAAAGAATATTCAACTTAAATCATTCCTTAAATCCAAGTCAAATCAAAGTTTGACCAAGTCGAATTTGACAAGGTTGCCACATAATTGCCACGTGGGCAAAGGCAAAGAAAGTCGTAAAACAGGTTGTGACACTTGGGCATCTCCTTCTTTATGGGGGAAAACAGGCCAAATTACTGGGAATCTATTCGCAACAGGCTGAAGAAAAAAAACTTCCTCTTGGAAAGCAAGATGGCTCACCCTCTCACGTATGCTTCTCCTTATCAAATCCTGCCTGGCAACTATCCCCAACTATTGCATTTCAGTCCTTCAGTCTCCAAACTCTATCATTAAGGAAATGGAGAAGTTAATTTCTACTTTTATCTGAAGGGACAACATGACAATAAAAAAGAAGATCCCATCGGTGTCTATAACATCTATGTATCAAGACAAGACTGCAGGTGGCGTGGGACTGCATGATTTGTACCTCAAAAATATTGCATTTGTACTAAACTGGGCTGAAAATTATATGAAAATCCAAATTCATCGTGGGTACATATTATGAGAGAAAAATACTTAGATGATAGTCGTGATACTGGCATTTTTACGGTTGCAAATCTGCCTTCTGGATCCGCAATGTGGAACTTCATTTGTCAGTCTAGACAAGTACTTGTTAACTATCTTACTTGGGGATGTGAACAATGGTGAAGATGTGAACTTCTGGATAGACTCATGGTCGGCATTTCATCCTTAAACATCACATATCAAGGAGAGAATTAAGTTCGAAAAAAATAAGTCAACTTTTACTATTTAAAACTTAAGTATTAGAATGAAGCTTAGTGTGTGATGTTTAAACCGTCCGAACATTTCCACCCCTAATCACATTATTCGGTATAAGGATTATTGCTGCCATTATCTCTAGAATATGTGGAGTGAAACTGTGTAACTATGTTACAGCAGTAGAACGTTCTACAAGGCAAGCTATTTGGGTTGATTTCTCCTCGTTCCCAATCCCAATCAATCTGCAAATTTATTTGAATACAGTGTTTCAGGGGAGGTATGCATTCATATCCAACTCAAATGATATTGTGAAATGGGCGCCTTTGGCATCTGGTAGATATTCAGTTAAAGAAGGGTATGAGATACTTCTTACAATCTACAAGCAAAATATTATACAAAAGCCTTATAAATTTTGCTAGAACCCTTTCATATCTCCTAAGGAAGGTTGCTTCACTTGGCTGGTTCTTAAAAAAAGAGTCAGATTAGCTAGACTTAATATTGCAGACTCATTTCTGTGTCCTCTTTGTAACTTCCAAGTCGAGACTGTGGACCATCTCTTTTTACATTGTCCGTTTGCTTATGATTGTTGGATGTGGGCTCTTCAAAAATTATAGATCTTCTTCCCATTGCCAAACACATTGTGGTATCTACTGGAATCTTGGCCTCTTTTATTCAGGTCTTCGCTCTATACTTTATTATGGGATGTCATTTCCTCATGTATTATTTGGGCAATTTGGTGGGAAAGAAACATAAGGGTTTTCAGGCAGCACCCATCTTCTCTTCATAATTTTATTGGAAAATTAGAGGCAAACATAATAGATATTGTCTATCTCTAATCATTGGTTTACCTGTTGGAACGCATCCATGAAGAAATCTTGGCTAGCACTTTGTATCCCAACTCCAGACAGTTTGACTCCCAACCATAAACCTAACAGGAATGAAGTCAAATGACATCCTCCTATACTTCCATTTGTTAAGCTCAATTTTGATGGTTTGTTACATGGGAATCCTGGTAAATTGGGTGTTAGTTTTGCAATTCATGATTCCGTGGGTACTCTCATCATTGATCGACTACTTATATACCTTTTGATACAAACAACCAGGTGGAGGCACTTGCACTCCTTTTTGGATTGAGGACAGCGAAGACTCTAGGCGTTAAGCACCTACATATAGAAGGTGACTGCACTTATCATTCATGCAACCAAGGTTCAATCAATTCCTAATTGGAAGATTGAGTACATCATGCAGCAAATCTGGAGAACTCTTGGGGAATTCTAAAATGTAATCATAAGTCACATATGTCAGGAAGGGAACAGGCTGGCAGATGCATTTTCTTAGGTTCTCATGGCTTGGACATTACCTTGGAGGGGTCTTCCCCAAATCTTCACGAGTGCCCCAATCTGTCAAGCATCCTTAGCATGGAATGCTCTCATTAGGCATCTAATGATGAATGTATTACCAGGCATCGTGTCTGCAGATGTCTTGTGCAGTTCTCTGCTATATGTTTGGGGATTTCTCCCACGGTTCTTTCTTCAGCAAAGCCCTGTGTTTTTGTCTGCTTATGATAATACTAATCCGGCTAGCTTTTGACTCGAGGTTATTTGCTATGTCACATAATAATTCCTTAACAGGAACTCGGGGGTCTTGGACAGTATGATATCATTTCAAATTTGCATAAAGGTTCTTGCATTGTTTATACTGTTGTTCCAATATGACCAAGATCATATTTTCCCTCATATGGTCCCACGCACTGCTCATATTCTAAACTTGAATATTGCAGAGATGGGGGTGTTGAATGCATTGCAGCTTGTACAGGGTAGTTGGCATGACAGTGAAATAAAAAATGAAACTCCAATCACGGAAAATGATCAGAGAATATCGCAGGGTGTAACTTCATATATAACAAAGACAAGAGCACAAGCTACATTCAGCAGGGATGATTATACTTTTTTGTAAAGAAAATCAGATTCTTCCCATACACAATTGGTCAAGGGTGCTGATGTAAAACGGTATCTGCATAACTAGGCCACATTTTTAGTTTACTTGTATAATATTGGTTGAATGTAATTCTTGTTCATAGAAACATTGCCTCGAGTCCATAGGTGCAATCAAGGTTTCCGTATGATGGTTTCATGGAGATATTTAAAATTTTTGAGCTTCCATCATGTATAAACTATAGTTTATAATTAATTTATGTATATAGGCATCGTTTGCCTTTTGTTTTGAAAAAAGCAATCACAAGCATACTCCAATAGGGTTCACAAATTCATGTGACCTTGGCGAATTAGAATTGGGTAGTCAATCAGATACTTGTCCACTCTTTCAAAACAAATGAAGATTTTGTATTGAATTTTGGCATGAGTCTACCTCTCATGTTTCACCATTTAGATTATGTAAGCACACACTCATCCTCACAATTCTAGTAAGTTGATGTCTCGTATCTACAATCCTGTATCACAAAGTCGAACATGTGCATGCATATATATAAAATAGATAATTGTAGGGATTAGTAGATCGAGTAGATCTCACAAGAAAGTGACTATGACTTTGTCCCTTGTCTTATCAAACACACCAAATAGAAATATGAGACATACACATGATCCATGTTATTTAAGATATGGAATCAATATGTCAGCAAAATCATAAATATAAATAACATCATTATTTGCAAATAATCATCATGGAAATAACTATCATCATCTAATTATTAACACATGATATTTATAACACATATGTCTAGTATCTTATAATATACCAAATTATAATGTGAAATCATACATCCAAGTATCAACAAATATCACTAAAATAACCATTGCACACATTAAAAATGGACTAAAAGAGTTTGGAATCATGTACTGAAAAAATAAACTATGGGTAGTGTTGTGATGTGGAGCCTAATCGGACTTGATGGTTTATTCAACATGGTTTCCTCCTAGATTATTTCTATGGGGGTTTGGGAGTAGTGCCCTAGGTGTGCTCCCTATTGCAATACAGGGTGGGATCAAGCAACGCCCTCATGAGAGTTTTCGAGGGCAGCACCCCCAAAGCCAAAAAAATGACACTACTATTGTAAAAAGCGTTGGCTATTTTTTTTTATTGGACGACTTATTCTAGCCCTAGTTTTGTAAGCGGCAAAAACTTGTATAAAATGGCTTAGGGTTAGGGATTTCATAATGTATGATGAGATTGTAACTTCTTGCCGTAGTATTGAGCCATAAGGGATTGTGAATTGTAATCACTGGATAATAATAATATTGGACTTGTTGTTGGTGGACGTAGCCGAGGGATCGGGTGAACCATGTTAAATCCTTGTGTCTTGTGTTCATTTCTGTGTGATTTATTATTTTATGATATTAGTTATACTTGCATGTAATTGTTATTTAAATCTGTGGTTAATCCTAATAGGTGGGTATTACATAGGTGTCCCCTAGAATTAAGCTTACTCCTAGAAGTCTACAAACAAATAGGGATATAAAAACACAAGGGTTTAGTTGAGATGATGTGATCATGATATCTAAAAGAGTTGTGTCAATATTTTGTTTCAAGTTTAATTATAAAACATTCATGAGTGTAGAATTCTCAAAGTTCTTGGTTTAGAAACTCAAACTCGGATCTTATATGTAATACCCTGCCCTAGAAACCCAAAAGAAAATAACCTCAACATGTTACCAAATTGATAAAATACTTAAGTTTGTTAATTAAACATTAAATAATTGAGTACAAACATTTTATTAATACATATGCAATATAAATAAATCTTAAAGCTTCTAATATAACTAATCATTTTTCAAACTTATGTTACCCATACCGACCATCAAACAAAACAGACAAAACTCTAATACAACAAAAAATATGGCCACATTTACACTCTTAACTAGCTTATATATACCTCTCTATATATATTACGCCGAGAGTAATCATTCTCAAGGCGCCTATTTTTATTTAATCCCAAGGTTATTTTAATTAGAGTTGCGATTTATGAGTTATGGTTATGGTTAGGATTATAGTGGACATAAGGTTAGGGTTAGGGTTAGGGTTTGAGTTAGGGTTAAAGTTAGAGTTACGATTAGGGTTAAGGTTTGAGATTGGATTAAAGTTACAGTTAGGGTTATGGTTAGAGTCCAATTATGGTAGAGTTAGATTTAGGGTTAGAGTTATGTTTATGGTTAAGGTTAGTGTTAGGGTTAGGGCTAAGGTTAGAGTTAGAGTTAAGGTCAGGGTTAAGGTTAGAATTAGGGTTAGGGATAGTGTAAAGGTTAGGGTTAGGGTTAAAGTTAGAGTTAGGATTAAAATTAGGGTGAGGGATAGGGTTTGAATTAGAGTTAGGATTAGATTTAGGGCTATTGTTAGGGTTAAGGTTACAATTAGAGCTAGAGTTAGGGTGAGGGCTAGACTTAGGGTTAGGGTTAGAGTTAGGGCTAGGTTTAGAATTAGAGTTAGAGTTAGGATTAGGTTTAGGGTTAGAATTAGGGTTACAAATATAGTTAGGATTAGAGTTAGAGTTAGGGTTAGGGTAAGGGTAAGAATTAGGGTGAGGGTTAGAATTAGGGTTACAAATACAATTAGGGTTAGGGTTAGGGTTAGAAAAACACTTAGGGTAAGAGTTAGAGTTAGGGTTATATTTAGGGTTAAAAATAAGGTTAGGGTTAGAATTAGGGTTAGATTTAGGGTTAGGGTTATGGTTAGCATTAGGGTTAGGGTTACAATTAAAGTGAGAGTTAAAATTAGAGGTAGTGATAGTATTAGTGTTAGTATAAGAGTTAGAGTTAGAGTTAGAGTTAGGGTTAGAATTGGGGACATGATTAGGGTTAGGGTTAGGTTTAGAATTAGAGTTAGAGTTAAGGTTCAAGTTAGAGTTAAAGTTAGAGATAGAGTTGGGGTTAGGGTTAGATTTAGGGTTAGGGTTAGAGTTAGGGTTGGGATTAGGATTAAATTAGGGTTAGGGTTAGAGTAGAGTTATATATAGTGTTAAGGTTAGGATTAGGGGTAGGTATAGAGTTAGAGTTAGGGTTAGGGTTAATAATAAGGTTAGGGGTACAATTAGAGTTAGAGTTAGAGGTATAGTTAGGGTTGGAATTGGGGATAGGGTTAGAATTAGAGATAAAGTTAGAGTTAGAGTTAGAGTTAGGGTAAGAGAGAGATAGATTTAGGGTTAGAATTAGAGTTAGGATTAGAATTAGCATTAGAGTTAGAGTTAGAGTTAGGGTTAGAATTAGTGTTAGGGTTAGGGTTAGGGTGAGAATTAGAGTTATTCTTAGGGTTAGAGTTAGGATTAGAGTTATAGTTAGGGTTAAAATTAGGTTAAGGTTAGGGCTAGAATTAGTATTAGGGTCAGAATTAGGATTAGAGTTAGGGATATATAGGTTAGGGTTAGGGGTAGAATTAGAGTTACAATTAGAATTAGAGTTAGGATTAGGGTTAGGGGTTAGAATTAGGGTTACAAATATAATTAGGATTAGAGATTGAGTTAGAGTTAGGGTTAGGGTAAGGGTAAGAATTAGTGTTAGGGCTAGAATTAAAATTACAAATAAAGTTAGGGTTAGAATTAGGGTTAGGGTTATGGTTAGATTTA